>CM055908.1:36568916-37168916 GCA_029582155.1 Panopea generosa
TAACAAAAGAATAACTAATAAATTTATGTATTATACATGTAATTAGATGAGATATCATAAAGCACTTAATCCCATGATTATAAACAGATCATATGCAGATAGCAGTTTCAGGCTTTGTCCAAATACAAATATCTATTCTTTTATAATGATAACACAACTATCGCAAACTTTATATTATAGGGATTCATCAGACAATAAATCCATTGCAAATGATGCAAAGAATTAAAGAGTTAAAGTATCCAATAGCAAACCATTGGTTTGATACTGAGGAGCTGTAAAACAGATACAAAACAACTACATGCACATGGCTTTTACAAAAAATCCAAGATGAATCCTGAATTGTGGTCTTTAGGCCATCCTTATTAAAAAATGTTGTTTGCTGAGATTATGATTTTTTAGTCAATAAAAATATTTGGGTAGCTGCGATCTGAGTGGGTAGGTATGCGTACGGCAAACAAACATTGTTTGTAAAAACGGCATGAGGAAACTGAAGAACACTGGGAAACATTTCTGTCCAACTGATATCATTGGTAAAAAATGGTCACATGCCCTACTGTGTATTTTAATTTTTAAACAAAATGATCTGTCGAAACTAAACACAAGTTCCGAGCATGTTTTGACTGATAGCAAGTGGATGATATAAATACATGTAATAGACAAAACAATAAAAATGAAATGATCAAACCATCACCTATTGATCAGTTCAAATTATAAACTCTTTAAAAATTAACCTATATATATAAAATATCTTAATCTTTACTTTTTTTAAAAAAAAAACAACAACACAAAATGTGCTTTTTTGTGTGTATGTTTTTTTCAAACTTATACATTATACACCATTGTGGACTTTGACAAAACACATTCAAAGTCTTCATAGGTAAACCCATACTAAGCACATGTGGATAAAGTGTCTTACTATACATAGTGATGGCAAATGATCAAACTCACAATATTTTTGTAAGCATATTATTACCTCTGCAATGCTGGGGGTCTCTTTAAATTCCATAATTCCATTTTTGTTTAACTTTAACATCTCCACAGCAACTATTGCCCTTGACATTGGCCTTTGACCTTCTGTAAATGGCTGAAATTATATTATTAACCTTGTTATGGTATTGAAATTCATTAGAATAATAATATGTTTATCAAATAAACATATCTAATAAATATTCAAAACTTAAGTGTTATTAGTTATTACATTTATTCACTTAAAAATCCTATAGCAAAATATATATTTTGTTAAACAGTCACAGTTAGCCAGACCCAGTTAGCTCAGTCAGTAGCCCATCTTACTATCACTAAATGGGTTGCGAGTCTGAATCCTCGTCTCTGTGATAATTGATATATAAGACATCACTCGTCCTTACTGCTGATGCAAGTGAGAAAATAATCAGTTACTTGTGGAGATAAGCGTGTTTATTCAAAAATAAAACTGTTACGATTAATATTTCATTTAAATGGGAAATTTCAATATAAAATGTTTCAATATTAATTGAAATAAATATGTACAAACCATTTCAAGAACTACATGTATAATACACGAATACTATATATCGATTCTGCTTAAAACAATGTCTACTTTTCGCCATTTGGAAAAAAAATAGTTCTGGATATGTACCCGGGAGATGCATATGAAACACAAGCATTAAATGACACAATTTTTCCTTTTCATGGAAAATATAATATTATTTTATCGCTGGAATAAAAATCTAAGTAAGTGTGGTATTAAATGCAATAAATAAAATAGAAATAAATAAAAACACCCTTAGTATTATTATACACACAGGTTTGAAGAATGTAAAAGAATACACCTATAAGTCAGAGTCATTCACACAGGCCCACTTGATGTTCATTACTAAGACTTGTAGATTTGTAATAATTGGGTGTTAGTATAATGGGACTTGGTGTAATGTGTCTCTGAAACACAATCTTTAAGAATGGAACTGATATGACTGAACAATTGTTGAAAGTGAACACCAAACAACACAATACTGTCCTTGGGTACAACACATACCTCTTCATCAATACCCAGATTCTTGGAGACCTGCTGCTGGGCCATCTGTTTGGCTGTCACCCACGTCTGAAGTATTGGCATCCGTACAAGGATGGACACAACATCCTGATTGTTTGTGCCATTAGTCACCTCCATCACATATTCACACCTGACAAAAGGAGACAACACTAATGAGAGAAAAACAATACTGACACATCTTAACAGTGCCAAGACATACAAAGGGAGATCAATCTAAAATCTCCATTATAAGGATACAAAAAGAGAAATAATTTTCATAAAAAAAATTAAACATTACCAAGATGTACAAAGGAACAATTTTCATTTAATTTTTTAAATAACTTATGAAGGAGCACAAAGAATGATAATATACTCTTAAAACAATCCTGACATATCTAAACATTAAAATGGGTACAAAAAGAGAGAAAACAAAAAACAACAATCTTGAATAATGGGTACAACCAATATTCCATTAGGCCATAAGAAATTAATTGCAAGATTATCATCCCTGCCCACCCCGACCCTTTTTATTTCATAAAAAAAAAATAAAAAAAAAAAATACAAAAAAAATAATAAAAAAATAAAAAAAAAAAATAAAAAAAATCAAATCCTCCCACCCTCCCTGTTTTTAAGAAAAGTTTAGATGATAATCTAGCAATGAATATATAATGGCCTTAAACAGGTCTGAACATTTACAGTACAACTGCTACAACAAAAATCTGTCTAAACAGTCAGTATTTTTACAGTTGTTAGCTTTGAAAAGCAGCATTTTTGTATTTGTATTGTTAAACATGAACACATGACTTTGGCTACACATTTCAACTAAGCTGCGTTTTAATGGTTAAATTCATAATTAATCTAAACATACAATGGCGTCAATTTATAGTGAAATAATGCAATTTATTGCTTAAAATATGTATATGACTGAAACAAAATTCTATAAAACTGATAATCATTAAAAGATTTAAATTCAAGGGCTGAAAAAATTTGGTTACCTCAATAGCTTTCTTCAAATCTGGCATGGCTTCAGATGGAATAGACACCAATGTTGTCTTGCTTTTCTGATCTTTAGGGTTTTGGTTTGCCCTTCTTGGGAGATGGAGACTCCCCTGGGATTGGCGTGGCAGCTGGGGTGGCACTTTTGCCTTTTTCTGGGATCCAATGTTTCATGAGAGCATACGCCAGTGCATTACAGACATTCACCAGAGACATGGTCTCCCTGAAGTGTGCATGTATTTTTCATAATGCAAAACATGTAAATTTGACAAAACAGTAGGTACTGGAAAGTCATTAACAAAATTTTATATTTTTAGATTTAGATTTAAGATCGGTGCAAGAGCAACAATCGCTTCACCCTCTGGCCATGTGGCACTGGTTGTCCAAGTAAATACAATATAATACAATGTGGTGTTTACTTAGAGACCATTAGTTTGTGTAAGGAAAATGGCTGCATTGCAACCAATATCGATTGCTGATGGATTATCGACTTGTTTGATTGATAACTCAAATCATTGTCAATTGAAATTAAATGCAAGTGTTTGGGTTTGCATAATGTTCAATTACATAGACTAGGGGAATAAGCAAGAGCAGTTAGAAGGCTGGGAGCAATAAATATACACTCCATGTGCTAATAAAAAAATAGGCATTTCTCTTTAATATTTCTAATTTCATTATAGACCCAAATGAATTTTGAGAAAATAAAGGTGTCAATTCTCTAATATAACTCTACCTTCACGCAAAGCTACATATAGATAGATGAATAATTCCAGCAACTATTGTCCCATCAATATTAACCAATGAGCCATAGAAAAAAAGTGTTATAATGAATTTTGGCCTTTATATTGGACCACATTGTATCGAAACAGCAATGTCTATCTAATACCACCATTTAAGTCAATTTTTTATAACAAAGGAACTTTTTTTAAATCAGAGTATAAAAAATAAAAAGTTTATTTAAATGGGAAACCTTACTTACCCACAATGTCCAACCTTCTTGAGTCCGTCAAACACTGCGTGAGTATGCCCATGATCTCCCTGTGTCTCAGCTGTGTCATCACATGATTGTTGTAGTTCCAGATATAGGTCATCGCACAGCACACTAGCCATGCCTCCTCTAGTTCCACTCACAGGGCCAGTCCTCGTAGGAAACTGTTCACTGACACTCAGACAGGGACTTAATCCAATCACTGAATTGTTAGATTAATACAGTTATGTACTTATTTGGAAGGTCATATATAATTATTATGTATATATGCTGGACAGTATGTTTTGAGTAGAGTTAAGTTGACATATGCGTATGTATACTGGACAGGTTGTGTGTTAAGCTTTGCTTTCAACATTCTAACCATACCAACAATGTGACTACTATGACTACATGACATAAGGGTCATTCAACAAACACATAATACAAGAAGGCCACTGAAAACAGTGCAGAAAGGCCTTTGAAAACAGTGCAGGAAGAGTTCAGATTGCAATCTGAACACTTCCTGCACTGTTTTTTCACTCAATCCATTAATATAAACATAATTCACGCAATAATTCAAAAGCCTTCTATATTAGAGGTGTCTAAGGCCGTCTATATAGATATACTCCAATAAGACATCACTGGTGTTAAAAAAGTGAATTTTATAGGATTTCAACATATATGATGTGCTTGACATATTTATGAGCATCTGAGGAATTCTTTTTTCAAAAAATTCTCAAAGTGTCACTGCACCTCTTTTAAAAAAAACAACGTAATCAACCTACCAGTTATTGTGCATTTTTATGTGGGTTTACATCCTTGCTATGAAAAAAAAATTCTATCTCTTTTTACCATGGAAATCCTAGACCATATTTTATATAGAACAAAAACAAAATTCAACTGTGTAGTGAGACCTTCAGAGCAAATTGACCTGTATTAAGCAAAACCTGTCTTAAAAGGACACTTTTTCTCCTTCCATCTTTAAGACAGGTTTGTCTGTATGTAACTTATAATGTGTACAACTAGATTTATATGTGCACATACAGGGTATACGTAAAGTCTTTATTACAACAGAATATGTATATTAACAATTTGAACTTTTGACCAATGAATTGTTTAGTTCAAGTGAAAGGGGAGCAGGGAGGCCATAGAGAAGTGGATACAGGTTGCGAATTTGATTCACAGCGGGTTTCAATGCCAATTAAATAACAAAAGTCAGTACTGGTTTTACCCAGGAAGCGGCTCGTATAAGCTCTCAGCTTTCTTTGCAATCAAGCTAAAATAAGTTAATATTAACTAAGTGAACTCAGAAAGGACAAATACATGTAATTAGTTCTTTAACGTTTACAATTCAAATTTTAAAAAAAATAAACAATTGACCTACTAACCAATATTCTATCCAATCAGGGTCCTCCTCTGGTTTCTTTACAACATAACCTTTGGGATGTTTCCTCGTATCAACAGGCGGGATGGGCATGTCATTCAGTTGGACACCTTCTGACCTCAACAAGTGTACCATTGACTGGTTATATATAAAACATTATTGTTACAGTTTATAAACCAGTCTGTCTCAGTCCCAGATATCTCCAGAATCAGGTCTGTTCAACCCCAATGAAAAAGCAGCGAATTCTATGCCTGTCCCACAATTCATAGCTATTTAACTCTTACCAAGCTCTTACATCATTCAACTTTCCCTGAATAAATGACTAATCAATATGCACAAATCTCAATGATATGTAATGGACCCAAGCTGGTGAGCTGGGTCTGTTCAACAGTTTAGTTTATATTTCTATTCAGTTGGACAGGTTAACAATTCAATACACAAGTAAAATTTCCTGAGCAAATAAAAAAAGGGAAAATATATTCACCTTTATTTCATGATCAATTATGATTTTTAGCAACATAATTCTTTTCCAATTAACAGATCAATTTATCTACTAAACCAGTACATAAACATTATTTTACAAAAACAAAATATGGAGGTAGTCTGCAATAAAAATTTGTTGTAAAACAAACGTCACAATGCTTTCATTTTCTGCTACATTTACAACTTGGATGATTAGTGAGATTATATCTTATTTCAACACATGTACAGTATTTACTGACCTCTCCTTGGATGAAGTTGACCTCTGCAAACATTCGCAGAAGATCTTTATCATAAAGTGAAGTTTGTATGGATGGCGAGCTTGGTCGACTTGTGTCACCCCGGGCTGTCATGGAGCCTTGTTTATCCAAAGCAGACTGAGTTCCCTCGGGCACGTTACCTAGGCTCGAGTCGGATGTCTTTGATTTTTCTGGTGGTTTTGGACTATTGTTTATGAAATTAAAAGGATAAATTAAATATACATCTAAAAGCTTTAATTCAATCTCATTTAATTGGTTTAATATTATTGATATGAAAAAGTAAAATATATTTTATATTCTTCTTTTTAAAACATGTCAATTAAACTTAAGTCTTTCATGCCACTGACTTTTAGAGAAATGAAATTCACGCTAAATTTGTAGTTTGATTTTTCATTTATCAAAAGCAATTTTCATAATAATTTGTATTAAACACGAATCCCTCTCGCTCCAAAATCTTTATGTGAGAAAGACTGCCAGTTACTTGCGGAAGGATGGTGGTTCTACTCACAGTCATCTTGGGTCTTCCTCCACCAATAAAACTAGATATGCCATATATAACTTTAAATGTGTTGAAAATGGCATTAAACCCCATTCAAAAAATAAACAAGAGCTGTCGGAGGGACAGCGCGCTCTACTATTACTACACAGAAGTACAAATTTGATTGGGACTGACAACAAATCCAAGCAAATAAAGGTTATCTAACTTACAAAATTGACAAAACTGAGTAGGTCTTATAACTGCAATATCTTGTATGAAGTTTCAATCAAATACATGCAGTGACTGCTGAGTTATAAAATTTCTAAGGAAAAAACAAAGGCCCTAATTTGCCAAAAAAATCTGGCAAAAGTTATCCGACTTGATTAATTTAGTTGATTTCCTGACTTCAAAGCCATATGTAAAGTTTCAATCATATACATTGAGTGGTTGGTGTAATATGAACTTTCAAGTCAGTACATACAATAGTTTCTAAGATATGGACTTGATGGTAATTGCATGCAAAACTTTAACCAGAATTTCTAAGTCAAACAAGAGCAATAATTTGTATTATATTCAGACAAGAGTTATCTAACTTAGTTATTGTAGTAGGGTTGATGACTGGAAAGGTTTGTGTAAAGTTTCAAGTCAATACATTTGACAGTTACTGAGATATGGACTTGATGGTACTTGCACGCCAAACTTGAACCAGAAGTCAAAAAAGGACAATAATTTGCATTATGTTATTGCAAAAGTTATCTAACTTAGTTATTGTAGTAAAATTGATGACTGGGAAAGCTTGTGTATAGTTTCAAGTAAATACACTGAGTGGTTGGTAAAATAAAGACTTGATGGTACTTGCATGCAAAACTTTAACCAGAATTTCTAAGTCAAACAAGGGCAATAGTTTGTATTATATTCATGCAAGTTATCTAACTTAGTTATTGTAGTAGGGTTTATGACTAGGAAGGCTTGTGTAAAGTTTCAAAGCAATACATGCAATGGTTACTGAGATATGGGCTTGCATGCAAAACTTTTTAACCAGAATTTCCAAGTCAAACAAGGACAATAATTTGTATTATATTCATGAAAGTTATCTAACTTAGTTATTGTAGTAGGGTTTATGACTAGGAAAGCTTGTGTAAAGTTTCAAAGCAATACATGCAATGGTTACTGAGATAGGGACGTACATGCAAAACTTTAACCAAGGTGTGACGCCAATACCTGGTTTAGTAGAATAGCTCTCTTTATTCTCCGAATAGTCGAGCTAAAAATTGTTAACATTGAAATTCTAGTTTGTAATTTTTCTTTTTTTATAATAAATGACTAACGTTTCAATTTTCTCCACTGTAACAATCTTCCAACGTCCATCATCGTACTGTAAACAAAACCTGGCAGCTACACGGCACACATCCCATACTTCCTGTTTGCGAGCAGTCTTGGCAAGATCACCCCACAAGCGTGCCCTGGAATACACACATACATGACAAAATATATTTCACACCTGTGTTAGTGGTCAACTCTATTAAGCAATCAATTGTCTTAATCAACATCATTTTCTATTTACCATTTTTATAATTTTAGTTTTACTTAACCTGTATCAAGTAGTTACCAGCCTTAAGAGATCATTTTTACTATTTCGCTTGATTGACTGCTTAAGACAGGTTTGACTGTACATTTGTATTGTGTTTTCTCTGTCTTACAACTATGTCTGAAACAGCAGTCATGAAACTTTTGTGTTTCTTGTAAAAAAAACAATGAATCAAACTTGTTAAATTGACTTGTATGTGTCAGTCGCTTTTGACATCAGTTAAAGAAGTAGATGCCAGTCATTTCTTCATACTACCTACCAAAAAGTTTTCAATGTTAAAATAATGATATCACAAAATTGACCATGTAAGTTTGTTGATAATTGGATTCATCATTGAATGGTATAGATGCATACAATTCATAAATGAGTATCTATACCTGTCTTACCTGTATCAGTGATACAACATAATAATATGTTTACAACCATTCTCAAATAAACACAAACGGACTGTACATAAAGGCTCAAAGTACAAAATTATGTTTATAACATATTCATAACTTTTTCTATACACCAGCTTGGCGAAAAAAAATGCACTTTTTTAATGTAGAATAAGCTGAACAATTTCTCCAAGAAGCTGTTTTGCATGCCAGTCACTATCTGCTATCAATCAATATATTATTTAATACAATCAAACCTGTGTAAGTGACCACCTCTGTTAAGCAGCCACTTGTCTTAAGCAGCCACATTTTCTATTTCCCATTTCTGTTTTCAGAGCAAAAAAACTGTATTTAACAACCACCTGTCTTAAAATACCACTTTTGCTCCTTCCCTTAACTGGCTGCTTAAGACAGGTTTGACTACATATTTTTGAAAGAAATAATAACATCTAAGTAGTGCAGATGTACATGACTATCCTCTTAACATGGATAAAACACATGGAGAAAATCTGGAACCGTTAGTTGCACAATTACCTTTCCCTGTCATTTTCATTGCCCAATCTCTGGAGATGGCCCTCCGATTTCTTCACACACTTGTTGAACTGTCTTGCTTTGTTTGATAATTTTTTGATGAGGGTCAGTGGTGCTTTGCCACCAGTAACAATCTGTAATGAAACAATACCAGGTCAGTATGAATGCAATTTTAAGTCACAGCTTTTGCAGTTCCTATATGGTTTTTGGACACATGGTTGTCAAGTGCTTTCCTTTTTATATATACAGTTTTCAGTAATTTGACAGTGTCTGTCTGTTTTCAGTAATTTGACACAGAGTTTGTCTGTGTTCAGTAATATGACATGTTATTGGTCTGTTTTCAACAATCTTTTACAAAATATGACACACAAATTAAGTAATATTTCACATTTATTTTCAGACTTAATTATTACTTTGTAATTAATGACACAAGAGAGAATGATATATTTTCAGAAAGAGAAAGAGAGATTGAGGAAGGGGAGAAAGGAGAGAGGAGAGAGAGAGAGAGAGAGATAGAGAGAGATGGAGTTTTTTTTTGATTAGTGAGGATATTACTTCTCATTTATTATTTAACACGCTGCTAACATGCATGGTGAACTTCTAATTTAATGAAGAGTATGATAGTCTACAGCCTGTTAATAAACTTGTAATAATCATATTGGCGATTTAAATGTTAGATTGACAGACAAATGAAAAAACATCAACTTAAATATTACATGATATGATCCAAGTTAAAATGAGATTTTCAATGATGGCTAATTCAAGAGCACTTATAAGCGAGGCAGTAGTGTAGTTGGTAGGCTGCTGCTCATGATAGAGATTGCGGGTTCTATCCCCAGTTAGACTCTTAAAAAAAACACTCAGTTCTGGTTCTGCCCAGGATGCAGATTCTAAAGGCAGTTCATATAATCTCTGAGCTTTCTTTGCAATTGAGCTAAAATAATTTAGTATAAACTAAGAGTACTTGAATATGCGACAGTGTTTACAGATAATAAAGACCTCTATATTTAACATCATAAATTTTATAGTGAAGATATCTTAATCTGATCATTCACATGTAGGGCTCATATGACTTTCAGTGATAGGCATTCGCTAAAGGTAGTTCAACTTTGGTAAAACTATGTCTGTTTGTAATTTCATCAATTCATAAAAAACTTCTAATCCCTTCAGACAAGGGAAAATTTGCCCAGGGTTATGATATGAAATATTTTTAGAGAGCTTCATGTAAGAATTCTTCACACCAAATCTGATAAATATAATAAGTGGTACCAAAGAAGAAGTTGTTCGAAACCAAAGTTAATGACAGATAGACGACAGATACAGGGCGATATCAATAGCTCATCTGTGTATCTTTGGCTTGGGTGTGCTTAATAATTTAATGTCAAACCCTGGCACATCAAAGTCATATGTTTTCTTCCCATGGAATTTGCAATTGGGGCTTAGTTAATATTATATGGTATACATAAAACAAGATGGATTTGGGCATCTTAGATGTGTTGATTCAGTGTGAACCACCATTTCATCACAATGAATGCTCAAACAAAAACTGTATTTCAAGTCACTTAAAATCAATTTATACATTTCTGTATTGTTTTGAAAAAAAACAAACATGATATACTGCTAGAATGGGTAGTTATGTATTAAACATGGCCATGACACTAGTGTACCATGCTGTGTTGACATGCCTTGTGTTAGTGAATCCTTACCATACACTATTGCTGCATAATTAAAACACAATATGTAAGCCATGTGTAAGCTTACAACATATATATGTAAGCTTACAACATCTATGTGTAAGCTCACATTAGAAATATAACATACACATGACAAAATAAATTATTACCCATACAATACACATTAAAACAATTACAGTATTTGTATGTATTTGTGTATGTATTAAACTGAATTTAATTCTAGATTAATCAAATCTTGACATATTTGACCAAAGGCAGTAGTGTAGTGGATAATGTTGGCCACTCACTGCCAGAGGTTGTGGAGCCCATCCCAGCTTGACCTGGATGCCTCTCAAAAAACAACTTAGTACAGGTTATATCCAGGAAGTGTACTTAAGGAGCAGTTAATATATGCTTTTTAGCTTCTCCACAATCAGACTTTAAATGAAAATAAATGATTACTCACAGAATACATATTAAAACAATAGTAATATTTGCGTAATACTATGTATTTTATTGTATTAGTCTTGAATTATCACGTCATAAAAACTATAATGATCTCATACATGTGCTGACATAAAGACAGATATAGTTTGCTCAAGGATTGATTATCATCATCATTTTCACAAAACTGTAAAATATCTCGCACTAAAAAGTAAAAATATATAGTTACATTTATTGCATATTTCCATGACAAGTTTCCATATCTTTTCTTTTTAACTTTGTCAGACAGAGAAATTGTTAAATTAAACAGTAGATAAATAATTAAGAGTGTAAAAATACAGCTATTTATACCTTGAAACCAATATATTTACCAAAGTTCATCATAGTGTCCTTGACCTTTTAACCCAACATACCCAAAAAAACAAACATCCCAAGCATCCTTTTCATCAGGTGCATGTTGTGGTGAGTTTTGTTGATTTTTTTTCCAAAAAAACTTTACTGAGCAGACACAGTAAGTTGGTAAAGATGATACATTTAAGGTTTAAATACTGTTCCCCTCCCAGAAGTCTTAGATAATATACAAGTAAACACCAATAATAGATGTAACAAACCTTTTGTGCTACTTTCACTGTCCAATACCAGCAGAAATGCATCGGGAGCAAGAGCCTCTCCCGCCTTCACTAATAATGATCTCTTCATGCGCATTGTACCAGAATTAGCTTTACGTGCCTACAAAACAGAAGTAGCTTTTACGTGTCTTAAATATCTCATCCTGTGGACAGGTAAATCAGAACTGTTATAAATACAATTATATAAACGAAAACAAATTACCCCATACATCTTTGTTAATTACTAAAGCATTAAATTTTTCATAAAATAATCCTATCGTGCTACAATTCTACCTCATATGCAGAGTTTGAATATTAGACCTCAGTGGGTTTTTTTCGGCCATTTTTATAGCCGTTATTGGGTCATATTCCCAATGGCAAATAGTATCTTTTTTTCCCAATTGAATGATAAAATTCCCAATTGAAAACTTCAAAAATGTAAATTGAAACTTGCCATACTTCCTTGATAAAATAAAGAAAGTTTTCCCCATTCTGAATTTAGTATGACATTGATTATTTAATTAAATGGCCTGATAAGCAAGTGTACACTTTTTATAAATATATAAATATATTTAATGCCAAAAAATTTCCCAATGTTAATGAAAATGCCGCTAAAATTCCCAATTCCAAGGGTATGGGTCATCTTCCCAAAATGGTGAAAAAAAACACTGGACCTCACTGTATACGAGAAGTCACCTGTTCTATAATCATGCCCGCGATATCCTCAGGTTTCTCCGGCTGTTTGTACAACTCTGACCGCAGCTCCAGCTTCTGGAGCATCACCTCAAGGCGCTCTTGGTAGATACGAGCATCATCCAGGGACAAGGCTTTCTTCAGATTGGTCATGGCCACTTCTATCTGTTCCTCATCTTCCTCGCACTTGGCTAACTCCGTGTGGATCTGACAACGCAACTCGACCAACAGACCTGTAAACATTAATACCCGTGGCATGCTTTTAAAGGTGGTATATCAGGGAAAAACCCTTCAAATGTCTTAAAAAATAAAATTATTATTAAAATAGATACAAAGCATCTCACTATCATAAATAAATAAAATCCAAATGGTTTGGTGTATAGATATATCCAACAAAATGTAACAAAAACAATATATTAATCAGAGTAGCAAACTTGGAATGAAATCCCCATTTTAAAAATAGACAGCACTTGACATACAACTTGACAATCTTCACATCATCATTTGGACTCTTCCTAAGATGAGACAAAATTCTTCAATATGTTATCCAGTTTGATGTATCAAATCAAAATCACAGTGAAATCAAGTGATTCATTTGATACTTACAAAATGTGTTCAATTTTAACCAGAAAATCTATTTTAGTCTAACCTGGACATGCAGGCCAACTTAGGAAATCCCTTTTTAATATATTATTTTGGCATGTTTAAATATATATCCTTATGGCAATACAAAAAATCCTAATATAATTCCTTTAAAATATTATAAAAAAAATTTAAAATAGAATATTTTTTAATTTGTCAGAGTATAAGTAAACCACATTTGTTACATATTGTGAATAGGCTTAAAACAAAAAAAAACTTTTCAACATATTTTTTTAAATAACAATTTATTTTGGCTTAATTGCGAGGTAAGTTAAGAGCTCTTGTGCACTGCTCTAGAGTCTGCTTCCGAGGTGAAACTAGTACTTGGTGCTGTTTTTTTAACTCTTTGAAAGGCCATCAGATGGTCGGAACAGACCTACAATATCTTGTGGAAGTGGTCAACACCCTATTCATTACAACACCTTCCAAAGACATCTTTAATATTTTTTCATACATTTTCAAATTTGCTGATGCCAGGCATGGTAAGCTCAGTCGGTTGCCCGTCTGACTATCAATCCAGGGGTTGCAATTTAGTCCGAAACCCCGCCCGGCCACATTCTCTGTGATGAGTGATACAAAACATTCTGTTTCATTGTCATTCATCTCTCACCACTAATTCAAGTGGGAAAGTTATCAGCAACTTGCGGAGATGAATGTGCTCAAATCCTGGCTCACCTTCAAGGATCCCAGGAAAGAAGGTTAGGCTAACTGATCATCTGTTAACCATCAATGGCAAAACAATGATGCTAAGTATTCAAACATATTGTCTGATCATTGCCATTTATTTCATCTTACAGCTTATTTTTTATCAATTAACCCTTTACTTCATATAGATGCCTTTGGACACCTCTAATATAGACGCCTTTGGACACCTCTAATATAGACGTCTTTGGACACCTTATATAGAAAGCTTTTGAATTATTGGGTGAATTATGTTTATATTAACTGACAGAGTGGAAAAACAGTGCAGGAAGTGTTCAGATTGCTCGTTACGACTATCTGAACTCTTCCTGCACTGTTTTCAAAGGCCTTCTTTGATTGGTATCTATAGAGTAAAGGGTAAATGAACTTGAATACCTCTGTATATTTTCCAATGCTTCTGCCACTTGTGTGAGAGGTTTGCGTACATAATGTCGCAGGTTGGGTTGAAGTAACGGCAGACACAGGTTCCACTGTGTGACGCATCCGACCTGTATCACATTTGGGTCACCTAGTCGTATAGCATTCATAATTGCTTCCGTGCATCTCTTGATGGCTTGCAGGCGCATCTGTAATATCATTGTTATAAAGAAGTCCATAATAAACTACAACCTAGATTTTTCATCCAAGTTTGTTTCAAATTAAGGGGTCGGGTTGTAATTTTATTTTATTAATTTTCAGATATTAAATAAAAAATATTAGCCTTGAACTGAAAGAAAATCATTCAAGATCAAAAGGTTTAAAATATGACATCACTTTTCCAAATTACATTTTTCTTTTAAATTTTCTTCTTTTTTTTTTAAATAAAATGTTTGGGCGGGTCAAAATAAAAGGAAGTGGGTGGGGATGAAAATCTAGCAATAAATTTATTATGGCCTTAGTGATAGGTGTGTTACTTCATTGCTTGTGGTTTAGTTATATTTCATTCTATAAAAGACTATTTTGATTTGACTTAATCAAGAGACATATCCACCTATGTTCAGTTATGATTAATAATAAAAAAACAAAATGCACAATTCAAATTGCCAGACCATCAAATGTTTAAAAAACACTTTGAATAACTCAACAATTACATACATCAACAACACTTTTCTGAAGTGTTTCCTGTTTTTCAGCAAGGTGCTTGACCATGATCTCACAGCCAAGAAATTCCAGCTCAAGGTAGAAACCTTGCTCCTGCAAAGAGAGATGATAAAACGGCATTATACATTTCTATTCATGAAGCATTTTTTGCATCACCAGTACTATGTTGTATTTTTCTATTGATTTGATATGTGTGTAATTTTATAGACTATTTTAGTGATATGTAGATTTTGTTAATGCATGTGAATAAGGTCAAATAGGAAAAGTAAATTTTTTAAATCGAACTCTGGTCCATGATCAGATACAATCACTGTTGTTGCTGTATGGTGTTTGAAGTTGCTTTCAACAATTTTTTAGCCATATAATAATGGTGTCTATTTGAGATGGTATTCTAAGCACTGCCCCGCGAGTATCAAGCCAAACACACATGGTATGATACCCAACCCAGTCAAATTGTACTGACAAGGGGCCAACCAGACCTTGAACTATCCTCTAAAAGGCTGAGTGCCAAGCGAGGAAGCTTCAATTATCATTTTACAGGTCTTTGGTATGACCGTAATGGATACTTTCTGCATTTGAGGCGGACACTGTACCATTAGACCACCACTGCAGTTCAAATGAAGTAATTTCATTATCTTCAATAATCCAACTAAACAATATTACTTGTAATCATAATTGATTAAATTCAATATAAAGAAAAGATACATGTATATAAATGTTTTACCTTGACGCTGCATGTCTTCATGTGGTCAGCACAGTCCTGGGCCAGGTCTGGATAGTCCAAGTCCAGACACAGACGTGCCAACTCCAGCAGTAGGTAGGGTCTGATAGATACAAAAACATAAACAATGTTATGCTTGTGCAATACACAATAATATATTTAAAGAGTAAGTTACATTTTACCTCAATGTAGGTAGAAAAGTAATTAACCATGTCACTGGCTTGATACCAGCGGGTATTCAATGACAATTTACCATGTCACTGGCTCAATACCTGCGGGTATTCAATGACAATTGACCATGTCACTGGCTCAATACCTGCGGGTATTCAATGACAATTTACCATGTCGCCGGCTTGATACCAGTGGGTATTCAATAATAATTTACCATGTCACTGGCTGGTTACCAGCGGGTATTTAATGACAACTTACAATGTCACTGGCTTGATACCAGCGGGTATTCAATAACAATCTACCATGTCACTGACTGAATACCTGCGGGTATTCAATGACAATTTACCATGTCACTGGCCTGATACCAGCGGGTATTCAATGACAATTTACCATGTCACTGGTTTGATACCAGCAGGTATTCAATGACAATTTACCATGTCATTGGCTTGATACCAGCGGGTATTCAATAACAATTTACTATGTCGCTTATGGCTTGATACCACTGGGTATTCAATGACAAGTTACCATGTCACTGGCTTGATACCAGCGGGTATTAAATGAAAATTTACCATGTCGCTGGCTTGATACCACTATGTATTCAATGGCAATTTACCCTTATTTGGACCCAATGGATCACACCCTATTATTTGAAATCTTTAAAGCCCCATAGTCTGACATAGTGATAATTTATACCAAATACCAGTATGAACACATTTGACTGGCAGTGCTGGGTACCTGAGAAGAAGATTTTTTAAATGACAATTTACCATGTTGCTGGCTTGATACCAGCGGGTATTCAATAACAATTTACCATGTCACTGGCTGGTTACCAGCGGGTTTTCAATGACAACTTACAATGTCACTGGCTTGATACCAGCGGGTATTCAATAACAATCTACCATGTCACTGGCTGAATACAAGCGGGTATTCAATGACAATTTACCATGTCACTGGCTTGATACCAGCGGGTATTCAATGACAATTTACCATGTCACTGGTTTGATACCAGCAGGTATTCAATGACAATTTACCATGTCATTGGCTTGATACCAGCGGGTATTCAATAACAATTTACTATGTCGCTTATGGCTTGATACCACTGGGTATTCAATGACAATTTACCATGTCGCTGGCTAGATACCAGCGGGTATTAAATGATAATTTACCATGTCGCTGGCTTGATACCACTATGTATTCAATGGCAATTTACCCTTATTTGGACCCAATGGATTACACCTTATTATTTGAAATCTTTAAAGCCCCATAGTCTGACATAGTGATAATTTATACCAAATACCAGTATGAACACATTTGGCTGGCAGTGCTGGGTACTTGAGAAGAAGATTTTTTAAATGAAAATTTTCCCATGTTAAACTGGTAAGTCCCAGGGCAGGGCAAATTTTGACCACTGGGTCATCGCTTGAACAAACCTGAGAGAAAATGATTTGGTGATACTACATGCAAAATATCAACGCTGATCCAGGCGTAGTACTTTTGGAGAGGAATATTTTTGAAATTTGGTGAAAAAACAACTGATAAGTCCCTGAAGGCGTGCCAAATTTGACCCCAGGGTCATGATCTGAACACACTTGAAAGAGCTTCATGTAAGAATGCTTCATACAAAATTTATACTTATTTCAGAGAAGACATTTGAAGTCAACATTAAAGTTTGACAACAGACAATGGCTGGACAATGGACACAGGGCTCAGGTCAGCGCAAAAAACTTTTTGTTCCTTAATCATATAAAAATTTGAAAACAAGATGGAGGTAAACGGTTCACCTATGACATAACATACAATGTTCAATGCAAAGAGGTACCAAAACTTCATGTAAATTTTTCATTCAATAGTATGTTTTTTATCCAAAAATAGTCCCAATGTGATGTATCTGACAAACATCTTATGTCGTTGGTTGTTTTAGTAAATTAACAAACGCAATTTTAAGAAGCAAGCTAGCTGTTAGTAAAATGGTTAATGTACTTGTTATAAATGTTATTATTATTTGTACAACCAACAAAGACAAATAACAACTACAACTTTTTATGCTGGAAGTCATTTAGTAAAAGATGGAGTAATGATTAAGTAGGTGATCATTAAAAGGCAGTCTATCAGGAAAAAAACAATATAAATATCAAACTGAAGTCATTTGACTATGTCACAAAATATTTTCCAATTTTAAGCAGGAAATTTATTTTAGTTGTAACCTGGGTTAGGAAATCCATTTTCAAAAAAATAAATTTTTGGTATATTTAAATAGATAGTAATGGGATCAACATGCATTTATAATAGGCATGATATATATAAGAAAAAAACTATTTTGACCAATTTAAATTTTTTGAAAAATTCTGATATACTTCAATTGTTATATTCAGTGAAATAAACTATCTGTATTATGTATTATAAGCTATCTGTATTATTCTACATTCAGTTATATAAGCTATCTGTATTATTCTATTATTCTGTATTCAGTTAAATAATATATCTGTCTTATGTACATATATTATTCTACATTCAGTAAAATAAGCTATGTGTATTATGCATAATTCTGCATTCATTTAATAATCTATCTGTATTATGCATTATTCTGTATTCACTAAAATAAACTATGGGTATTATGCACAATTCTGCATTTATTAAATAACCTATCTGTATTATGCATTATTCTGTATTCAGTGAAATAAGCTATGGGTATTATGCACAATTCTGCATTCATTTAATAATCTATCTGTATTATGCATTATTATATATTCATTTAATTATCTATCTGTATTATGCATTATTCTGTATTCTGTAAAATAAACTATCTGTATTATACATTATTCTGCATTCATAAAATAATCTATCTGCATTATGCATTATTCTGTATTCTGTAAAATAAAATATCTGTATTATGCATTTTTCTGCATTCATTAAATAATCTATCTGTATTATGCATTATTCTGTATTCAGTAAAACAAACTATCTTTATTATGCATCATTCTGTATTCAGTAAAAAAAACTTTTTGTAGTATGTATTATAAACTGTTTTATTATAAACTAATAAAAGTATTAACGGTACATGTATGTATAATTCTGTATTCAGTAAAATAATCTATCTCTATTAAGTAAATTAAACTATCAATATTATGTATTATTCTGTATTTAGTAAAATAAACTATCTGTATTATGTATTATTCTGTATTAAGTAAAAGATAGAAGGAAAATGTAGTGCTAAATAGGCAACAAAGGGAAGTAATTTTGGAAGCATAATATATTTGTACAACTCACTTTTCCTGGCTTTCTGCCGCCATTTTCTTAACAGACACTGGGGTGGGTGTTCTGCGACCAGTTCCCTTTGTAGGGCTCCGCCTGTTTAAGCAACATAGGGTGAATAAAGTAGCTTGCAATGCTGTGATATGGGATTTCAACATTTATTGTAACTGTTTTCACAAAAAATTTTAATGGAAAAATTAGTTTATACTGAAAAATATTGTAATTTGTGACTTTTTACAATAATCTTTTATATGTTTATTACATTAGGATAAGTAATGGACAAACTATATTTTACAATACAGGATGGGCTCATGATATTACAATTATTTGCGTAATACTGTATTCCCCCATATACCCTCCCCAACCCCCACCCCTTCTCAATAATCACACCCAACAGTGTGGGACTGGCAATTTTTTTTGTAATCTGTATTAAAACATTTTGTGAAACAATTATCAAACAAGATTATTTGTATTTCATTTAACTTTTTTTTTAAGACCCAAATAAATGGAAAAGCTGTATATTGGAGGGAATACAGTTACTAGTTTAACAGTTAAATACAAGATCAGCAATCAACAACAAAAGCTTTAAGCACCAACACTGATTGCAATCACCAAAACAAACATATACCAAAAATATCTCAACAATAAATATCAACATGTCTTTTTTCATAACAAAGAACTTTTGTACTTGTATATAAAAGGTCAAGATATTTATTTATTTCTAGATAGAAAGTGGAAATCACTGTATCATAAACTGTGTGGAGAGATGATAATAATTATTACATTTGTGTGTGACACTGTTCAATTGCTTTTTGTTCAGATCAGATCAGATCAGATCAAATTATTACATTTCTGGATGTAGAGATCTGAATAATAGTTACATTGCTGTGTGTACAGATCAGAATAATTATGAGATTTCTGTGTGTGGAGATCAGAATAATAATCACATCTATGTTGTGTAGAAATCAGAATAATTATTACATCTTTGTGTGTGGAGATCAGAATAATTATTACATCTTTGTGTGTGGAGATCAAAAGGATTATTACATTTCTGTGTCATCTCCCCTGACATTCCCCTCTCCCCTCTCAAACTCTTTTTATACAAGAGGGCCATTATGGCCCTTGATGCTCACCTGGTGCAGAGAAGTCTATGTTGATTGTAATATTGGAGTGAACACATGGTAGAACATAAATTATTTGATTTAGTTGGCTCAAGATCTTGTCAGAGATCTTATGGTTATATAACTACTATATTAAGTTTGAATAGGATCAAATGATAAATGCAGATGCAAGTGTGCACAATAAAAACATAAAAAACATTTTTTGAAGATTCAAGGGCCATAACTCAAGACTTAAATTATCCAATGTGGCCTAGTGTTCTGGAAATTATTCCACAAGATCTTACTGTTATTGACGACAGGCTCAGGGTGACCATTATATCACAACTTTAGCCTTTGGTTCAGGTTAACGAAAAAACGCAATTGTGTCAACTTCAAATGTGTAATCAACCATAACAAAGTGATAACAAATTACATATGACGTGGCAAACAGGTCAAATCTTTGCAGCTGTGAATAAATACATGAACAGAAAATATTGCAAATCAGAAATAAGCTATGGTTATGTTCAGAATGCTGAAGTTGGCAAATATAGCAGAATAGGAAGGATATGTTTATATATTTACGGTAAGCTCAAATATTAATCGCACCGTCCCCTGCAAACAACTACATTTGTATTACATGTTATGTTTACACAATACATATCCATCAATCAAATGCATGTGCAACCAATTGACCCGAAGCGAGAGCGACTATCACTCCGCCCACATGCCACATTGTGATGTTTGTCCAAGTATATACAATGTAAAGCAATGTAGTGTTTACTTAGATCATGTTCGCTTGTCTAAGGAAAATGATATATTGAAAACAATACCGATCGATTGATTGGATTATCGAATTGTTTGAATGACAGCCCAAACCAGGTCAACTGAATTTCTTTATCTGTTAACCAACTAAAATTGTCAATTTAACTTTTTTCCTTCATAATAATTAAGAACTTTGGGCATATTACATTTATATATGTACTTTGTGAAATGATACATCACAATTTAGTATCTTAATTGAATTTAGTTCAAAACAAAAATATATATAATATGAAACAGCTCTTACCATGGTTAGTAAAAGTTTGTAATGAATGACAAACATTTTATAAACAAGAGGCCCTAGATGGTCTGAAACTCTACTTGCAACAAATG
Organism: Panopea generosa; assembly: GCA_029582155.1. NCBI lineage: Eukaryota > Metazoa > Mollusca > Bivalvia > Adapedonta > Hiatellidae > Panopea > Panopea generosa. The sequence goes on from CM055908.1 coordinate 36,590,227, forward strand.
GACAAATAAACATTTCAGGGGAAATCTCATTTGTAACCATGCAAAATTACATATTAAATATGTAACTAAGGTCTCAGAAAATGTTTTTGTTGCTTAAAATATGCCTTAAGCCCTCTGGCAAATGCATTGTAGTCAAATCACACTGGTTAAAGAATTTGTCTGAGATATTGTCGTTATATAACTGCTGTGCCTTAGGTTAAGTTTCCATGAAATTAACAGTACTATTGTGTCTATACTTAAAATTTAATATTCCCCCCCCCCCCCCCCACCTAACTCTACATAAAATGGTGACCCAAGTGGTGGCCCCAAATATGATCCAAGGGACCCAACTTCAACAAATCTGGACTACTACCATGCAATTTGATTTGGGAGTCTGAAATAAAAAAATTATATCAAAGTAGAACGCTTTATTGAAATATGAGATGTCAAAGATATGGATTATGCAGAAACATGATGTCCAAATATATATAAATAAATATTTGAATATTATAAAGACCTCCACCAAGAATCACAGACTGGGATACAGTTGCAGAGTGAGAAACACATAGTATAATTGATTACTAGCACTTGTTTGAGACTGAAGTTACACTTATAAAAAATCATCATTGGGCTTTCTTACAGAAAAGAACAAAATAATGCAGTTGTCTGTACTGTTTTCAATAAATTATATCAAATAACTAGAGTAGTTTTCTTTTTTTTCTAAATGCTTCTGTATCACAAAACATGTTTTTAAACTTATCTATTTTACATCGATTGTAAACCAGCAACCACAATGTATTGCATAATGCCCAAACAGGCCTGTAAAACCCAAAAGCAATAAATTAATATTTAATATTCTTTAATAGTCTTCACCTCAAATAAGTGCTCCAAATAGTATCTGCAAGATTCTAATATAATACATTTCATAACCTTTGTGACCAGTATCAGTTCTGTAAAGCAGGTAATCATGACATTACAAAGCAAATACAATTATCATAATTAAAGAAAAAAACATTCACCCAAACTATAAAAAGTTTTATGCCTAAAAGTAGGAAACTTCTGTGACGAATAAACCTGACACAACATGAAAAGTAATTTGGTTTGTACTAATGTATTTTAGCTTGATTGCGAAGAAAGCTCAGCACTAATAAGAACAACTATTGAGTTCTGCTGGGTAGAACTAGTATTTAGGGTTGTTTTTTAGATGCATCAGATTGAGCTGTGGGATCAAACCCGCAACCTCTGATGAAAGTGGCAACTGCACTAATAACCATTCTGCTTAAAAAGAGTTTTTTGGCACTGTTTTGGTGCAATATTGTATACTTTATACTATTGTCTAAATAATATTTTTGAAAAAAGAACGAGCCAGTCCAAGATTGAATAAATAAACAAAAACAAAAATGCAAGTAAGCGGTATTTAAATTAACCACAGTTTATACAGTTAGTTTCCCACTTCATTAACATTGGTATACGAAAACTGGGCACAAAGGCTGAAAAACAATTTGCCATTTTGGGTAGTTAAGTAAAATTTGGGTTATTACGTGAACATGTGAGTAGGAAGGAGTACGAGTAGATAAAATTAAAATAAGTGTACCGATCTGATTGATCTCCTTGTCTCTTTTTCCTTTGGGGTGAAAAAGCAACAAACAAGCAAAATTAGCCAGGTCATCTACTGTATAGGCCAAAAAATATATATTAAGTACTAGATTTTCATCCCCACCTGGCCCCACTTCTTAGATCCACCCCAACATACTTTATTGTAAAAAAAATAAATAAATATTTGTTTACATTTGATATCGAAACTTTAATTTGCCAAAAATGCACTGCATTTTATGTATTATCTTTAAAGCCTCAGTAAACTTCCCAAATGCACACTTTTTGATAAAAACAAAAATGATTGTAGTTAAATGTGTTTATAGTATTGCTTAAACCATTCCTGTAGACCACTTAGTGACTGTTTTGAAAAAAATGAGAAAATAAATAACTTCGATCGAAATGTGTATTTCTTAGACAAGCGGACCAAACTTTTAACTTTTGTTTACACTTCTGTAATTCTGTAACGATGCGGCTGCTTTCCAACTGTAACTCAGCCAGTGTTCGAAAGTACACAAACGAATACTGCAGTGGAAGTGTGCAGATTATGACCATTAGATAAGGGGTTCATAACAAGATTAGAAAAGTTATGGCTTCACTAATATTATGTATCATTATTGGGTTTTCTTTTTATTAAAAAATATTTTGAAGTCTGCAATAAAACTGTATACTCATATATTGTTTATATGCACTGAAAAACAATGAGTATGGAATGCTAGTTTGTTCTAACAACTTTTGGTCAGGATCCTCCCTTGCATATAGGCGTGGTACTATCGCACACGCTTATACATCACAAATCACTTTATTGCAGTCAATATTGAGAGGTTACCAAGGGTGGTTTGTTTAGTTATTAGAAAAGTTATTTTATTTTTAATTTTATATGAACGTTTGTCACTTGTAAACGTGCAATAAATTAGCTTGTCGGTTCCAGTTCATAAATACACTGAGGGAATAAAGGGGATGTTCTTATAAACTAATCACAAGTGGTTATTTAATTTTAACCGCATTCCCTACAGTTCCCCATACTATGTTTCTCTCTGAAGTAAACTGATCATATTACTGACCAATGCATTTCCGAACAAGTTTCATAACTCCCCGTTTTCAGCCAAAGGTGTTTATTGGAAAGAGACAAACATTAATTTGTAAACAAAACCCTTTCTTAATTATGTTCAAATAGTGTGCTTTATATTCATTTTTTCATTTGCAAATTCTCTCAGTGATCAAATAAACATGTATTCTAAAAATATGAATGAAAATCTAGGAATTAATATATTATGGCCATATCTTAACAAATACAAGTATACAAGAGTTAAAACTGAAATAATCAGACACTTCTGGCTTCTTAACAGTAATTAATTATGCATATATTAAACATCAACACAACCTAAAAACATAGAAATGTAATGAGGACATACAAGAAACTGAATATTATGAACAAACTTTTAATAAACTCAACCTACTTTGAAAGTTGTAGGACATGCAAAAGTGATGTGAATGATAGGCCTCCAAACTTAGCCATGAATATCTAAGGTAGCTTATGCCAAAACAACCATTTCTGGGCCTGGTTAGTTCAGTCGGTAGCATGACTGAGTACCAATCCTGGGGTCATGAGTTAGAATCTCTGCACAGCCATATAGATGACATTGCATCTCATTAACATTCCTCTCTCACCGCCGATTTGAGTGAGAAAACTATCAGTTACTTGCAGAGATAGGTGTGCTCGAGTACTGGTTAACCTTCCAGGAAAGAGTGGTTAGGTTAATTAATCATCTATTATCCCTCAATGACATAAAAATGATGCTAAATATTCAAACAAACTGAATAAGCATGCTAACCTAGCATTATCCCTAAAAAAAACACCATTTCATTATTTGTACGTATTGTAATGTTTCCCTTATATTATTGGAGTTTAAAGTTTGCTAGTTGTATATAATAATAAGCTACATCTGGCATAAAATTTACTCACTAATATAATCAGCAACATGGAAATGTGAAAAAGACTGTCAAGTTCAAATGTGACCAAAACACACATTATCATGAAACTGTTAGAAAAAATAAAGTAAATGTGGACCAATGCTGTTTCAAAGCCAACACATGTTTATCATTCACATATGATAAAATTTTGACAGTTTGACAATTTTATATAATTCATAAATATTATTATGTATGTAGGTATAAATGAAAAAGAACAAATCTAAATATACATGCAGTTATTCTTGTGGGGAAATATTAAAGTTGGAAAAGAAAACAAATCCATCACCATTTAATTACACAAATATTATAGCGTACATACATACTCAAATAACCAAATTTCACCAGTTACTAGGAATCTCCTTTCATTGAATTAAAGATTAGAATTGTGCTATGACATTTGGAAGAAGCCATTGTCACATAGTAAACTATGTTTTATTTTAAAAACTTAGAGCAAAACACATATAAAATTTAGGATCTTAAGCTTGGAGGTTAATGAAAGAATATTTTTAACAATATAACATCTAAAACTTTGAAGAAACAATTGAATATCTTATTTAAGCTAGTTTGTAGCAGTTGATTGGTGCTATAGGGTTAAAACTTCCACCAACTCAGTATTCATTTACAGTTATATACTTAAATTTAGCGCAAATATTGTTGACTGAACAATAGCACTAATGAAAAAATCAATTCTCATGAATTGGTGAAATTCACAAGAGATATGAGCGTCGAGTTCACTGCAGTTTTTTTATTTCAATTAAAACTGATCATCTGTACATCCTTGGCAACAGAGCTTTGTCAAACTGATAATGTACAAATAGAAACAGATCTTTTTGGATTGGACTAATGTTCAAGACTTAGTAGTAACATGTCTTTTGGGACTGGATTAATTTACAAATAGGAACAAAGCTTTTGGGTTTGGATGTATGTACAAATAGGAACAGATCTTTTGGGATTGGACCAAAGTACATATAGGAACAGACCTTTTGGGATTGGACCAATGTACAAAGGTCAACGGATCTTTTGGGATTGGATTAATGTACAAATAGGAACGGAGCTTTTGGAATTGGACTAATGTACAAACAGGAACGAGATTTTGGGATTGAAATAATGTACAAATAGTAACAGAGCTTTTGGGATTGGACTAATGTACAAACAGGAATGAGATTTTGGGATTGAAATAATGTACAAATAGTAACAGAGCTTTTGGGATTGGACTAATGTACAAATAGTAACAGATCTTTTGGTATTGGACTAGTGTACAAATAGGAACAGATCTTTTGGGATTGGACCATGAATGTACAAATAGTAACAGATCTTTTGAGAATGGACCAATGTACAAATTTAAAGTAAACAGATCTTTTGGGATTGGACTAATGTACAAATAGTAACAGATCTTTTGTATTCAGAGTTTCTGTACCAGGAAAATGTAGAAATGGTATTCAGAGAGTTTCTGTATTGGATAAAATGTAGAAATGGTATTCAGAGAATTTCTGTATTGGATAAAATGTAGAAATGGTATTCAGAGAGTCTCTGTATTGGATAAAATGTAGAAATGGTATTCAGAGAGTCTCTGTATTGGATAAAATGTAGAAATGGTATTCAGAGAATCTCTGTATTGGATAAAATGTAGAAATGGTATTCAGAGAATTTCTGTATTGGATTAAATGTAGAAATGGTATTCAGAGAATTTCTGTATTGGATAAAATGTAGAAATGGTATTCAGAGAGTCTCTATATTGGATAAAATGTAGAAATGGTATTCAGAGAATTTCTGTATTGGATAAAATGTAGAAATGGTATTCAGAGAGTCTCTGTATTGGATAAAATGTAGAAATGGTATTCAGAGAGTCTCTGTATTGGATAAAATGTAAAAATGGTATTCAGAAAGTCTCTGTATTGGATAAAATGTAGAAATGGTATTCAGAGAGTCTCTGTATTGGATAAAATGTAAAAATGGTATTCAGAGAATTTCTGTATAGGATAAAATGTAAAACTGGTATTCAGAGAGTTTCTAAATTGGATAAAATTGTTAAAATGGTATTCAGAGAGTTTCTGTATTAGATAAAATGTAGAAATGGTATCCAGAGAGTTTCTGTATTGGATAATGTATAAATGCTATTCAGACATTCTGTCTTGGATAAAATGTATAAATGCTATTCAGACAGTTTCTGTATTGGGACAATGTAGAAAAGGTATTCAGATTCTCTATATTTGATAAAATGTAGAAATGATGTTCAGAGAGTTTCTGTATTGGATAAAATGTATAAATGGTATTCAGAGAGCATTTGTAATGGAGATATAGTGGCAATGATATCCAGATAGCATTTGTAATGGAGATATAGTGACAATGATATCCAGAGAGCATTTGTAATGAAAATATAGTGGCAATGATATCCAGAGAGCATTTGTAATGAAGTTATTGTGGCAATGATATCCAGAGAACATTTGTAATGAAGATATAGTGGCAATGATATCCAGAGAGCATTTGTAATGGAGATACAGTGGCATTGATATCCAGAGAGCATTTGTAATGGAGATATAGTGGCAATGATATCCACAGAGCATTTGTAATGGAGATATAGTGGCAATGATATCCAGAGAGCATTTGTAATAAAGATATAGTGGCAATGATATCCAGAGAGCATTTGTAATGAAGATAAAGTGGCAATGATATCCAGAGAGCACTTGTAATGGAGATATAGTGGCAATGATATCTAGAGAGCATTTGTAATGGAGATATAGTGGCAATGATATCCAGAGAGCATTTGTAATGGAGATATAGTGACAATGATATCCAGAGAGCATTTGTAATGGAGATATAGTGGCAATGATATCCAGAGAGCATTTGTAATGGATATATAGTGGCAATGATATCCAGAGAGCATTTGTAATGGAGATATAGTGGCATTGATATCCAGAGAGCATTTGTAATGGAGATATAGTGGCAATGATATCCAGAGAGCACTTGTAATGGAGATATAGTGGCAATGATATCTAGAGAGCATTTGTAATGGAGATATAGTGGCATTGATATCCAGAGAGCATTTGTAATGGAGATATAGTGGCAATGATATCCAGAGAGCATTTGTAATGAAGATATAGTGGCAATGATATCCAGAGAGCATTTGTAATGGAGATATAGTGGCAATGATATCTAGAGAGCATTTGTAATGGAGATATAGTGGCAATGATATCCAGAGAGCATTTGTATTAAGAGATAACTTCTGTTCTTCTATGAAAGACTGCTTCATACAGTTGGTTCTATATTTTATCAATGAAACAGATTAAGAGAAGTATTGAGTAGTTAAATTATGACAGTTAATTAACAAGAAAAGTTTGTACTATCTGATAATCTTGTTACTAGCTGGATATAGTAGATTTATATGTGTTATCCTTGAATAAAAGTACAGTCAAACCTGTGTCAGTGGTCACATCTATTAAGCAACCACTTCTCTTAAATAGAAATACTTTTTATCTATCATTTTTTCATAATTTTTGTTTTAATCAACCTGTATTAAGCAGCCACCTGCCTAAAAGGGACATTTTTTGCTTTTTCCCCATGAGCAGTTGCCTAAAACTGGTTTGACTGTATAATCAAATCCTGTAATAATACCGCGGTAAATATCATTTTTAATTTATCATGGATTTGAAGAGCAAATGTGGTCTTACAATTATCTTGCATTCATTTTTATTACAGTATAAAAATACAGAGCTATAGATAAATGGATATTCTGATTTTACTAGAAATTATAAATCTGATTAAGAACAAAATGCAAAAGAATCATAAGCTTTTATGTCTTTTAGAGTTATCTTTTTTGTAACCACTCATGGGCAAAATAATGGTACATGTATATATTTACTAGAATTTTTTTCTCAAAAAAAAAAAACCCAACCCAAAACAACACAACACAATAATTTTATAATGAAATTTTTTAGGGAAAAAACAAACAAGTTTCCATGCACTTTAAACCTTTGTTTTACCACTTACTCAATGTCACTTCTATTATTATTATTATTATTTTTTTTTGTAAAACCATTTTAGAATAAAAAAATATTAAAGCAACATCACTTCAATTAATTGTTTATACATGAAACATCATTGTTTATTTTTTTTTAATTACAACTGTTCTGTTTTATAAGCACTTCAAATCCATATATCTTTTTATTTATATTATTTGAAATACAATTTATTATGCAGATAATTTTATTGTAAATTTTGATTTCTAAATTTGGCAATATAATTATTCCCTGGATTTATAATTAACAAATACCGGTAGTCAGCAAAGCAGCTAATTTGCATATTAGAATTATTGATCAGAACAAATTTATTTAAAAAAAAACACGATTTATTCATGTGTAAAAATGATATCGGCTGATATAAATCCATGGAAAGTTACGAAAACTCAAGAAAATATTTGTTGTTTTTTTTCATGAAAACATTGCTTACTTCTTTATATAAAAAAATTATCTCCATTAAAAAATCAATTTTTTTTTTTATAAAAAAATTATCTGCATGATAAATTGAAAATAAAATAATGTCAGTCCTTTTTCCTGTAAGCAATTTTGCAATAAAGAAAACAACAATAATGTGTTGTTTTTGAAAATTTCATCATATAAAATTGTCAGGAAAAGATAGAGACATAATTTTGTATGGAGCATGTACATTTACAAAGTCATTCAGGATAACACATGTGTTTAACCCATTACCTAGATGCAGATCGTGACGATGGATCAGGGCTCGCCGACATAACAGATTCAGCTCTATATATTAGTGTAATGAAATACTTAATTATTTTTCAATAATTATCAACTTAAGTTAAACGATACACAAATGATACTCAAAATCAAAAGGTCACATAAGTTGACAGTGATAAAACAAAAGCAATCTTCAAAATGAAATGCTGCACCCATATTGCTAGGCTTTATCAATAAAGAGGCCATGACCTATATATGAAATATGACATACATAACATGAATACCTAGAAATAAAAATATAGAAATAAATTAAACAATACATGTATGTCTTACAGATTATCTATGAAACAATTAACTATTATTTATTGCTTTATACAATACAGTATACAAAGGATTTTCAACAAATATGAAATTAATAAATAACATAAATTGTTATGATATTATGTGTGATGGAAAACTACAAATCAAAATGTGAACCAGCAATACAATATCTGTAAAACAGCAATCACAATCAAAATGGTTGAATGTTTTCTGACGATCAAATCATGCAGATTATTACAGGTAAGAATGCAAAACAGGAAAAAAACACCATATGACAAATATCTATTAAATTATCTAGCAAATAATTATTAATTTTACTTAGATGTTATTAATTGCTTTTCATATTAAAACTAGAAATTGTTGATATTTTTATCCGAGCTGAAAGAAAAAATATAATAGCACCCCAACAAACAAAGTGGATATGCACATCATGGTTTCACATTGGACACTCATCAGATTGTAGACATTGGTTGTGTGGTAGACATGAATCATGGGCAAGATTTTTCATCAAGAAAATTCAAAGGGCCTCGACACGGCAAAAATTCACATGCAAAATTAGCCTTCAGACTGATCCTTCCCAGCAAGTTTAAAAGAATTCCAACTGATACTAGAAGAAGTGTGGATTAATTTCCAACACTGAAAAAAAAGCAGAAAATCATCAAAACCGGGCACACAAAAGTGATATATGCACAAATAAATTTCATACTGTTGTTTTCCAGCAGGATTTATCTACTTAAATCCGACCACAAATGTCGGTAAAGTATTCCAGACAAGATTTTTTGACAGGTGGATGGACAGAGAAACAGATGGAAAGCACAAAAAAAAAGACTTTTAGAGAAGGGGAGACATAATTCCCTCTTTAAAACAAGTTGATTTAATTTTTTATAAACCAGTCAAATTAGTACAAGCATATGCATGTAGGTTCTTAGAATAGAATTCATCTTGTAAATTAATGCTTTTACAGTATCTAACATTTGAATATAGTTTAGTTATTGTAAAAAAAAATGATCCATAGATGAAAACAGCATGACTGTGTCCTAACGTGATACCTTGTTACCCTACTGGCACATTAGTCAAACATTCAAAATGTGTAATGGCAGATAATAAAAGTTATGTGACATCGACACAGTCTTTTCTGCTAAATTCTGGTATGAAAACTATTAATTAATCATTCAATTGCATCTGATTATGATACAGAAAAACCAAAAGTATATAAAAAAAATGCTTGCAAAGATGGTCCACAAGCTGTCTTTTTATCATTTTATTGGGACAATATATTGTAAAATTTAAGAAAATCTAATTGTGAGATGTGGTCATTATCATCTGACATTCATTTACAACTTCCTTAGAGCTAAGCCCGGTTAGCTCATTCGATAGCGTGTTTTTCTATCAATTCAAGGGTATCAAATCCCCGCCCAGCTACTGTCTCTGTGATGATTGATATACAACATTGCATCTCATTGTCGATTGTCTCTCACCTTTGATTCAAGTGGAAAAGCTTTCGGTTACTTGCGGAGATGGTATGTGTGTTTGAGTACTGATTGTATGTTGGCATAAAAAAATGATGCTAAATATTCAAACAAATAGAAACAAATTTCTAACAATTGTGTTGGAAAATTTGATCAAAATAATAAAAGGACAGCAGGCGCTTAAAAACTAGTTGTATGACTCAAATTTACTCACTATATAAAAATGGGTTCAGCGCATTTGGTATCGACACAATATTGTGCAAATTTTAAAAAAAATGAATCATGTAGAAAAAAAATATTGCAACTATATCAGTGTAACTATATCACTTAAAAGCAGGTGATGTACACTCAAACCTCCACCTTGTGTGCCATATTATTACAAAATGATTGCATCCCCAAAATGACATATTGCAGGTATTACTTTGTGCAATCTCCCATATTCTGTCTGTGTGCAACTCACTCACGAAATACAATATTCCAACTACCACACAGTACATGTCCCAGCCACCTCAATAGACTTACGAGGGTATCCGAGCACCCCCTGGTGACCTGTGAGTAGGACGAGGACTTCCGGAGACAGCTTGAGATTTTGATTTTGACTTTACAGTATCAGCAGTTGTCAGGTCACGTAAAAGACCTGTTCTCATGCTATCTGGACTTTTTATTCGACGGGTTGGTGATTTTGAACTCTTAACTGAATCAGGGAGCGATCTCTCACTCAGATTTGACAACTCACGAGACAACTCACTAGACAACTCTCGCGATAACTCCTGAGACAAATAATCCCCACTGAAATCATATTAAAATGGTAAAATAAAATTTCACTGTCATATTTACACCTTATCAAAAAGAATGGGGAGCTACATGTACTCCCTTTAGATTTTAACCTCTTGAGAATTACAATAGCACAATGCTTTAATAAAAAATGATAGGCAGATGTATGTGTATTGTTGTGGTCCAGTTACTGTGACAGGAAATTAACATCAAAACATTCAGGTTTGGGGATTAAAACATTTTGTGATAGTAAACATTGAACAATTTACTGTGGAAGTAAAACAACTCCAAATTCAAAATATTCAGGGTTGGGTATAAAACAGTGTATGATAGTTAACACTGAACAATGGACAAGTTACTGTGGACAAAAAATCAACACCAAAATATTTAGAGTTAGGGATTAAAACAGTGTGTGATAGTAAACACTGAATAATGGACCAAGTTACAGTGGACATAGAAATCAACACCAACAACAAAAAATTCAGAGTTGGGGATGGAATGGTATGTGATAATAAACACTGAACAATGGACCAAGTTGCTGTGGACAGAAAATTAACTCCAACATTAAAGTATCCAGGGTTGGGTATAAAACAGTGTGTGATAGTAAACACTGGAAAATGGACCAAGTTACGGTGAACATAGAAATCAACACCAACAACAAAAAATTCAGAGTTGGGGATGGAATGGTATGTGATAATAAACACTGAACAATGGACTAAGTTGCTGTGGACAGAAAATTAACTCCAACATTAAAGTATCCAGGGTTGGGTATAAAACAGTGTGTGATAGTAAACACTGGAAAATGGACCAAGTTACGATGAACATAGAAATCAACACCAACAACAAAAAATTCAGAGTTGGGGATGGAATGGTATGTGATAATAAACACTGAACAATGGACCAAGTTGCTGTGGACAGAAAATTAACTCCAACAAAAAATATTTAGGATTGGGTATAAAACAGTGTGTGATAGTGAACACTGAACAATGGACCAAGTTACAGTGAACATAGAAATAAACACCAACAACAAAAAATTCGGAGTTGGGGATTGAATGGTATGTGATAATAAACACTGAACAAAGTTGCTGTGGACAGAAAATTAACTCCAACATTAAAATATTCAGGGTTGGGTATAAAACAGTGTGTCTAGTGAACACTGAACAATGGACCAAGTTACAATGAACATAGAAATCAACACCAACAACAAAACATTCAGAGTTGGGGATGGAATGGTATGTGATAATAAACACTGAACAATGGACCAAGTTGCTGTGGACAGAAAATTTACTCCAACATTAAAATATTCAGGGTTGGGTATAAAACAGTGTGTGAAAGTGAACACTGAACAATGGACCAAGTTATGGTGAACATAGAAATAAACACCAACAACAAAACATTCGGAGTTGGGAATGAAAATGTTGTGTGAACACTGAACAATGGACCAATTTACTGTGGACAGGAAATCAACACCAAAATATTCAGGGTTGGGGATTAAAACAGTGTGTGATAGTAAACACTGAATAATGGACAAAGTTGTTGTGGATATGAAAATCAACTCCAACATCAAAATATTCAGAGTTGGGGATTAAAACAGTGTGTGATAGTAAACACTGAATAATGGACTAAGTTACTGTGGACAGAAAATCAACACCAAAACATACAGGGTTGGGGATAAAAATGGTGTGTGATAGTTACACTGAATAATGGCCCTTACTGTGGTACTTGGTTGAGGGACGCACCACTCAGCAATGAATTACGCCGCCCCCTATTTCCCTCAGTGGAGACTACGGATCCACGACGGCCACGAGAATCTCCAGACGTTGTTTTCCTGAGATGTTACAATTCAAATGTACAAACTTTTATTGCCAGCAAGAAACCATAGTCTATGCTGACTGAACTGTTAATTGTAAGTTAACTACAAACCTTTGCTCTACACATAAAAATTATTGGCAAAACAACATGAGCTTTATTATCATTATCATCTTCAATTTCTTTCATAAACTCGTAATTGTACAATATTAATGTAAAGGGCATTCTGACCACAATTATCTCACTTATTTTACAGTCAAACATGTCTATTGAACATCCACTTGTCTTAAGCAGCCTCATTTACTATTTCCCATTTCCACACTTTCAAAGTAAATTGACTTGTATTTAACAACAACTCGTATTAAAAACCCACTTTTGCTCTTTCCCTAGACTTGCTGCTTAAGACAGGTTCAACTGTACATGTAAGTATGATATACTGTAAAGTAAGAAGTAAGCATCTCATCTCACCTGTCTGCATCTGTGGCGACAGAAGATGGTGATGTGGGTCGGGCTTTCTTCTGTTTCTTCTGCACATGCGTATGGGCAACACCCATCGTGTTCAGGAGTCTCTGTATCTCTGCATAGTACTCCTTTGGCTCGCTATTCTCTAGGGATCTGTAAAAATGTCAATACAAAAACAAGATGTACAATGTTTAGAAAGTCAAAATTTTCAATGGTTACAAGGGCCAATATATTTTGTACACTCGGGTCCAGTTATAACGCAGTTGCCGGGATCCACAGAATAAAACCACAATATACGTAGAACCGTGTTATAAATATCCCAAGGTGCACCGGCTGCACTATTTGGCAGTACTAGTTCCAGTCGAAGTAATGTAAACAAACACAAGACAATGTGTGATAAATATGACAAACCAGTGTTTGTTAGCGTAAATCAATTAAAAGCGATGTTGTTTATAACAATAAGAAGTTGTTATCATGTCAGTCTGAATTATCAAGGTGTAATTATTGATGCACAAATTACACAGTCAGAGGAGGGGGGGGGGGGGTATATAAGGTTGGTTGAATTAAAGGGGTGTTTTACTGGGAAATTTACTCACACTTTCAGTTTACAAATCTGGTAGTAAGCAGCCAACTCTGCGGAACTTTTGATGTCCTTGTGTAACTTAGATGAATCTATGAGCTGATTCCTTACCTAAAATTGAGAATAACGGTTACAAACAAATATAGAGTTTGATTTTTATGTCAGTAGAAAAAATGGTCCAAGTTGCTTACATTTTTTTTATCCGTCACGCCTTTAATTTTTGTTTAATAGATTAAGCTTATGAAGATTTTATAGATGAGAAAAATGAGAATTTTCTGTTTTCCTATAGCGCTCCCATGTATTTATTTAAGTCCCTATACGGGGAATACATTGTCCTAGTGGACCCCTTATTTTACAACTAGTATGGAGCACATGGTCCAGTTGTAGAGCATCGAATTCTACATATGCTTAGTACTGGTTCTGCTAAGGAAGACTTTGAGTGTGATTTGTATAAGTTGAAATCACTTGTTTCATAATCAAAGTAAAATAAATGAGTTTAACCCTTTACTCCATAGATACCAATTACAGAAGGCCTTTGAAAACAGTGCAGGAAGAGTTCAGATTGCTCGTAACGAGCAATCTGAACACTTCCTGCACTGTTTTCCACTCTGTCAGTTATTATAAACATAATTCACCCAATAATTCAAAAGCCTTCTATATTAGAGGTGTCCAAAGGCGTCTTTGTTTAAGGTGTCCAAAGGCGTCTTTATGAAGTAAAGGGTTAAACCAAATTTACAACTAAATTTGCAAATCACTTACAATAAGTCCAAACACCTGCTTGTAGAGGTGAGGAACATTCTGTTTGATAAATGTGGAGGCAGCTATCGCTATCTGGGCAGCATCGTTTTTTTTGCCTGCATCAAGGTTACACTCAATCAAAGCTCTAAAAATACAGCAGTTACACAGATCATATATTCGTCATTCTTCCAAGAGCACAAGATGATTAAAATCTCTTGGTTTTTTGCAAGTTAAAATAAATGGATAGTAAATGTAATTCTCTAAGAGAAAAATCTTAAAACTTTTTGTTTTAAAAGATTTATAATTTGCTATATGGTGATTCTTTCTATAGTTTTTAACTTTATACTAATTACACTGATTAAAATCTCTTGGTTTGGTGCAAGTTAAAATAAATGGATAGTAAATGTAATTCTCTAAGTGAAAAATCTTGAAATTTTATGTTTTAAAAGTTTTGTAATTTGCTATATGGTGATTCTTTCTATAGTTATACCTAATAACACTGGTTCCAAACCCACCCCTCCCCTTATTTTTTAGAGCTGAAGTTCAGTCCTATTCCCCTCAATAAAACTTTTTTCCCCTTGTGTAAAGAAATTCTCAGAAAATTAAAATTGTAATAGGAAAAGGATGGAAAGTCATATTTTAGATATATTAAAAGTGAAACAAAATACAGAATAAAAAATAATTAAAATTTAAAAGCAAAGACAGAGATGTCTTAAACAAAAAATGATTCATATATATGGTTAAGGAACACAATTTTCACAAAAATTTATACTTTATGCAATAATTAGAAAACATCAGAAATGAGTATTTTTGATGGTGCATGTCAGCTTCAAGTTTCTATATAATTCAAGAAGTAGTTATTCAATTTTGTTTATCTGGTTCTATTAAAAAAAAAAACTTGATTCATAATCTGTTTATATGCAGATAATGCCCAGCGGAAGGACACAACATATAAACCTAGCGAGAGAATCACCCTAACAATTTATTGACTTTTGGTCCTACCGGTAGTTTCTACATTAAGATCATGTGCCCCTGTTATTCATCTTTTACATTATATCTTACAAGTAAATAGTCTTAACAGAAACACAAATACTGACATCATAAGCTGGGCTCTCCATTCATAGTCCTTGTCATCTATGTCATCCAAGGCTTTCACAACTGAGTGCAAGCTTCTGGCTAAGTACAGACGGAAACTCTGCTTGAGAAATGGTCGACAAAACTGCCAGTAGATCACCGATGCATTGTACACTAGGAAGTGATATCTGAAAATTGAAACTGCAAGTATATCCCAGAGGCATTTTACATGAGGAAGTGATATCTGTAAATTAAAACTGCCAGTAGATTACCAATACATTGTACACTAGGAAGTGATATCTGTAAATTAAAACTGCCAGTAGATTACCAATACATTGTACACTAGGAAGTGATATCAGAAAATTAAAACTGCAAGTAGATTACCAATACATTGTACACTAGGAAGTCATATCTGTAAATTAAAACTGCCAGTAGATCACAGAGGCATTTTATACTAGGAAGTGATAACTATGACACGAATTTGTCAAATTAAATAAATATAATTTATTATTGCATAACAGTTTTAACTTTTCAAGGGGTTCATATGTTTTCAAATATTTCAATGAATGGACTGAATTATGTTTGCTTAAGAATCTATTATGACCATTTATGAGTTTAGTATTATCTGAAAATGTTGCACAAAAAGAAAACACTTGATAAATACATATATTATTACGGTACATTTAAGATAGATGAAGCTGACTCGCACTGTTAAAAAGGATGTCAGATTAGAACTGTGCAGATTTTTAATTGTTGCTTAGTTTTAAACTGTTCATACAAACCCACCTTGAATTTTCCTTAGCAAATGAAATGGCCTTTAGAAGATATACTACAGCCTTCTCAAGTTGCTCGGGGTTGGTGGCAGAGGGCGCCAGCAGCTGGGCCTGACAGAGATAAGCGCGACACAGAAACTGATTGGCTGGTGGGGGTTTCATGAAGTACATCTTCAGGCATTCCTTTGCCATATCAAGCAAACCATTCTGGAGAAGATGTATTCATTATACTGGTAAGCCATAAGAAAAACAAATGAAACAAAAGTTAAATACAGTCAAACCTGTGTAAGCAGTCACCTCAATTAAGCAGCTACTTGTTTTAAGTAGTCAATTTGCTATTTCCCATTTATATGCTTTCAGAGCAAATTAATTGGTATTAAGCAACAATCCATCTTTAAAGACTACTAATGCTCCTTCCTTTGTCTGGCTGCTTAAGACTGTACAGTACACAGGTACGTGTACCAAAGACAGTTTTATGCATGGACACTATTTAACACGGGTATTCTAAGTTTTGTTGCCTATGTCTTCTCATTCTGCTGCAAACTACTACATAGCTCTTATCATCACTCAAAAGAATAGCAAATGTTGAAACATATTAAGGCATACAACGTAAGCAATTGATTTAATATATATGTAATTTTTATATTACACATAATAATATATATGAATTGACTGTCACTTTTATCTGCCAGGCTCATTGATCCAGGGCTCATGAGTTTGAATCCACATCCGGACACTGTCACTGTGATGACTGACTTTGAACCTTCAGTGTTTTATGGTGGAGTGTGTTGTCCAACAGTAGAGTATCAAACCCTGCCTCAGAGGGTTGTGGGTTCCATCCTCCGCCATGGCTATGCGTGGTGTCCTTCAGCAGGATACTTTATCCACATATACTCAGTACTAGTTCTACCCTGGATCAGGAAGACTTCAAGTATGTTTTTCCAAGTTGTGATTACTTGTTTTACAATTAAAGTAAAATAAATAAGTTTAAATCAATCGAGCGTTAAAATCCTCCAATTTGCCTATAAAGTCTTATCATAAAGGGGACAAATGACCCCCAAGTTTCAAAGGGTGGTGGTAAACACTGACTAAACTACAGAAACTAACTTCATGCTAAGCAAAATAAACATTGCTAGCATAACATAATATAGAAACTCAGTGCCTATTAATATAAATGCAGTTCAAAAAACATACAGGAAAACAAACAGACTCTTTATCATTTAAAACTATTTCAAGGGGTCCTTCTTGGCCTTAAGTAGCATTGTTTTATGACCATTTACCTCTCATCATTAACAGCATGGGCTCTATTTCAAACATAATAACAATAAAATAAGAATTTTGATTATATATAATATCATCTTTTATTTACAAGTTATGTTAATGAAAATAAGGCATGTGAAATTGATCAAATTTACCTGGAATGCTATTTCTGCACAGAGTACATATAGATCTGGACTAAATGCTTCAGGTGTGTCCACCTGCTGGCTTTGTTTCAGCAACATTGCGCAATAAACTGTAAGCTTGTAAGAGAGCTGGGTTCTTTTCTGGGCCTTAAAAGAACAGATTTATTTATAAATATGACAGGTCTTAAATAGGCATTAGAAAATGTTATTTATATCAGATTGAGTCATGGCTTCTCAGAGTTTCCCCTAGAGTCATAACGCATGTTGCATGCTAAAACCCTTTGAAAGATTTGGTTGATTAGTGACATCCATTAAATGCCCTGACATGCCTTACCACCTGGTGCAACTACGGTACCGTTAAATAATCCCATTATACAAGCAAGTGACACGCGTGATCAATTGACAAGTTTCACAGACTTGTCAATACTCGCAAGTGTGAACTGGAGGTGTGTACAGTTAAGCCAATCAGAACAATGAAATGAGATATTGCGAGATTTTGCATGAATATGCGAGTGATTACAAAATCTCAATAAGTACCCTTTTCATTCTCTATATAATTCATTGCTAGTCATTCATTAAAAAACACTTTAAGTGTCTTTGTATTCATTTCATTGCTGCAATATTCTAAATAGAAACAGATACTTAAAAATACACCATTCATAAAAGTCAAACTTAAATTTGTTCAACATAAGAGCAGACACCCCTCCCGTACCCAATCTCTGCATTTTTCGCAACATGCCTTCAAAAATTCCTGGGGGAAACCCTGCTCTTTTTTCCTCTACCAATCATGATTTAGATATGTAGGTAACTTGTCTGTGATGTTCACTTCCACATATCTGCTAATTTGTTTGTAATGATCACTGCCAGATATTTTTTTACTTCTTCAATTTCTAAGGTGTGGCCATGTTGCTTGTATTTTTGTGTGTATTACTGATCTTTTAGGCACCTCACATGTGGAAGGTCAAGAGTTTAATCCCTGGCCGGGTCAAACCAGACCTGAAAAATGGTACTAGTGGTTTCCTTGCTTACCACTCAGCATTTAGAGAACAGCTCTAGGTCTGGTCAACCAAGTGTCAGATGTGACTGGGTCAGTTACAAAAAAATGTGTCTGCGGCATGATACTCTAGTGTGGCAATGCTCAGAATACTGTCTTAGGTAGACACTATCGCGATATGACTGAAAAATTGTTGAAAACTATGATAAACACCAAACAACATTTTTTTGGGACAATTCAATCACAGCTAGTGTCAATATACATTCTATATCGCTCTATATATAGTATAATAAAGACTACATATAAGGATATAAAATGTATACTGGTCATACCAATTACTGTGAGTCTAAAATTTTGTCAACAATGCAAATAATGGCATCAATAATAAACAACAATAAAGTTACTCAAGTGTGCGGAGTAATAAACAGTTGCAGGTACGAAATGTAAACAAATGCCGACGCTAACGGAAGTTGGAGCTTTGAGCATGTCTAGGATATTGTTATTATACGGGCATTCGTGGTAATAGGTAATCGCGGTATTAGGTATACTGGGGATATATTGTCCATGTTATCCATATCACTGTAGACTGCACATTTATAGCCTAGAGGGATTAAAACTTGAATATAAGGCATACCTGCTATCTTCTGGGCTGCAATAAGTAATGATCGTATACTCGAATCCATTATGATAATGGTTTATCGAATTAATTGATCTTTGTAGTTGTCCGTATCTTAAAAACGTATTAAATGTGATTGAAAACAACGCGCATCTTGCAAGTCCTGATTATGCCGCCATATTGTTTGGACTTTTTGCCCTTTGTCGTTTATGAATGCGCAAAAAAAAAGTTCAACCATTTAGGTCCAGTTAATTTTCAGTTTAATGAGATTTTATTTATAAATTTAAGATAACTGACTTTATTTTAGGAATAGGTTTTATTTGTGAAGCAATAAGCAACTATGGACGAAACAATTGTTAGTGATACTGTATTCATACACGTCTAGCAACACACTCGGACTACATTTGGGAATAGAAAATTGTTTTCTCATATCGCATATCTCGGACATCAAATAGGCGGGGCGCGCGAAATCGCTTTATATTTCGAGGCCCTGTATGGGGAACATATCAACGTTAGTATTTTATTGCTGTTACAAAAGGATTCATGTAGCACCCCTGAATGAAGAACGATTTAGTCTAAAAATGGTCAAATGTATTTTTCTTTGTATTTCCAGCGTGTTCCATTTTTGTCAAATATTTAGAGTTCATAAGGGAGACAACTCGTACAACCCAAACATATAATATAAATCGAGTTGTATCCCTTCTGTTTTAGAACATATTTCTAATTATGCAAACGCGCTCGTTCTCAAATTTGTATTCATATCTATGATTGTGGAATATTAAACAATACATACAAGTTGAGAACAAGATTTCAAAGACCTTTCACACAAATCTTGATTGAAATGTCCTTTAGTGAAGAAATAAGTCGCTCCCATGTAATTCGCAGAGATAAGAATGCTCTTGTTTGTCATGTTTTGACGACGCTTGGTAAAACAATTGTAAGCATTAATTGTACTTTATAGATCTGTACTTAGTTCTACATATCTGTAGGTTTTGGTTTCGCTCCCTAGTCAGCGGACGATTACCTCTTTTAGTTGAAATGGAAGAGAATCAAACTATTCAACCGATGCTTCGGGAGAGTAGGTTTTGGTAAGCTTCTATACTAGTAGTTAAAACTCGAACACACAGGTCTGCCTCTGCATAAAATATAATACATAGGGGCTAGTGATAATATTCATTCTTTATTATACTACAAGTGGGTATATACAATGTATATTGTCACCAGACCTTGTATCTGTATGTAGATCGGGTAAACTTTAAGCAGTTTGGTAGACATGTAGATAGGTAAACATGTAGATGTATAAGCATGTTGATAGGCATTCTATGGAGCCTTTTGAAGATTTTTATTTTGCGTCTCCCGAGCCAGATAGTAGATCGGATATCCAAATAATAAAAAGCTGTCCATCCACGCCTTATTAATCAAGTTATCTATGGACAGGTTGATATGTGTATAGACTTACTGGTAGACATGACGGTAGATAGGTAGACTTGTACGTAATTTAGTAAACATGAAGGTAGACATGTCAAGATATGTTGGTAAATCTATGATCTATACAAGTCCTTGACCTGTGTTATGGAATATGCTGTAGTTAACTTCTTTGTTTTGTTTAATTTTCAATAACTGGAAATGTCAATAAATAGTAAAAAAAATGGTCAAATATATTTTTCTTTTATTTCCAACCGTGTTCCAAAAATCGTATCCGAAAAAAAAAGCCCTAAAGAGCTTGACCCAAGGGTAATGTTTCTTGATATCTTGCAAGTTTTAAATAGTAAACGTATTAATTCGAAAGTTTCAGCGGCGTAGCTTCCTATAGGTACTGTAGGCACTGTAAACTTTTTTCCGAGAAACATGATGAAAAAATAAAAATGCCAAAAATGTAATAAAAATCGGAACCCTAGCGGGGGTAAACTGTAAATTCGAAACAAAAACATCATTGAATATGACCAAGGTATTTAATATCATTTTATCGATTTCTTTGGTTATTAAACAGTGAATTCAAGGTTAATATTAAGGATAACCAGGCCCCGTAAAACATAAGGAACATACGCCTAAACGCACCTCGAGCATGACCCGGACCCCCTACAACTGTGCCTACACATCGTTTTCAGCCAAGCTACGTCCCTGAATTTGTATTCATATCTCATGTATCTCATATCTCCAGTGAAATGTATTTTCATGAAGAAATTAGTGGCGCCCATGGGATAGGGAATGCCTGTTCTACAATAGCTGTCATGTTTTGGTGGATTTCAACACCAAAGCATTCGTTTTTTATTTATAAAAGAAAATGAAATGCATTGTATTTATTTTAAAAATATATATTTTGATTTATTCAGCCCAGATTAAAATACATGTTATTGCTTCTGTATTGTTGTATGTTAATGTGCTTGATGTGTATCTGTATTTATGACAAATATATATTATCACAAATAAATCAAATCAAAGATATCCTATTCTATAAAAAGTCGGCGTTTTAGATTGGCCGCTTTAAAACCGAAGTTTTCCGAATGAATAATTCGAAACCGCGGCGATGTGTTGGAGTACAAAATTGACGACATTTGTAAAGTTAAAGTTTTGATCTAAATCATTTGGTAATGTTATTGATAAATCTAAAGAGTGAATACAATGAACTTCCATAGTAAAGCAATAATTGGTACTTTTCATGTGCATTACTACTAAATTCGATTATTCTATCATTTCTAGAACGGAACAGGAACAAAATGGCGGATTCGTTTCTTCCCAACAATGAGATCATAATTACCGTTTGAAATGTTAATCGAGTTACAACTTACACAAGGGTTTCTTTCTTGGTTAACATAGTTTTCATTTTAAAGCCTTAAAAGATAGACTAAAAAGAGGAAAGCAAAATAAATAAAAAATATTTTCCCGTTGAGTTGTGTTAACTTGCATCTCCTGAATAGTAGACTAGCCTAAGAATTAATTATTTTGCAAAATAATTATTCAGAATTCAAAGCCAAAGACAACCGCTTCTTATCCTTAACATATAAGTGAAATGTAACCTTGTGTAAAAACACAAGCGTTCTGCTTGATTATGCCTGTGGAGGCGTGTGGCAATATAAACTGATGAAGATGGATGCAGTTCTCGAATTCTCAATCTGATGCTTTTCCTTCTCAATTAAACTCCTTGAAACTATATAACTGATTATGTATCATTCACTTCTGATTTGCACCTTTTCATTTATTTATGTCTTCTCACTTATTGTGCCCTCGGCAATCCTGTATTTGACATGTGTGTGACTATTTATAACTCAATGATCAGATACAATGCAGCCTCTCAACCTTAATTGTAATTAACTTGTAAACTTTATCCAAAAACCACAACATATTATTAAAACAATGCTTTTAAAGCTACATACTTACTTATTTCATAATCAACACATCATTGCAACTGATATATGTATTTTGCTGTTTTATTATTATACATAATGTCTATGTTATAAATACTTTACAGATTGGTTTAGAGAGTACTTGTGTGTAGGATGGATGCGGAGACATCGGGGGACGATGTTACGGCAGAGGTTGAAGCCAAAGAAACAGAACATCAGATCATGGTGACGGATGGATACACAATGCATCAGGCACACAATGAAGGTAGAAGGGAGTCCAAGAGAAGAGAGATTAACTCTTTACTAGTTTAAAGTTGTACTAAATATTTGTAGTTTTTTAGCTGCCTGTACAGAAGGCTCACAGGGGAGGTTGTCAGGATTTCTCGTGATTGTGGGATTGTTGTTAAATAATTTTAAGACCTTCGTTCTGTAGAAAAGAACCACACATAGATGTTTTTAAAAATAAACTATTTAATACAATATGAACTAAATATACATGTAATGATATGCTATTTCTTAATGTAAATCCGTTATTGGCACACAAATTATTGTCTTTTAATGTTCTATTATCCAAAATTGTTCAAGGTATTTTCATCATCCTATATGGTACACGTCCTGGTCCAACCCTTTGTCAATAAGCTTCAGTAGCTACACGTACCCGTCGATATTATAACCCAGTTTTGTTTCTTATTCCTTGAACACATTAATTGCACCCTAACACACAGCCTTCCGATCAATCCGCTATTTATCCTAGCACACAGCTATTTAATCAGCACACAGTTTCTTAATTTCAGCACACAGTTATTACGTTCAGCACACAGCTATTTAATCAGCACACAGCTTCTTAATTTCAGCACACAGCTATTACATTCAGCACACAGCTTCTTAATTTCAGCACACAGCTATTACGTTCAGCACACAGCTTTATTTAACCAGCACACAGCTTTATTAATCAGCACACAGCTTCAAAATTTGAATAAGCACACAGCTATTACACATATACATATATATATATATATATATAGCCTCAACCATTTCACAGCCAACACTTTATCCACTGCACTGCCGCCCCGCTTTACATATGAACAATTTTTACTCTAGTCTACGATACTATCATAGTATGCTTCACTTGGCATGTTTTTTTTTAACATTACTATTGTTATACTGACAAAAGTTCTTCAACCTGAATTTTTATTAAATCAGATTTTAAAAAAGTCACTTGGGGTCCTCCATAGCCATGTGGCTTCAGGTGCTGTTAGAGGATCACTTACTTGTCGCAGATTTGAGCATAGCTTGATTCAAACGCTTTATGTGAGAAAGTTTGCCAGTTACTTGTAAGGTGGTGTCTCTACTCAGATTCATACTTATGCACCTGAAATCTTCACCGACCAATTACATGTCATATTTATTTATTTAAAGGTGTTTATTTTACTTTGATTGTGAAACAAGTAATTATAACTTAGACAAATCATGTTTGAAGTCTTCCTGTGCAGGACCAGTACTAAGCATATGCAGATAATGTGTCCTGCTCAAGGAGCCATGGATCTCAAGGAGCCATGATGGAGAATTAAACCCTAACCTTCCATCCTTGGTCCAATGCTCTACAACTGGACCACACACTCCACATCATATATCATATCCTGTGTTGAAAAAAAGCAATCAACCCCATCTTAAATAAACACAATTATTTTCGATTGCTATGATTCATATCTATCCATTCTGAATACTTCCTGGCATGTAGTTCTATCACAAGTGAATTATTAAAAAACGATTTGCAACATGAACAAAGATTTTCTATAATATTGAAGGTTAATTTTGCAGATATTTATGAAACAAGAGAAGTGATATTGGAGGACATTATTATCGAGAATGACGGATCAGAAAGAGTAGTCTACATTGTTCAACCCAAGGTAGGGCAGTTTCACTGTTATAGTTACTGTTCATGGTGTAACAGACACAACCAAAATGAGCAACAGATGGGCTATAAATACAAAAACTATCATTTCGATACTTACATTTTGAGAGATGGTAAAAGTGCTACGATTATGATAAGAAGGGTGTTATGGTAAAATAACATTGAGTAAAAATGACACAAACATTTACAGAGCTCAGACTGGGTCTGAATTGTAAGGAAATATGACGTCTCCATCCACCGAAAATGGAAAAATGCAAGAAACAAATTGAGCATGGCAATATTATGAAAGTCGGCATTTAGACTTGATCTTCCCTTTCATTGATATTGAAAATTTCTATACATCATATGGTTGCTTTCTCATGATACAATATTATCATTTTTATTGGGGTTTAATGCATTTTATTTACATGACTGGTTATAAATGGCATTGTTGCTCTCTGATAAAGCAATTATCAAAGATAGCTTGTTTTCTGACACATAATAGATTACAGATTTCCCATGTTTCATTTTTTCAGCCAGGAGACATTGGTGGAGTTGAGTATGCTGTTGTTGATGACATACAAACCGGCTTACACGTGACAGAGGTAGATGTTGCCAGTAGTTCATCTATTTTGGAGGTTGGTACAAACTATGCACATGTTGGTGATGCCATTGGAAACACCATTGCCGGTTCCAGTCTTAGTGCTACTGCTGTAACCATGGATGAAGCTGTATCAACTATAATGTTGGGCACACATTTGGAAGTTAACAACTGTGCTGCTACTGGGAACCAGGTGATAAATTCAAAAGCAGCAGTTCCTTTAAATATGGAACAGTTAATTTATTATCAGTCTGCAGGACATGCAGAAGTTGTTCACAGTGCAGATCAGTCCATAACTACAGTAGGTGTCAAAACTTGTAAAACACCGAGTACAGGGGACAGAGGGGAAGTAACTAATAATGCTGAATTGAATAAAGAGCAAGAGGTCAATTACATATTTTGTTGCCAGTTCTGTGGTGACCCTCTTGCAACCATTGCGGAATTAAGAAAACATTTGCACGATCACCACAATGTTGATGAAGATGATGAAATAAGTTTGTATGATCATGAAGAAGAAAATGAAGATGAAGAGGACATGGTTGTTAACTTGCCATCTTGTTCCCAATGTTCTAAAATATTCCTTAATGAGGAAGACCTGACAGAACATTCTAAGCAGTGTAAAGTCAGTGCACTGGAACATTCAGAGGTATCCAATTCTTTGAGTGTAGATTCAAGTCGAAAAATTTATGAAGAAACAATTTCTCGACAGCACAAGTGTCAGGAGTGCAGTATGTCCTTCCATCTCAGAAGTGACCTTGCAAGTCATATAGATGAAGGTCACAACACAATGTCAGACGGAGCCATGTATAGTAAATGTCCTTATTGTCCTCGGTTGTATAGGTACCAGTGGCACAGAAAGTCACTCACTCGTCATATTAAAACCGATCACCCGGGACTTGAATTCAAAGCGGTATTTGAAAATATGGAGGTAATACTTGAAGGCAGTGATGACTTTGCTAAAATTCGTAATTTGAAAAAGGCGAACAATCAGCAAGAATGGGTGCAGCCATATAATTGCCCAGTCTGTGGATTAGAATGCTCATTTCGAAAAAATCTATTACGCCATATAAAAAATGATCACTCTGACATGGTAACAGGAAAGACAGAGGCAGAAATTGAGGTCATGTTTGATATTCAGGGAAGAATTAGACGAACTAAAGATTCATTAAATCGTAAGAATGTAGAACTATTTTCATGTTCGTATTGCAGCAAAGAATTTATGTGGAGTAAGAGTTTAAAAAGACACATGATAGATTCACATATGTTAGCAGTGGATAATAAAGCAAAAACTGTCAGACGAACTAAAGATGCGGTTGAGAAGGAAAAATTATTCTACTGCAAATTTTGTCAGAAATCTTTTATGCATGAAAAGACATTAAAGCGACATATTTGGGATTGTCACAGAGCAGAAGCAGGTGATAATATAAATGATATATTTAATATGAGTGGGAATGGCACAAGACAATCAAAAGAAGACAAGGGAAAATACTGGTTCAAATGTTTATACTGCAAGCAGGTGTCGAAGTATGCTTGCAGTATAAGGACACATATTATAAGAAAGCACGAAGATGAGTGTGGAGATCTAAATGTAAAAACCTTAAAGCTGCCCTTAGTTTTAGCTAACAGTAAGAACTTTGCAGTCAGATCGTTAGACATGCGACCACCAGAAGAAAAATATGATGATGGATCCGTGGTGTTTAAATGTCCACTCTGTAACTACATGACAAAGAATCGGAGTAATCTAGCTCGACATCTGACCTCAAAGGTGCACAATAATGCTTTTACGTGGGATGATTTAAAGACAATTAAACTGACGACATTCAGAGTTACAGTAGATGCTGATGCTGAAGATGATCATTTTACAGAAGATGAACCGGATGCATTACAAGAGAATGATGACAAGTCGGAAACAGTTAAGAATCTAATGTTAAAAATTGCTGAAAGAAAGAAAATAGTATTGAATAAAAACAGGAATGACTCAGGTGAAAATGGAAGTATTAAGGAGAAAACAATTGATGAAAGTAAAAGAGAATCAGTAAAAAATGAGCAGGAAATGAATGAAGAATCCATCTTTCAAACAAAGAGTTCTTATGAAGAAGCCAGGAATGATGAAACAATATTAATTACATGCACAGTTTGTGGGATGAAGTTTTCAGAATACCCAAAACTGATTGACCATTGTAGAAACCATGTAAATGTTAAAGTCAGCTTTAAGTGCACAAACTGTGATGAGACTTCAATTAATTTTGAGGGTTTAAAGGAACACCATAAAAGAATTCACATTGACATTCCTTTCTGTGGGTCACTTATAAAAAATGTTGTTGTTGAATATGTGGATGAAGAAATACCTCAGCAGTTGAAGACGTTTGATTGTCCATACTGTGACCTGATTTTGTCGAAATCAGAACTGTTAAGTAAGCACATACTTCTTAATCATGATACGAGAGTTGAAAGTGTTAGTATAAAAGCAGAAAGAAGAGATGAGGATGATACTGTTTCACCTGCATTTTCATGTATAGGAAATGCCAGTAAGGTTACGACTGGTTTTATGTGCATGTTTTGCGCATGCATTTTCCAGACTGTATTGGATATCGTGAAGCACATGCATGTTGTGCATCCTGATGTTGAGAAAAGCGGTAAACAGGGGAAGAAATCAAAGAGAAAAAGAAAGAAGGTGGATGATAAATTAGATGCAGATGATTATTCGAGCAAACCAAAATCTGCTAGAAATAAGAATAGTTTAACTCCCGGCAGATATGATTCTGGGATGCAGAATGATGATGAATCTGTTACAACTAGACTTTCTTGGGAGAACAGATGCCCACATTGTGACTTTACTTGTAAGAGGGCATCTGCACTGAACTTTCATATTAACTTCAACCATGCAAAGATTAAACAAGAACCAATGGAAATTGAAAGCCCAAAGACTAAGAAGAAAGAAAGTAATGCAGTAGACACTTTGAATAGGAAAGAAAAACAAATTAAAGATAAAGAAGAACTAATGGAAATTAAAAGTCCAAATAAGAAAAAGAAAGAAATGGACTCTTCAAAAAAGAAAGAAAAACAGTATAAAGATAAACAAGAACTAATGGAAATTGAAAGTCCCCAAAAGAAAAAGACTGAAGGTAAAGAGATAGATACTCCAGAAATGAAAGAAAAACAAATTAAATATAAATCACCTGTTTACAAAAATCAAGAAAATAATGATAATATTATGGAGACCAGAACTGCAGAAGATGAAAGAAAAACACATTGTCATGGTACAAGAGCTAGTATGACAAATACTTCTTCAAAGCATATGGATGGGACAAATAATAATTTATCAAAAAAGATAAAAGAAGATGGTAATAAATCCAAATCTGAAAATAAAATTTCAAAAAATCAAAATAATAATAATTTAGATACAGAATTCTGTAGCTTACCTGTTGCTGGAGGAAAAGAAGCAAAAAGATCAACCAGTTATGTCTTTCAAGAAAAAGTAATAGATAAAAATACAAACACTTCCATTGGTAAAAGCAAACTTTCTGTATTAGGTACAAAACAGGACATTGTAAAGAATGTTTCATTAAGGGATGAAACTAAATTAGATACTAATACTGCTACAGTAACTATTGACAAATCTAAAGGAGAAGATAATATACTGATTGATGACTTGGACATTTTTGGTGCTGATGATGATCAGGATGTAGACTACATGCCAACAGACGATGAAGAAGAGATGAATGAAGCAAAAAGCAATGTGAATGCTAACGCAGGTTTTAAACTACCCTCAGCTCTAACACCGTCAAGAAAACTTCGGTGTCCCCACTGTGACACACGTGAGTTCACCTCTGTCAGATTCCTCGAAAAACACGTGAAAAAGGAACACCCTGAAAAGTGGGACAGCTTCTCTATCCAGGAGGCAGAGTCGAGCGCATTTGGTGAAACAGGAGTAAAAATAGAAAATAATAAATCAAATAAACTTTCCACCTGTACATACTGTAAGCATCAATTTCAAAGTAAATATGCAGTGATGCAACATGTAAAGAAAGCACACAAAAAGGTTCTGGAAGTGAAGCTGAAACTTGACAGGAAAGTAAATAATGTGGGTAAAAAAGTAGGCAACTCTGATAAAACCATGCCAGACTCTGAGAATGAAAATGAGATATCCGATGGACGAAAAAAGAAAAGCCATAAATATAAATGCGTAAACTGTACCTCATATTTCGACTCAAAGCTTGACGTTTTGAAGCACAGTAAAATTGCACATCCAGACAATGATGAAATAGAAGTAGATAATATCCCATTAGCAAACTCCTGCTCATTGAGCAGTGGTGATTTTCATTCTTTATGTCCATATTGTAACTTCAGCAGTAAATGGAAAAGATGTACAATTAGACATGTTAAGATAAGACATCCTGAGAAGAAAGACTTTACAGCAGACCTCATTATTGGCCAGAAACGAATCGGAAAGAAGAAGAAGGCAACAGAAACGGGCATCTTTTCTTGCCCTTACTGCGGTATTGTCAATAAATGGAAAAAGAGCATTGTCCGCCATATCCGGACTGCTCATCCAGATAAAAGTGATAATGTAGAACTCCAATGTATTGTGCCTTCGTCAGAAGCATCGAACCAAGACCAAAATCTCAGGAGCAGAGATAGAAGAACATCAAAGAAACAGTGTCTGCTGTGCAGTTTTACATGCAGCTTCATGCGAATACTGAAGACCCATTATGCCTTTAAACATCCAGGTGAAGAAGAAATACGGTTCAAGTACGTGTTTCAAGAAGATGGCTCCTCCACCGCGGCTGCGAAGTCTGGGGCTGGGCCGGAATGTGTGTACAGATGTCATCTGTGTAATGTCGGCTACTACTGGAAGAAGAGCCTGGTCTACCACTACAAGGTGCACCATCCTGAAATGGTGGACGTCTTCATGACCCTGGACAAGATGGTGGATATCATAGATGGTGCTGTAACCACAGGTATTTCAAATATATGTATTAGTATATTTTGTATGATTTTAGAACACTCTGAAGTACTTCAGTGACCAAGATAAGTTGATTTTGGGGGTATTTTGTTCTCATGGTTTACCTAAATGCCCTTAGTTTTTTAAAAATGGAGGTAAATCTACCTTTAAATTATTCCCCACAAACAAAATTTCTAAACCTTATTTAAAATACATACCGGTACTGTGTTTGACTTATATCTTGTAGACTTTTGTGTCTAGATAGCAAATGAAATTGTTAATAACTTAATCTGGGCCAGGCCAGATTAGCTCCGTTGGTTACGCATCTGACTATCAATCCAGGGGTCGTGAGTTCAAATCCCCGCTCAGCAACAGTCTCCGTGATGATTGATATACGACATTGTGTCTCATCATTTGTCTCTCACTGCTGATTCAAGTGGGGAAGTTATCAATTACTTGCAGAGACAGGGTGTGCTCGAGTACTGGTTAACCTTTCAGGATCCCAGGACAAACAATGGTTAGGTTAACTGATCGTCTGTTCAATACTTAATCTGAATAATATTATGTACCAGAAAGTAAATAAAGTTTTTAACTTAATATTACTATAAGTAAGACTGCAATGCATCTTTAATAGATTGTTGGCTTCGTTACCCACATCTGTGAAAATCTGGGAGTTAAATACCCCTTTCTTTTCCAGTTTGGGGGCAAATTACCTTTCTACTAAAAAGTTATCAGAGGCACTTTGGATTTACGGAATATGTACAATTCTGTTTGTGCAGTTTCACAATAACAAAAACAGTTCACCTGACCTACCATGTGCTGTTATAAAGAAAAGTATTTTTTCTTATTTACCATTCTAATTACATGTTAATGTTTCATTTTAACACTCATTTAACAATGACAGTTGTATCTAAGAATTACTGTATGATTACTGTTGACATTGAACTATTTCAGTTGGTGAAGAAAGCACTGTCCAGGACACGGCTACTTCTTGCACAGACTGTGATGCTGTCACACTGTCAACCTGGGCCACATGGGCACATGGCAAGATGAAACATAACAGCAGGTATACAACTATCACCAAGTATTCTATCGATGATTTGCTATCAAATGTAGTCAGCAATATAAATAATTTTATAAATGTTTTATATAATTGGACATGGGTAAAAAGCGGTGTTCTGTGTCTGCACCAAGGCCCTTTCCCTGAATTTTCTCAATTAAATGCCATTTGGTATATATGAAGCAGATTTACTTCATAAGAAACGTCAGTACTGGTTAAATTAATTAAATCTGGGTTTTGTGCAAAGCAACATTTTAATGACTTAACATTGTGCTGTAAAATAAAGTAAGTGGATTAACACAGTTGAAAGTTGGAGACTCGGATATGTACCTTGTATATGAAGCAGTTACCCAGATAAAGTGATTTTGGGGGTATTTTACCCTCATGGTTAAGCTAAATACCCCTTAGTTTTCAAAACTTGAAGATAAGGTTACCCTTTACCTGTAAAAGCAGGCAGTAAAGTTACTCCTCCAAACAAAATTTCTATACTGAAATATTGTAAAATGTGTTTAAATATATGACTTTATATCTTTTAGACCTGTGTGTCGGGATAGCAAATGAAATTGTAGATAATTTATAATAATCTAAATAATGCATATTTACCGACATCTCTGGAAACCTGAGAGTTTAATACCCCCATCATTTTCATTTTGGGGGTAAATTACTCTTTTATTAAAAAATTGTCTGGGACACTGAGGAAGGCATATGTGACTAAGCATGACAAGATGTGGTAGCCTGCTCATAGGTTGAGAGCCTTGCTGGGATGAATTTCTAAAAAGGATATATATGAAAAACAGCTTGGTAGATGAAAATACTAACAATCTAGTCACCTGAAATTTGTATAGAAGAAAATGCATTTGAAATAAATGTATTTTGTTGGCTGTTTGTTTGAATAGTTAGCATTATTTTATGCCTTAGAGGGCCAACAGACAATCAGTTCACCTAACCACTCTTTTCTGAAAGCTTAACCAGAACTCAAACACACCAGTCCTGTCTCTGCTAGTAACTGATAATTTTCCCACTTGAAACAGTGGTAGGATATGAATGACAATAAGATGCATTGTTGTATGTTTATCAATAATCACGGAGACGGTGGCCAGGTAGGGATTTGAACTCACTACCCCTGGATTGATTGTCATATGCACTACCAAGTGAGCTAACCAGACCCCAGCATTGGTAGGTTGAACGAAAAGTTAAATACAATTCTTCAGAAAAAAAAAAATGAAGAGTATTGAAAATTATGTTTGTGTAAACTTATAAAACATCAGCATTTGCTAGTTCTCTCTCCCAAGTTTCCTAACAAAGTAAAGTTTTAATATATATACCATTTTCATATAATTATAATGTCTTTTCTCTTTTTTGAATATAGACTTCTCCATGCCCCAAGACGGAATACATGCCCTGTGTGTCGGGTATCGTTCCCAAGTCGCACGACACTGCTCCGTCACAAGCTGTATCGTCATCGCCGTAAGAAACGTTGTGTCAAGTCCAGGAGTCTGGGTTGTCAACATCCAGGTTGTAATTACAGGTAAACTATCAAAGCATCCTAGTTTCAGTCTTTTTCTTAATATTGTACGCGAGAAGGTGTCTCGTGGCCAACCCAGTTCTCTGCAGCATCATGTGTTTATTACTGATGTGTACCAGCTAAATGGTTTGTAATCCATGTAAAACTGATCAAGTGCTAAATTTTAAAGCTTCATCAATCCTTACAACTTCATGTTTTGTTTATTTTGTTTGAATGTTTAGTGTCATTTTTATGCCATTGAGGGCTAACAGATGATCATTTAACCTAAACCTCTCTTTCCTTGAATCCTGGAAGGTTAACCAGTACTTGAGTACACCCGTCTCTGCAAGTAACTGATAACTTTCTCACTTGAATCGGAGGTCAGAGGTGAATGATAATGAGACACAATGTCATGTTTCAATCATCCTGAAGACTTAGGCCGGTCAGGGATTCAATCTCAAGACCCCTGTATTGATAGTCAGACAAGCAAAATCTCTGTTTACAAATTTTATAAAAAAAATTCTTTTCAATAAAATTGATTTGCCAAAGTTTATATATGGTTTAAGTGATTGATATGAGTAGGGTTATCAAGTTCTTTTTAAATCAAGTGACTAAGGCCTTCAATTTTTACAAAGCAAAACCAGTAAATTCTCTTTTTATCATCTATTTTAGAAATGGGAAAAGAGATAATTCTCATGTTTTTTGTCTTTTTATGCCCCCCCCCCCCCCCCAATTTTTTGGATGGCATATAGTAATCGCAGCATCCATCCGTTCTTCCGTCCATCCGTCCTTTCGTCCGGTTTTTTTTTTCCGGCCTGTAACTTTGTCCTGCATAGATGGATTTTGTTGATACTTGCAACAAATGATCATCAGAACATGACGATGTGTGGCGAGTAAGACCAACACCCGTACCTCAATGGTCAAGGTCACAATTTCAGTTTGTTTGACAACACTTTGAGTTTATGTGAGATTTCGTTTCTGGCCTGTAACTTTGTCATGCATAGATGAATTTTAATGATACTTGCTACAAATGATCAACATAACATCATGACATGTTGGGGGGCATGTGACACTTAACAGTGACATTTCTTGTTTATCAATAATTTTATTTTGTTTGAACCCTGAAGAATTGTTTTGTCATATCAGTTTAAGTTAGGTCCTTTAAAGCAGATTTAATATCCATAAGGGGCCACAAAGGGTTGTGATGATTTTCAAAAAATCTCTGAAGAATGGATTGAGACCATCTTCCACCCTCCAGAATAATCCAAGATACATTTTGTATTTCATCTTCTCTATTACTACCTATCTGTATTGCAGATGTAAGCTTGGAACCAAATTGAAGCTTCACTACAACAGGGTCCATCAATGTGGTGTTGGAGACCAGAAACCAGGTGTGTAATGTGTGTGTATGATACAAAACTTAATAGAACATAGAAGGACCTAAAAGTTCTTCATTATGGAACTGCGTGGAATACAATTGCAGGGGTTAGATGGAATTAATAAAATACGTGAAACAATCTTTATACTTTATTATTTTAGTTCAATTACGAAAAAAGTTCAACTCTTATACGAACCTCTTTCGAGTCCGTTTCCTGGGTAGAACCAGTACTGAGTGTTGTTTTTTTGAAAGGTATTGGGTCAAGCTTGGGATCGAACACACAACCTCTAGCGGGAGTGGCCAACACTCTATACAATACACTATTAATCAATCTTATGATCCGTGAAAGCAGAGAATGTAAATGGTATTATTTCTTTGTGGTACCTTCTACTTTTTGCTTGTCTTCTCTGGATAACTATTGGGAAAAATAAGCTTGGCTATAATGAAACTTGGTTTACAGAGAGAATAGACTGGGCAGTCCTTAATAAATTGTTTGCCGTGCACCTACCTACTCACTCAAACTTGCCACTACCTAAATTTTTTTATTGATTTTCAAAGCGTTAATTTTTTTTTGATAATTTTTGTTCATTTTTTTTTTAAAATGGCTACACAAAATCAGAATTTGGCAAAAAAAAAAAAAAAGCTTCCTACCTACCCACATGGAAAATACTGGGTCGGAGCACAGTAAACAAATATTTTTTGGCCTTACATGTAGTAAATGTACAAGTATTTACATATACCAGTAGATGTGATATCATTCAGGAATAGTTATCTTTATTGACTAAATCCAAACACAAACATATTTTACTGTTTTTAAGATGTAATGAATTAAACACAGCTTCATTATCAAATGACAAGCTCATAATATTGGCGGATGTACAGTTTTTTACACCATGTCCATTATACAACTAGACATGTTGGTTTTTTATATTAGAGACAGTATACAATGTATCTGGAAAAATCTTTATAAATGTTAAATATGTAAAAAAAAAAAAAATTTTAAATGGGTATATATATATTATATATCATTATTATTTTTAAATCAAATAGGACTATTTTGAATTTGGCAAACCATCACAAAAACGATATTTTAATCAAAATAGAATATGATTCATAAACAGTTACACAAAATGCAATATTATTTATTCAACTGTATTTCAAACTTGTAAAAGCTTATGTTTATATATCACAGATGCTGGAGTCAATGACCAAAATGTCCCTCATCTTCACCACTGTGAAGTTTGTTCACAGACATTTGCCAATGAGACGGGGCTCTCCGAGCATCTCTTGCTTGAACATGTGCAGAAACTTATGAGGGGTTCCAAATATCGTAAATTCACATGCAACAAATGCCCTATGACATTTGATCGTCCATCCGAGCGGAATAAACACTTGACTGAGAAACACAGTGAATCTGCAGAAATATGCGACCAATGTGGTAGTCTGTAAGTTTTGGGGTTTCTTTTATCTGCCAGCATTTTGCAAGGTCCAGTGGCATACAGTGATTGGTCTGTCTGAGCAAACCTTTGGGGTTTAGGGACAAGGATATTGGTTAGAATACGAATAATGCCTCTTTGTCAGCATTTTGCAAGGTCCAGTGTGATACAACGATTGGTTTGGCTGAGCAAACAGTTGTGTTTGGGGCTAAGGATTTGGGTTAAAATATGAACGATTCCTCTTATATGTCAGCATTTTTGCAAGGTCCAGTGTCATACAGTAATTGGTCTGTCTGAGGATTTGGGTTAAACTATGTCTCTATTTTCTTCATTAATATGTGCTGACAACTGGAACAGTGTTGCAAAATGCTCCTCAACTCAAAACAATAAGAACCTTTGGCCGGCCACTGTCTGTCTGCAGGGATTTCAACAGATGTGTACCCTCGGCCATCATCCAGCCATATATGATTGAGGTCAAGGTCATATTTAAGAGTTAGATAGGCATAATTTTGTGTCTGCTTCATCTTCAAAACCTTTTGAATGAACTGGTTTTAACAAATGTTAACCTCATCAAAGTAACATGCAGAACCTAGCTACTGAGTGTTGTGTTTTGAGAGGCATTGGGTCGAATTTGGGGATCAAACCTGAAACCAGGCATGAGCAGCAAACACTCTATCCACTACACTACTGCCCCACTTATATAGTAGATCCATGTACGGTTAACATACAGTAAATCTATAAGAACACATTAAATATAAACAATAAATAACTCCATACTAAATAAATTAGATCTTTCCATTTTATTTTTTATTTTAATCATGCTTGCTATTATTTCCATCGATGATTACCCATTAAAAGATAACCTTGTGTCAAATATCTTAACCCTGTCATCTGTCTGATGATCGTTTTCAGTATGTTTAATAGAGCAATACAAGCCTTCCAGGACCTATGGTTATAATTCGGACTGACTCAATTTAAAACAACCAAAACTATGTATTTACTATCTGTTCCAGATTTCCATCCGTGAAACAGTTACAGTGGCATAAACGCCTCCATGAACGGACGAGTGAACAGATGCAGATATGTGAACATTGCGGCGTCACCCTGGCCAAGAAAAGTGTCGCCAGGCATTACATGTTCAAGCACCAGGATATGCTCACCTGTAACTGCAGTACCTGCTCAGCATCGACAGATAGCCCATCGCCCATCAAGTGTCAGTTTTGTGAGCGTAACTTTTGTAAAAAACTGTTGCTTCAGGCTCATTATCGATGGCAGCACGGGCATATGAGCAAGTATAACTGTAAACAATGTCCGCAGTCTTTCTCAAAGCTACGGCAAAGAAACAGACATGTGCACGAGTGCCATAGGAAAAAAAACAGTGCCTTCCTCTACAGGTGCAAACTGTGTCCCGATACATTTACAACAGCGCATTTGAAGAATATTCATGTTCATGATGTTCATGGAGAGCAATACGACTTGGAAAATATTTTAAATCCAGATCAGCCAATCACAAGTCAGTATACAGACACTGAACCAATGAAAATTGAGGAAGGAAACCAAGATGATCCAACAACCCATATAATCCACATTGGACAAGACCAGGGTGTGCAGTATCTACCGAAACTAAGTGATGTCAGTCTGAGTGCTGTCATCAAGGAATTACAAATAATCGATGACAAGAATACAAAGTATCCATTCAAGTGTTTACTTTGTGGAAGAAACTTTGGCAAGTCCAAATACATAAAACTTCATATTCGACGTAATCATGTCAAAGATGAAGATCAGCCATATAGATGTAAGGTTTGCGGGTCTGGTTTTGTACGGTTGACCGAGTTCAGGAAACACTCGAGATCTCATTCAGGCTTTAGACCTTACAAGTGTAAAGTTTGCACCAAAGCTTTCAAGCAGCAGGCCAACCTAA
Source organism: Panopea generosa (assembly GCA_029582155.1). Taxonomy (NCBI): domain Eukaryota; kingdom Metazoa; phylum Mollusca; class Bivalvia; order Adapedonta; family Hiatellidae; genus Panopea; species Panopea generosa. Next base: position 36,627,563 of record CM055908.1, read on the forward strand.
TGGAGCATATGAATATCCACAAAGACACAAAGGACTTCATGTGTGCTATTTGTAAGAGAACATTTCGTCAACGCGGTGCCATGAACTCCCACATTCCTCATCATGACACGCTGAAACCGTTCAAGTGTGCATTTTGCAATAAAGGGTACACCACACGTGGTGAGTTGTCACGACACATGCAGAGGTATGATGAAGACAGCAGCAATACACGACAAGAACGTAGCTTTCTGTGCCATATCTGTGAAGAGACATTCTCACATTTTCCAATGTTACTCAGACACATCGAACAGCACAATCCTGATAAACCATTCCATTGTCAAGCCTGCCCCATGAAATTTACCTCATTTATTTCCATGTACAACCACAAACTGAAAGTTGGACATTTCTTGGTGTCGGAGATTGAAGATGAGATTGATAGCAATGAGAAATCTGTGAGGAAAGTCAGGAACATGTCGAGAGACAACAGACAAGCTGTTCAAAGTTTACAATTAACCAATCATCAAACAAGCACTCAACAGCAATTAGATGACGGTCTGTCAGTTCATGATTCAATTTTTAGCAGTCAAACAGAGGTATTTAACGTAGACCAGTCGAAATCAATAGAAGTTGTTATCGAAGAAGTTGGGTCAAACGACTTTGTGTATACCTCAAATGGAAGAAATGAAAACGAGGAACTTTTGTCGATTGCAAAACAGTTGACAGAGCTTTCCAGTTACACTGAACTGAGTACTACAGAAATGGCAACATCCACCATCTTGAAAGAAGAAGATGAAATCATAAAGGGAATGCTGGATGCCGATTCTGACCTGCTTGCTAGCATTGGCAAACAAAGTACTACTCAGAAATGGACAACTGATGAAACTTGGGAACAGGGACAAACAAAATCAACTGTTACAGATGGTGTATCTAACACCGCTTTGTATAGTAATGATTCTGAAGAAGGGGAAACAGCGGCAGCATCTATTAAAGTTAGTGGTGCAACATCAGAAAATATGAATCTTACCATTCCAGGTAATATGCCAGAACTGGCATCACTGATTGCACAAAACTCGCATATACAAAAGAACGAGGCAATTACTGCCTACCAAAGTATGGACGGGTCTGTAATATATGTTTGCATGACTCCAGAACAGGTTGTCAAACATTCTGAAGAGATATACGAGACCAACAACAGTGACCAGTCAGCAAAGATGGACAAGGTGAAGAAGAATATTGCAGAGTACAAAGTGTTGGCAGATGTTGGAGACATGGAAACTTCTCATTCTTCGGACACAACCAATATTGTAATGTGTCCGTCTGATGACACGGAGGTCATCCAGGTAGCAGAGACATTGCATGTGGAGCTGATAACCTCAGATGTGAGGGTGAATGAAAGTGATCACAGTAATGTACAACTGATCCAACAAGAATCAGATCATGTGAATGGAGTTGAACAGGTGCATGGAGTTGAACATTTGCAGGGAGTTGATCATGCGCAGGGAGTCGAACAGGTGCAGGAAGTTGATAAAGTGCATGGAGTTGTACAGGTACAGGAAGTTGAACAGGTGCAGGGAGTTGATCAAGTGCATGGAGTTGAACAAGTGCAGGGAGTTGATCATATGCAGGGAGTTGAACAAGTGCATGGAGATGACTATGTGTATGAGCAAAACATAGTGGAACAAGTGCATGGAGTTGAACAGATGGTCATAGTTGAACAAGTGCATGGAGTTGAACAGATGGATGTAGTTGAACAAGTGCATGGAGTTGATCATGTGCATGGAGTTGAACAGATGGACGTAGTTGAACAAGTGCATGGAGTTGATCATATGCATGGAGTTGAACAGATGGACATAGTTGAACAAGTGCATGGAGTTGATCAGATGGATGTAGTTGAACAAGAGCATGGAGTTGATCATGTGCATGGAGTTGAACATGTGTATGGAGTTGAAGATGAACGACACAGAGTTGAACAAGTGCATGGAGTTGACCATGTGTATGAGCAACACATAGTTGAACAAGTGCATGGAGTTGAACAACAACACATAGTTGAACAAGTGCATATAGATGGTCATGTGCAGGTAGTTGAACATGTATATGAAGTTGAACAACAACACATAGTTGAACAGACACAAGAAGTTGATCATGTGCACAGAGTGGATCATGTGTATGGAGATGAACAACTACACAGAGTTGGCCAGGTGCAGGGAGTTAAACCAATTCAAGAAATAGATAATGCTCAAAGAGTTGAAGAACAGGTGCATGGAGTTGAAAATATGCCTGAAACTGAACAGAAACTGGAGGTACAGAGCAGTGTAGAGGAGTATGATGATGGAATAACAAATGTTGTAGAGTATGAGAATGACGAAAAAACTTTCATCAAAGACCTATGGAGTTACACGTATGCTACGACAGAAGAAGAAACCGGTTCTCTGACAATCAAGTCCAAAACATTCAAATACGCATTCAATCTTGAGGGTAAAATGTTTAGATGCCTTGAATGTGAACTGGTGCATAAAACACTACAAAGTTTACAAGCACACATGAAGCGCCACATGCCAAAAGAGTTGAGAAGTTTTGAATGTAAATATTGCAGTAAGCGGTTTGTGACAAACACCGAACTGAAGTGTCATGTCCGTAAGCACACTGGTGAGCGTCCATTTGGTTGCACTTACTGTGACAAAAAGTTTATCCAGTCTGGACATTTACAGGATCATGTTAAAATTCATTTGGGAAAAAAACCGTACCAATGTCATGATTGTGATGCCGCATTTACCACAAAGTCCCTCATGACAAGTCACTGGAAACGGCACCACAACAAGGAAAGAGAAATATTTGAATGTTTTGAATGCAACAAGAAATTCCATGATGAGGCGACATTAAAGACCCACATTGGCTTTAAACACTCGAGCGTATTTGGTCCAAGAAAGGAGAAATCTAACAACATTGGTAATACGTGTCAGTATCAGTGTCACATATGTGGATGTCTTATTGAAAAGAAAAAGTCCTATAATGAACACATGAACAAACATAAAAGTCCAGAGGACGATTCCACAAATTGGATATGTGAGGTATGCGGGGAAGCATGTAAATCGCAGCGCTTTCTAAATGAACACTTTTTAAAGGTGCACTCTGATGAAACTCCCGAGATTTGTGAGTACTGTGGCGATTCTTTCAAATTGAAACGAGAGTTACAAGCCCACATTAAGAAAAGACACAGACCAGTATATAAAGGAACAGGGAAAAAGGCTCAGTTTCCCTGTCAGGTGTGTGGAAGAGTGTTCGCTTGTAAAGGAGCACTGGGGTACCATGGGGGTGTAAGTGAGACTTGTAGATTGGGACTAATTCCTGATAAAAAATAATTGTTTTCCATGGCACATGTTATCCCCAAGTGCTCCATTCATATACGTGTTACCAACCACAGTACTGTAGTTTTGCAAAGTGTTCAGAGAAATAACAGATTAAGTTTTTTTTTTATATTTATATAATTTAAAAACAAACAGTTGTGTTGTGTTGTTTTTTTTTAATTAATTAATACTGTATCTACCTAATTTCTGTATAATAATTGGTACTTTGTTATGTAATTTTTTTTTGTTATTTTTTGTTTAATATTACACCAGAGTGTACAATACTATATACAGTGCATAACCGCACCAAAATTACCATATCTACCCTATGTATTGGGACAGTTAAAAAACAATTTTTTTAAATAATAAGTATTGTTGGGACAGCAAAAATATTATTTGTTGTTGTCCCAACACATAGGGTAAACAGCTAGCTATCTTTATTCCAAATGTTTAGGTAATTTTTGTACTGCTTTTAGAATTGGATGAAAGAAAATATGAAATTTCTGCTTTTGCGATTAGAAAAACGCCTTGACAATAGTCCATATTAATGACTATGGGTAAAAAGGATATTAAAACGTGTGTAATATTTTGTATGCAGTCTTATTAAACATTATATTTTGTTATCAAAATTGGTTTCACTTGTATTTTAATGACCATTAAAACTTTATGTTAGCTGTGCATTTAAAATATTGAAATATTGTGCCTTGCATCTCAAATTGGAAACGTTCCCAAAATATTGGTATGTATCTAAGAAAAAAAATATTTGTTTCTCCTCACTACCGTTTTGACCCTTAAGTTTCTTTAGCTTAGACAACACAAAGCCTTGCATAATTATTAGTCAATGGAAACTGGCCGATCAGTGAAAACTACTGAATAAACTTCTGTTTTAAAAATTAACAAGTTCAAGCAGTAATTTTCATTCATTTAAAGGGAATATATCGGGATTTTTTAGAATTGGCTAAAAAATATTTGTTTCCAATATATCATGCCTATATATACTCACTGACCCTGTATTGTCAAAACGATATCTTACATGCAAAAATAATATATTGAAAAGGGATTTCTTATTATCATTATCTTGGGTTAGACTAAAATAGATTTCCCGCTTAAAATTGCAACAATTTTGTGATTACACAATTACATGAGTGGCGTGATTTCATAGTGATTTAAATTTGATCTGTTATACAGGTTTTCACATAGTAAAACTTGTTTCATCTAAGAAAGAGACCAAAAGACTATGCTAATGTCGTGGAACAGTATTTAAGGGATGCCTATTATTAGAATGAGGATTTCATTTCAAGTTTACCACTTAAATTTAAATATAGCTTTTGTCATGTTTTGGTGGATTTGACATACTAAACCGTTCAGATTTCATTTAACAATGATGATAATGAGATGTTTTTTTATCAATTTTAGTAATTATATTTAGACATTTACAATGTTTTTTCCTTATATACTCCATTTAAAGCAGTTTTCAATGACGGTGGCACTTGTATATGCACATTAAAATTAAGTGTGAACAGATAAAAGGAAACTTGCACGTCATCAGCCACATGTGCCATGTACCTATTCTTCATAAGGCCATAATGAATTACCGATAATTGCTAGGTTACCATCCCCACCCGCCCCCTAATTTTCATGCTGCCCTGACCCTTTTTATTTTCATAAAAAAAAAAATTTTATTATAAAAACATCAAAAATTTTAAAAATAAAAATTGAAAAGCCTCCCGCCCACCCTGTTTTTAAGAAAAATTTGAATGATAATCTAGCAATTAATTTTAATGGCCCATGTGTTATTTAATCTGATGCAAAGTTGAGATTTTCCCACCTGTTATGCAGGGCATAGTAAAAATTGATGTACTGGGTTTGAAGAAGAAAAAAAATATATTGAATTACATGTACGTTACTGTATACCTGTAAAACTTGTTACTGCAGTTATATTGTACATTATCGGCATCAATAAATTTATTTATTTGACATAAATATATACCTCGATATGTTGTTATGCTTCATTTCTTACCATAGAATATACACAAGTATTATATATTATTAATGCAATGTGTAGCTATTCTGATTGGCTTTTGCTTTACCCATATGCAGCAAGAAATCGCAGCCCTTATCAACCATTTTGATTTGGTTGGTTGTATGTTTAGCGTTGCTTTCAACAATTTTTCAGTTATATCACCGGTGTTTACTCAAGACAGTATTCTAAGTGCTGCAACACTGAAGTACCATGCTGCAGACGTCCAGTCACTTTATACTGATGCTGGGCTGACCAGACCCAAAACTATCCTTAATGCCGAGAGCCAAGCGAGGAAATTTCTAGTATCATTTTCAAGTTATGTTGTAGCCAGGCCAGGAATTGAACCCACAACCTTCCCCAGGCGAGGCAATCACTCTACCACTTCAGTTGCTGAATATTTTACTTTGAAAATGCCTCTTTATTGCGTTAGAATGTGTACATTGTCTAAATTTTGTGACATTTTTGTGTACTATGCTTTATTTCATAACAAATTCAGCATTTTAAACATGCCGTCATATTAAAATTACTATTTCAACATTAAATCATTTACCAGTTTCAATATAGGTTAGAGAATTTTTAATACTGCAAGTTATTTAGAAATCAGATTAGATTTGTGTGTAGTTATTAAAAAAATAGATCAGAATCATTTGATGACCACATGTTAAAATATTGAGGTTATTGTAAGAATTTCAAGGTAATAACTTGTACAAGAAACTGAAACAATATGTCGAAAAATACCAAATGGTACAATTCTCCAACACCTTCCACAAAATTACAGAATAACATGACGAGGGACAAGTACAGTTTTCTCAACCAAGATGATGTCGACTATAAAAATGAAGTGGGTGGGGTACATTTCTAACATGGTCAATATAAAATAATATGCATGAATTGGTGTAAACAAATATCTGTAACAGGCAGTCTGAACGCTACATGTTATAAACATGTTTACAAGGTTTTATTATGCAATTTCAGCCATTCAATGAAGACAAGGGGATTCCATGCTGGAATGTTACAATTGTAAACATAAACAATTACTGTTTTTAACCTTCCTGGAAACATCTGACAATTTGTAAATACCATGTACATTGTCTATTGACATACACAAATGAGCACTCCTTTTCTGCTGAGCATCACTAAAAAGCAAAACAACTGACTGATACAAAAAGCAATTTATTTAACATGTACTTACATTTACAACACATGGCCTTTATTTGTCAAAGTCCACTGATTTCACATGAATTGGCATCTTAAAACACTCAAATTCACTTAATTAACTTCATCCGAGAATATTCACAGAAATCACAGCCTCTATGATCCATTTTGAAAATATTTCAAACCAAATTACACAAGTGCAAGAATCGTGCAACCGTGACAAAAATGGGGCACAACTGTGTAGTGAGACCTTTAATGCAATTTTCATCATCTGGCATGGGAAAGTTGTGGAAGAACAGTGGTTCTACTCAGATCCTTTCTGAGGTCTGCCTCCACCAGTAAAACTGGATATGCCTTATATAACCTTAAATGTGTTGAAAATGGCAATCTAGAGCTAAACCTAATCTTCAATGTTGAAGAGTTGCTGACAATTTTTATTCTATTTCTAACATATTCTTTCTTTCATTCATTATCTGAATTGACAAGTTCAAGACTTGTCTGAAATCTTGCAATTAAGTTAATTTTAATGTAAATTTTGTTTAAAGCTTCATTAAACTTCTGAAATGCACAATTTTTGACAATAACAAAAATGATTGTAATTAAACCTGTTTGTAGAATTGCTAAAACAATTCCTGTAGACCCCTTTGTGACTGTTTTAAAAAAGCGAGAAAATAAATAACTTTGACCGAAATCTGTATTTCTTAGATGAGTGGACACAACTTTTAACTTTTGTTTACATTTTTGTTATTCAGTTATGACTCAGTTGCTTTCCGATTGTACCTCCGCCAGTGTTCGGAAGTACACAAATGAATACTGCAGTGGTACTTTGCGGATAAAGACCGTCAGATAAGGGGTTCATTAACAAGATTAGAAAAGTTATGGCTTCACTAATATTATGTATCGTTATTGGGTTGTTGTTTTTTTTTAAAAATATATTGATGTCTGCAATAAAACTTTATCGAACGTAGTACGCATTATTTTATTTATACGCATTGAAAAACAATGAGTACAAAATACTAGTTTGGTCTAGTAACTCTTGCTCAGGATCCTTTCTTGCATATACGAGTTATAAATACTATCACACGCGCTACTATGTCACAAATCACTTTATCGCAGTCAATAGTGAATTGATCATCAGTTACCGACCAAAGCGTTTCCGAATAAGCTTCGCAACTCCCGTTTTCTGCCAAAGGTGTTTATCGGAAAGAGACAAACATGAATTTGTAAACAAAGCCCGTTCTTAATTATATACCAACAATGTGCTTTGTATTTATTTTTTCGTTTGCAAAGTCTCTCAGTGACCAAATAAACATGTCTTCTATCAACTTGAATAGTAAAACTGACTTAAATTAAAACTAAAAACGATCGTTTTGAAAGTTTAATGAGCATTTAATAGATCCAATGAAAATTGAAAACTTCCAAAATAATGACCAGATTGAAAAGAATTGACAATTTGAAAAAAAAACGTAATTATTGACAATCTTACTCTTAACAATGAGTAACAGACCAGGCTATTGCGTTTAGTACATCCTCATACATAATGTATGTAGTGAATTTTTCCTCCAATTTAATGATATAAAAACTCCTCCATGCATAGAGTTCTGATGATGTGAGGTTGAGAAGAGATCTTTTCATCAGATACATTGTAATTTTGTATGGTGTTTCAACAATTTTTCAGCTCTCGCGATCGTGTTTATTTGAGACAGTATTCTGGAGTATCATGCCGCAGACATTTTTCAAGTCTTTGGTATGACACGACTGGGGATCAAATCCATGGCCTTCCGCATGCGAGGTGGATGCTACCCCTAGACCACCGTTGCAGTTTATTTGCCAGATGATACAACTGACCACATTGCCTATAAACAATGATCTGGATTTTAGTGTGTTTCTGTATTGATGACCATGGGATGCAACGAACCTTGAAATTAAAATGTAGATGCATGATATAAAGTTGATATGTGATCCAAGAGATCATGTTGGGTGGAAGTTTGATACAAAAATGCTTGATCTACAGTAGGCAGGACCATATAATTCCAACATAACACCAGGACTAGTTAGCTCAGTTGGTAGAGCATCCCTCAATCCAGGGGTTGCGAGTTCAAATTCCTGCCAGGCCACAGTCTCCTTGATGATTGATACATGACACTGTGCCTCGTTGTCATTCATCTCGCCACTGATTCAAGTGGGAAATTTACCAGTTAATATGCGGAGATGGATGTGTTCAAACATTGGTTGACCAAGATAGGATCCCAGGAAAGAGTGGTTAGATAAACTGGTCATCTGTTAGCCCTTGATGGCATAATGATGCTAAATATTCAAACAAAGAAAAGAAACATAATTTAAATTGTAAATTGAATACATCCACAACAAGAGGGCCTGAAGATGCTCTACTGACTCATAATGGCCATAGCACTTTTTGAAATTTCACAATATTTACCTTCTTTTGGGGTCCTCTTAACAACTTATGGATAAATACTCCCACCACACCTATACTGAACAAAAACTTAATTGCAATGAAAAGAAAATACTTTAAATTCCCAATACCATTCATTTGTAAAACAAATAAAGTCCCTGTACAGAACCCTCATACATTGACTCAGCTACTTGATTTGTCAAACTTCAATCACTCACTCTTTAGGGATTTGTCATGAGCAGAAATGCTTTAGATTTTAAAAAGTTTTTTTTGTACACATGGATGCGAAAATGAAAATAATCAGTTTTCCCTATAATATTCCAATGTAAAAGTAAAAAACACATTACAGGGCTCCAATATATCCCAGCCTTTTAATATGCAAACTCTTTTATCCTTGCTGATGACGTAAGGATAATTTATATCAAATATGAAATAGTTAGACTGAAAGGTTATTGAATGAATGAATGGAGTTTTACGGCATACCAACACATTATAGGTTATTCGACGCCAACAGGAAGGAAGATTCCAGGTTCACTCTACATGTACAAAAAACAACAAATTAACATACAGATTAAAACAAAAATACACCAACAAATGAATATTCAGAATGAACCTAGAACTGCAGAGTTTCAGCAAATTCTATTGTATTACTCAAATTGTCGCTTCTTATGTCACATGCATGAGCCACAGTGGTCCTATTCTTGCCATCACTCATATGGCTCCCTGAAACCACACAGGGGTTGATAATTTAACCACAATGGTGAACATGACAAAAAATGATAAAATGAACATGACACCCATTCTGAGGATTCCTACCCCTCTGCAGAGATCGGCAGTGATTCTATTCTAAGCTGGAATCACACGGGCTGAAAGGTTATTGATAGGAAGATTTGTGAAAATTCCCAATTTTAACCTTATTGCTCCCCCCCCCCCCCCCCCCCCCCCCCCCTCCTCCGACCCCTTATTGAAAAATCGATCCTCTATATTGAACAAAATCAGATTTATTTTACTAGACAATGCTTTAGATCTCAAATTAAACAACATATCTACACAAATGGAAGACAAAATGACAATTTTAATTTTCCCATAGTATGTAAACTCGAAAGACCTCTTACAGGGCCTCCATACATCCCAGTGCCCCTTGATTTGTACAAACTTTAAACTCTTAATATTTGGGATAATTTATATCAGTTACGAACAAATTCGACTGACTGGTTGTTGAGAATAAGATTTATGACAATGTTCAACTTTAACAATTTTTTTTGACCCCCATCATGGTCTTGCCCCTTTTAGAAAGTCGATCCTTCGTATCGAACACAATCTTATTTGTTACGACTAATAGATGCTTCAAAATAAAAAAAGTCATAAATGAATGAAAAAAGGAGAATTTTCCATTTTCTAATAATATTCCTATATAACAATCAAACCCCTCTTACAGGGACCCTATAAATACAAGACCCTTGATTTGTACAAACTTTAAACCCATACTCATTGGGATAATCTATATCAAATATAAACAAATTAGACTGACAGGTTGGTGAGATGAAGATTTTTGAAAAATTTCTATTTTGACCCACCCTGGCCCCTTATGGAAAGTCATTTATTCTTATTGAACCAAATCTTATTTCCTATAACTAGATGATACTTCAGAACTCGTACTGAATAATAATTTTGCCTAAATAGATGAAAAAATGAGAATTTTCTGTTTTCCCATTGTATCCTTATGTAAAATTCTAAGTCCCATGACAGGGCCCCTATAATTATTAGCCCCTAAATTCTTATCTACAATCAAACCCCTACATATTCGGAAAATTTATGTCAAATATGAACACATCATTTTAACCTTAGGGACACCATTTTAACAAAACTAACAAAACTATAGTTGGTTATCATACTACATAAACATTTTGAAAATCTGTTAGGCTGTTCATGAAAAGAAGATTTTTTAAGTTTTGGACTATTTTTAGTAATGGTGGCCATCTTGAATTTCTGATTGAAAAAAAACCTTCTGTATAGTCTCCTATGCAATAGAAACATCCATGTGAAGTTTCAGTTTAATTGACCTAGTGGTTTCAGAGAAAGTGCTGCTAACGGATGACAGACAGCAGATGACAGACAAAGCGCCATCGCATAAGCCCTTCTGACCTTTGTCCAGTAGAGCTAAAAATACACACCTGATTAAAAAAGAAAAGAAAAACAACACATTTTTTTCTAACAATTTATTTTCAATAGCATCATTATAAAAAGCAACAATATAACGGAAAATTATATTTTGTTATGTAAATGACCCGATTTATATTTTTCTTTTAAGAAAACCATTACAATGGGCAATTGTTCCTCATATGATTCTCTTGCATCATATTTCTTGTGCTAAGAATGACAAACTATAATAATCTTTTATGGTTTGGCAGAAACAAGACTGCTGAATTAGAGTGAAAACACGTCTACCTAGGGATGGAATCGAGAATCCATGCTTTTTTTAATGAATAATATATTTAACTAGATTCTCATTGCAATGACTTTCAAGAAGTCAAATTTTATATATTTGTATTTCTATAACTTGCTTAAATATTAGTTCTGTCACCATGTGACAATTTCTTCTCGACTTTTGGGCAAGTTACCGATAGATATATCTCGCAATGTTAAATAAAATATCAGATATCATTATCTGATATGCTTTAAAATAATTAACCTAGCACGAGTCTATATGACACTCGGCTTGAATGGAGTTTTGTGCCCCTTTCAACACGGGTTACATAAGATGTCACGGTTAGTAAGACTGAGTATAACCTGATCATCCTTGTGGAAATACCTTGGGGAACTTTCTCAGTCAAAATGTTATAACAAAGTTGCGACTCCAAACAAAAAATGAGAATCAAATGGGGAACAAGTAATTGCCTGTATATGTATTTAGATAGTTCTGCAATAAAACACTATTAACTGCTTCTGAACAAAGCAGTATAAAATGATGACGATTCTCTTTGCTAAAGGTACAGGTCCATGCAAAGCACAATTCTGTCTATCTTCTGATCATGAAGGCTGAAATCATCTCAATTCATTATAGAATAATAAATCCTTTTTTGATAGAAATTTAAGAGTTGAAATAATAACATTGAATGTGCAAGTCTGCACTTGTGATTAATACTTTGGTTTCATAGTCAACTAAAAAAAAAAGAAATTTGTGTACGTGGACAGATTTTATATATCCCGCTTAAAATTGCAACAAATTTTGTGGCGCATCATATGAGTTCATTATTTAATTTTGATCCATCATACTGGTTTACACATTTTAGATTTTGTTTCATTGTAGAAAGCATCTGAATGACAAGGTGGCAGTTGTCAACCAGTATTTAAATGCTGTCTATTTTTGGAACTCTAATTTCATTTCAATTTTACCACTCCGATTAAAAGATTTTTTTGGGTCATGTTTTGGTGTATTTGGAATACCAGTCAAATTTTATTTTTAATGATAAAGAGCTGTTTTGTATCCATTTTAATAGTAATATTATTTTTTACAGACATTTAAAATGATTTTTCCTGATATACTGCCTTTAAAATGTAAATTGTACAAAGACGACAATATAAATGGTTACAGGTATTGTTCCATAGACAACTATACAACAGCTTCTATATGAAATGTTTACTAATTGCATACTTCCTACACAGTTTCCATATACATGAAAAATATCTTAAAATTGTAAAAAAACAACAATTTTCAGTAACAATAAACATAACCTGTAAATATAAATAGAATATTATTATATTTAAACTGGACAGAATCATACTGAAATCATAACTCGCAATAACAAACATTTATACCACAATCAAACAAATGTCTAACAGTTTTCTACATCAGACACTTTAGTTTCTTAACATGCCATATCTTTATTGATTTTTACTGTCGTTTTATGAAATATGCAGGCTAGTAACTACTTGAACACCTTAACTCCATCAATATATCATACATAGCCAAGTTTGATCATTTTTTAAAACAAAACAATCTTAACAAATCTGATTTCTAGGATGGCTGTGACATGGGAAATTTTCAGTAAGCTTAAAAGAACTAGGAAGATAAAATGTAACATGGAATGTAAGCATTAACTTTTTTATCCCCGTTATAAAAAAATGGTGTCAAATCTGTTAATAACTACAATAATTCAATGTTGCATCAGCAGATGGGACTATTGCTTTGAAATATAATAAACCTAGTTTCCCTAAATATGGATTTTGTCTACTAAATACTTGTCTTATTAAATTACATTTTTTTTGCAATACAAATAATGCATTATCCTATCTGGCACAGGATCAATGAAAGTTCAGTATAATTATAATTTCATTTTTAACTAGCTCTAGAAACGACATTTTCACACTCATGTCCGATTCATCCAGATATATTGTTTATGATTTCTACAGTACAAACTTACAACAGTAATACTAGTCATGTAACACATGTGCTTTTTCAGAGTGATTTCTGACATATCAGAAACAAAATGAACAAAAGATTTCAATATAAATAATCCAATGTTTGATTAAAAAAAAAAAACTTTGGATTTTGCACAATATCCCTCATTGTCCCAGATGCTACATTGATTATAAATATTTAAGCTGTGTAATATTTAACATTTTAAAAGATACGAAAAAATTTTTTTGAAGTGCTGTAATGTCATTTATATTTCTCATGTTGCCTGTTGACCTTTTATCTAGAAGTACAGATGGGTAATGACTTTAATTGTTAATGGTCATTCAATGTGTAATGAGTTCAAGTAATCATTCAGAAAAATTAAGATTTCTGAGTTGAGGATTTTTTTTTTTCTAATGGGGTTTATCGCCATTTTCAACACATTTCAGGGTTATATAATGGCATATGCAGTTTTGGTGGAGCAGGTCTGAGCAGAACCACTGTCCTTCCGCAAGTAACTGGGAAACTTTCCCACTTGGGACTCGAACCTACGACATTAGCGGTGAGAGGTAAGTGATCTTGAGAAAGCGCCTCAGACCACTCGGCCACAAAGGATCCTTTAGTTGAGGAACATCTCAGCTTGAGAAGATAAGTGAAATCGGCCCCCAGGCTGATAAAACTGTAGAAACAAAGTTATATAACATGCAGCTAGTGTCAAGGAACACTTGCCCATTATATATAATCAATTGCCAGCACCAGGAGTGAAATGAGACGTACAAAGGTATAAGACATTTATGAACAACAAATATGTAAAAGTTGAACCTAAAGTGGTAACATTGATACATATTATAACAAATAAAATAGTTCTATTTACATGGAGGGCCTTCTGTCACGGTTCAAAAATAAAAATATCTGGTTATCGAAATGAACCTGCAGACTTGCGCCAAATTATTCAAAGAACTAAAGCTTAAAGGAAGTATAACAAGATTTTTCAACAAATTTACAATTGGCTAAAAACATATTTCTTCCAACATATCATGCCCACATGTATATATATTCACTGACACCATATTGCCATCAGGATATATATTTAAACATGCCAAAATAACTTATGGAAAAGGGATTTCCTAACATGGCTAATACGTAATGTCTCATTTTGTTTTATATTTTAAATATTTTATTTTTGTTTTTACTGTTTGAACACGTAAAAATGAAATTAAGGACAGAAAAGATTAATATTAGAACAACAGCTTAGAAAATAGTCACATTATCTTGTCTCTGATAATGGTGTTACTAAATAAAACATTAAAGAACATTAACAAATTGTTTCCTTAAAAGCAATTAACTAATGTGTGTATTGATGCATGGAAATCGTAAATCTACAATACAAATCACATTCACCTGTTAAAACTTGCTCAACTAAAATCTGTTGGAAAAAACTTGCTACTTTTGATTTGAATAAATTTCCATGACAGCTTTTTAAAATCTGCTAGCATATATAAACATGTTAATAAATGAAATGAATTATAAATATATTAACAAAATGTTTGTGATATTAAGAAATGTCACTGGTAAGTGTCGCATGCCCCCCCAAATGGTCGTTGAAAAATAACAATATAATTATGTTATAATAGGTAGCAATTCATCCATGAATATAATGAGTAATGGACTGATGTTTCAGACTACACATGCAATTTCATGTTTTTTTACATTACAGCATGACCTTGACCTTTGTGTAACCTTGACCTTGGCATCTGAAGTAATGGTCTGGGTATTTAAACAGTTAAATGCTGCTGAAACATCATCATGACATGACGATCACTTGTGTCAAGATATTTTAAAATCCCTAAATGTAAGACAAACTTACAGGTCAATTGTTGATAAATTCAACCAAGTGTTTTTTAAATCCATCCATGTATGATAAAGTTAAAGGACGGACTTGAAATCTCAAACAGATTCAAAGTGTTGTCATACATACTAAGTGTGACCTTGACCTTTGAGGTATGGGTCTAGGTCTTACTTATGACATGTTGTCATGTCATCTTAATAAATTGAGCCAAGTTAAAGGCAAAGTCACAGACCAGACACACAATTTCAAACAAATTGAAAGTGTGACTTTGATCTTTGAGGAAAGGTTCTGGGTCCCACATGTGACACTTAATTATGTTGATCAACTGAGCCAAGTGTTTTTAAAATTTATCCATAGATGACAGACCAGACAAGAAATGTCAAAATGACTGAAAGTGTTGTCAAACAAAGTTAAATTGTGACGTTGATCTTTGAAGTGGGAGTTTGGGTATTAAGTGTAACATGTCATCATGTTATGTTGATCATTTATAACAAGTATTTATAAAAATCCATCTATGCATGACAAAGTTGCAGGCCGGACCTGAAATCTCACACAGACTCAAAGTGTTGTCAAACTCAAATTGTGACCTTGACCTTTGAGGTATGGGTGTGGGTCTTACTTGCGACACGTCATCATGTTATATTGATCAATTGTAGCAAGTATCATTACAATCCATCTATGCTTGACTAAGTTACAGGCCGGACACAAAACCTCACAGACCCAAAGTGTTGTTAAACAAATTCAAATTGTGACCTTGACCTTTGAGGTACAGGTGTGGGTCTTACTCGCAACATGTCGTCATGTTATGTTGAACATTTGTAGCAAGTATCATTAAAATCCATCTATGCATGACAAAGTTACAGACTGGAAAAGAAATCTCACACAAACTCGATGTGTTGTCAAACAAACTCAAATTGTGACCTTCACCTTTGAAGTACGGTAGTGGGTCTTACTAGCGACACGTCATCATGTTATTTTGATCATTTGTACCAAGTATCAACAAAATCCATCTATGCATGACAAAAATACAGGCTGGAAACGAAATACCAGACGGAAGGACAGACAGACGGTCTGAGGCTGCGATAACTATATGCATAAAAAATTTCTTTTCCTCGAAGTATTAAATCCAATAGTAAAACCATACTGTAAAACATATTCAAATTTCAAATGATGATATTAACAGAATAAATAGTGTATATAACATAATATAAATATTGCAATTCCGACATGGATTTTGTGCATGAAATCTGGTGCATTATTTTAAACCAAAACTATATAACATACATAAAAATGAAATCTAACAAGTTTCTAGTGAATAATTTAACAACTATTTGTGGCACTGTGATACAATTTGACCAACTTCATTATTAACTTTTGCAAAATAATTTATACTGAAAATAATTAATTCCTATATTTGCCTTAAAATTGATCATAAACTTATCATTGTGACACCTTTATCCTTCCAAATATATATATTAACATCTGTAACAAGACTTGCTTGAATTGCCGAAATGTAAAATAACTTTTTCTCTAACTACAAGTCCATGATCAGTTGGTTAAAAGACTGAAACGAGTACCAGTCTATGTTAACTTTTCCACTGGAACACAGAACCAGTCTGTGTGCTGGCCCAGCTCAGTATGTTTTGATACCCTTCGCTTCCATGTGCTCTGTAAGAGTCTTGATAATCACCTGTAATCAAATAAAAGATGAAGTCAGGAGGGAAAGTGTGATGGACAGAATGACGGATGGACGGACAGTTCCAGCACTGTGTGCTTTGTCGTATTGACACTGGGGCCATTAAAATAGGTTTGTTTGCTTGTTAAAATATTTAGTATAATTTTTATGCCATCGAGGGCTAACAGACAATCTGTTAACCTAACCACTCTTTCCTGGGATCCTGGAGGGTTGACTAGTACTCAAGCACACCCATCCTTGTAAGTAATGATAACTTTCTCACTTCAATCAGCAGTGAGAGATGAATGACAATGAGATGCAAAGTTGAACATCAATCATCATAGACACTGTTGTGGGTGGGGATCTGAACGCCAGACCCCAGGATTGATAGTCGGATATGCTACCAGCTAAGCGAACAGGGCCCCAATAAACTAAATATCATGTTTAATAATCCAGAGTTTACATTCAGGACATTATGTCATCTCTGTCACCAATCATTTAAGAGAATTGTCAAAAGGATTTTGAAAAATACTTGAAATAAAAACAAAGGAACCTAAAGTGAACACGAGTAGTTTCCATTACAGCAATACAAATAATTTAATTACACTCATCAAAATATATTTTTGTGCGAATTTAACTGGATTGCACTTAATTATTTCATGTAAGTATAAAAGTTATTAACTTTTGTGTTGTAATAACAGATGCATTATATACATAACAAACAGTTAGATACAAGAGTGCAATTGACCTCTACGTCATCAGGATCAGGATGCAGATACTTACTCTTTTTTCCATTGACATCGCCATATCGTACGCAGTTTTACCATACTGAAAGTAGAAATATTGGGTATAAATATTCAAATTGTGTGTAAGTCAAGCTAAAATGAATTTGTATAAACAAAAAGTGAATGGTGGTTAATTAATTCTTTCATAATCAATTGCCTTAATTTGATGCAGCACTGCTGTGGTTGTGTAGGGGTCGAGCGTCAACCTCGCATACGGTAGGTCATCTCTGGTCAGGTCATACCAGGTCATTATAATGTGACTGGGTGAGGTATCATATTATGTGTCTGGGGCATGATACTCCATTGTGGCAGCGGTCAGAATACTGTCTCAAGTGGACAGCATCACGTTGTACATGTAACTGAAAAAATTGTTGAAAGCGACGCTAAACACCACAAAACATAATAAATTTTGATGCATTATCAAATAACCCAGAAATGAATTGGTTCCAACCCACTTATCAGTTATTTTAAATAAAGCCATTTTTCTTTTAATTTGACATTTATCATTATTCTTCATATTACCATACCTCATTCTTCAGCTTGATATTTGCATTCTTTTTCAGTAAGACATCTAGTAGATGCTGATGGCCGTTGATGATTGTGATCATGAGGGTCGTCTTGCCATCTTTATCCTGGGCATTTATATCTGCCCCTGCCTGCAGGAGGGACAAACCCACATCTCTGTAACCCGACACTGCCGCTGTTGAAATAACAAGAGTATTATTATATACCTGTAATTCACATTATAACAGCATGAGAAAATTATGCAAACGTCTGGTACCCATGACCTTTTACTTACAGGGTGCATATTCCAACTACTGACTGCTCCAGCAGTACTGTTGAAATAGGTTACTCCTCTAACAGGTCATTATCCTCCACCAGGAGGCAGTAATTATAATTGTACTTACAATTGTTACAGGTCTCTTTAATATTCATTAATCAAAGTCAGTGAAGCCAAATGCAGTTTTTCTAGAGCCAATCTAAAATCACGACATTTGTTACAGGTGACCCAAATGAATAATACTTAAGAATTTCACTAATGTTTGACTGGTTTCTTTAATATTTTTTAATCAAAGTCAATGAAGCCAAATGCAGTTTTTCTAGGGCCAATCTAAAATCATGAAATTTGTTACAAGTGACCCAAATGAATAATACTTAAGAATTTCACTAAAGTTTGACTGGTTTCTTTAATATTCTTTAATCAACATCAATGAAACCAATAGAAATTTTTTTACAGCCAATCTAAAATCACGACAGCTGTTACAAGAGACCCAAATAAATCGCCCTGTGTGGGGAATAATCATGAAAGAGACAGGTGACATATTTACCAACATACCTATCTCATTGTGGGGAATACATTTACCTACATTTACCTACATAGTACATACCCATCCCAGTACTTCAATGAGACTATACTCAATAATGCATGACCATGCTAAACAGTCTGTCATCAAATATTTACATATCAATCTATATTCACTGTATCGTCCATTCTTCATTTAGCCTCAACAAAAAGATTCTAAACACCATGATCAATCCTGATTGTTTGCGAATCAATATTTGTCACGATTTGTCTGTTGACTGAATCTATTTCATGTTGTGTTTTTTCATTGTCATTCTAATTAGAATTAATTCTATATAGCATATATCCAATCAAATAAAATGTCTGCTATGTTGTGAATATAAGTATCTTCATGGAATTGAGGTGCGGATGGAAAATTCAAACCCTCGGGATAACTGTTTTAGTGGTAAAAAGGCTCTGCAGAGTTGCCGACAAGGCAGTCATTCCGAGGGACAGAATTTTCAATCTGCACCGAAAAACTCATGAAAGATTCTTTTTTTTGTATATAACCATGTGTGATTTTTTAAGATTTTTTATTCCAGTTTATTTTTTATAGTAGTGCATGGAAACCACAGTATTTATGAATGAGTATGTCATAGTACAAGGATTTTATGAATGGCATTACGTCTTCGCACGAGGATCTTGTCATTGGCAAGGATTTTCTGAATGGAGTTATATCATAGCACAAGTATTTTACTTCAGCTCTAGGGTGAGAAAGACATATCTAACCCAGGTAAAGATGCAGATATCCTTATCCGATATGCAAGAAAAGTGAATAATTCAATAATAGTATATATTCCTTGTATAATACACAGAACATGTAACATGGTCTGGCATTGGATCATCAGACCCAGGATCAGAGATCCGTTATTCTAACCCCCTGTCTGGGCCATGTGATGTGTGCTGGTTTACTGAGGAAGATTTCAAGTGTGATGAGTCCGAGTTGTTGGGACTTTGTTCACTGAAAATTTAAAATAATTAAATTGAAAGACTTTTTCTCCAAGGTATTATAAACAAGAGCTGTGACAGGACACCATGCTAAATAATTATTTCAAGTTTAAAGCAAATACCTATGGTAAATTTTGCTTAGCAAAAAAAATTAATGGAAATACAGTCAAACTTATGTAAGCAGGCACCTCTATTAAGCAACAACTTGTCTCAAGCATATTTGCATATTCCCGTTTCTATGCTTTTAGAGCATATTAACCTGTATTAAACAATAACCTGTCTTAAAAGATTTAAAAAAATGAGGGATTGGGTGGGGGAATGTAAGCAGCTTAATTAAGCTAGGAAGGTAGCTCTTAAACAGTGCTAAGTATTTTAATACAACAGAAGGAGTTGGTGGGTCTTTGGTTGGTTGGTACAGAAATGAAGCGGAGTATTTAATCTAATACAGTTGTTTTTTTAAAATGTGGGGTGGGTGGGAGGAGGTGATGGGGTTTCTTGGGACAGTACCAAAGTTGAAATTAGACAGAGAATTTAATTTACTGCAAAACAAAATATATTAAAAAAAGAAGAGGGACTTCTGTTGAGCTCATAGATAGCTATACATCTGTGGAAATTAAGGGTCTGGAGTATTTTGATTTCATATTTACAGCGTGTAGATATAATTTCAGGGAAATCCTCTGGTAGCTCTCTCTTGGTCTGTGGTTACTGTAAATAATAAATATAAAATACCACATCTGATGAGTGGCGTCCAGCCAGTGTTCAAGTCACGCAGATTCACATCGGCCCCATCTGCAATTATCCAATCAAGCAGTTTCACATTGCCTCCGTCCACAGCCCAGTGTATAGCAGCAGTTCCGCCACGATCAAAATCTGTATAACGTGCCCCCTTCTGTCGTAGTAACTTCACACATTCAACATTCCCAGCATAGCAGGCCAGCATCAACCTATTGTACACAACAAACATAATTAAATAAAAATATTGTGTACATAACTGATGGAGACCCATCTATCAATCTGTCTATCTGTCTATATTCCTGGTAGTGAAACTCCTGCTGGGGACAAAGACTTTGATGTTCATCAATTGACAAGAATAAAAAGATTAAAAAACAGAGAACCAAAACCAGTTATTTCAGTCAGCAGTGAGTCTGACTATCAATCCAGGAGTCTTAATCATAAGACATTCCATTTCATTGTCATTGGTATCTCACTGCTGATTCATGTGGGAACGTTGTCAATTACTTGCGGAGATGGGTGTGCTCAAAATACTGGTTAACCTTCCAGGATCCCAGGAAAGAGTGGTTAGTTTAACTGATCATCTTAACTCTTGATGGTATAAAAATGACACTAAATATGAAGTTGTAATCAGATTTTGAAATTTTGAACTTGATTTGTTTTACATGGACTACAAACCAAGCTATACAGATGAAAGTGACAAAGCACATTTTCCTTCAAGACACAGATGGAGGCATTCTTGATGTGGGATGAAACAAGAGATGCTGCAGAGAACTGGTTTGGCCACCATACCTTCTCACATATAATGTCAAGAAAAAGATTCAGACTTTGAAGCGAATGCATTTAAAATATAGTCGTTAATTCCTGTAACAACATCATCATTATGACAAAAGAACTATGGTACAGCCAATATTATACACAAATCCTCCGTGAAAATAACTGAAAGTATGGTTAGACTGCAGAATGGATCTAGCTCTTCCTGCTTGGGTTTGTCGCAAAGCAGTTAGATTTGAGCATATCTATTGATTAATTGCTTCTGCAAAAGTTGAATGAAGTCACAGTTTGGTAATCACTATAAAGTACTATGAATTGTGGGACTGACATAGAACTCACTTATTTTTATTGGGGGTTGAACAGACCCGATTTGGGAGGTATCATGGTTTGGGATAGACTAAAGGCCAAATGAGTCCAGCATAATTAGTTTACAGAAATGTACGAGTCTCTTCATACAAAACATGCATATCTAGGGTTTATCAATGGGTTAATGGAGTATCAGCTTTAACTCTGTATAACTACATATAAACATAACTGGGAAAAATTTAAACAAAGACTTTTATGTTGCAGGCAGAATTTTGAAACTTGAGAATAAGGTTGTATACTTACGCTGTCTTGCCTGCATCATTTTGTAGATGAACATCTGCATTGTAATTGAGTAACACTTCTAATACACTGCAATCAGAATGAAGGCAAATTTATAGGGTAACCTATGAGGGAGATGAAGAATAAGATAAAAATGGCTATATGTACTTAATACACTTTCATTTCATAGTCTTTGTCACTAATTTCATTAATTATTTAGTAGGCGATTTAACAAGGACAACCAAACGTCGCAGCATACTTTCATGTATTTTAGTTTCATAACATCTGTTCTGAGAATTTCATCTTGAATATAACTTACCTTTTCTCAATCTGTATTAAAGGCCTAACTGTATGAAAATTTTCATTTTGGGGAGTATATATACTGGTATACTGAATGGTACAGCTAACCTGCAACTGTATTTCCAATATTGAGTAGCATACCCGTTTCAATAATTATGAAATTATTCCAATAACTGTCAAATTTTATAATACAGACTTGATCATTGTTATCCTAAATGTTCTTTCTTATTCAAGTCCAAATTTTAAGGAAACTTACTTTTTTTTAGACAATAGATAAAATGTCAGGTGGTGGGTTAGTTGTTCCGGTCTGTTGAGAAAATACAAAAATGTCAGGTGGTGGGTTAGATGTTCCAATTATTGGAAAAAATACATGAAATGTCAGGTGACAGGTTAGTTGTTCCATTCAGTATAGTTCTTTTAACAGTCTGTAATTTTGTTTACTGGCAATGCCTTAGCACAGCTGTGCAACAACATTTACAAGAGAGGGGGAAGGATCAATTTCTGTATATAATATGTGAAATATGAAACTTGTGATACAAAGTACATTTTTGTGACTGTCACTTACTCTGTGTAACCCTTAATTGATGCCTGCATCAGTGCAGAAAACCCATACTTGTCTGGTACGTCAATCTTCACATCCCTGCAATGAATATCATAGCAATCTTTATCACAAAGTCTAGCACATAGATCTACAAAGTGCATACTGAGTTTCATCACAAAGTCTAGAAATGTATGCAAAGTTTCATCACAAATTATGGCACCTGTCAAAGACATGTTTACCAATTTCATTTAACCAACCAGTAGATAAAATATATAACTTTTTCCCATATGCATATTTTATTTTCTTATCTTTAGAACTCATAACTTATATTGCGATATAACTGACGCTAAAGAACAATAATTCACATACATAGTACCATTAAAACAATGAAGACCCAGGTCAGCCCGAAACAAACACTAGTGAGCTCTCAATCAGTAAAGCTTCAGCTCCTTATAAAATAATAATGAATGAAAGCATTATTTCTGAAGGGCCATAACTCTGGCATCGATAAATCCGATTTGATCAGTTCAAGAACCTGTCGGTGATACCGTGGTTATATAACTATTGTATCAGTTTGGTGAGGATAAATGTAGGTTTATATGGTTAAAGGGCAATAACTCTAATATCAATTATCTGATTATGTAAGTTCAAGAACTTGTCCAAGATATTGTGATTATATAATTACTACCGGTATATAAGTTTGGGGAAGATTCAGTGAAAAATATGGGAGCTAGAGTGCACACAACTAAAAGTTTATGGATGGATGACAGACAACAGATGATCAGACAACATCAACTTTCCAGGTCTTTGCTCATGTGATCACTCTATAATGAATTTCTTTTCGCTCCTATTCATCTTTTTTTTTTTAATATTATAAACAATTTTCATGCTGGTTCTAGTAAAGAGAAGACTGAAGACTGTTTTCCTGATGTTGTATTACAAAAAACAGACTAACCCACTCTCTATAATCTTCTCGAGCATCTCTAAGTCTCGTCTTATCAAGGCTTTATGTAGATGCTCTCCATTCATTGGCTCCTCTGAAAATATTTGATAATCACATTAATTTAAAAGCATTATTCATCATTACTATCTTTTGTATATTGCCATTTTTGCAATTTGCAAAATTACATATCACAAGAATCAGTCCTACCTAATATTAACGAATTCGGCTCGTTGGTTCTTGAGATGAAGATTTTTAAAATTCTTTATTTAAGAATGCTTGACACTAAATTTAGAAAATAATCCATTTGAAGCAAAAGTTACAATGAAAGAAAGACAGACAGCCAACGAACAAAGTGCAATGATCGCAATAGTTCAATTTTAAACCCTTGGCTAATACTTCAACACACATTACTTGTATTTATCTTAAGGTGAATAATTATGACAATATCAATATCCCTTATACATATTAGGCCATAATAAATGAATTACTTGATTATCATCCCTGCCCTTCCCCTTATTTTCATGCCGCCCTAACTTATTAAATTTTTTCATTATTTTTAAAAAAAAACAAAAAAAAAACAACAGAAAATTAAAAAAATAAAATTCTCCCCACCCTATCCCCTTTTTTAAGAAAAATTTAGCAATTTATTTATAATGGCCTTACACACCACAGTCTTAGATAATCTGTACATAAAGCCAATAATTAAGCTGACATAAGTCTGAACGGATTAAGATGATTACATACCATTATAACACCTATCACATGTTAAATGGTGTGCCAAAAACTGCAATAAATCACTTTTATTTTTATGACATTAACATAAATTGATTTCAGTTTTATATTTTTTCTTACTGTTTTTATATATGGTGAACAACAGTAAAAAAAACAACACAACAATTCTTCAAGGACAAACTCTTAATCATTTGGAAGACATGTCTGCATGAATGGTTAAAACTTAACTGCTAAACAAAGTCCACTAAGAAGCTTATTTCAAAGTTAAAGGACTATGCATGTTGTTGTTGTTATTTTCATTTTCATGGATCTAAAGGAATTCACAGATGAATTTTTTATGGTTTTTTTTATAAAGAAGCAATAGAATGATTTGTATTATATATAAATGCCATCAGTATGAATGAAGTATGTATGGACAAGGTATGAATGAAGTATGTGGGGAAAAGGTACAAATGAAGTATGTATGAACAAAGTATGAATGATGTATGTGGGGAAAAGGTACAACTGAAGTATGTACAGACAAGGTATGAATGAAGTATGTGGGGAAAAGGTACATAAATAATTATGAAGTATGTATGGACAAGGTATGAATGAAGTATGTGGGGGAAAAGGTACAAATGAAGTATGTACAGACAAGGTATGAATGAAGTATGTGGGGAAAAGGTGCAAATGAAGTATGTATAGACAAGGTATGAATGAAGTATTTGGGGAAAAGGTACAAATGAAGTATGTATAGACAAGGTATGACTGGAGTATGTATGGACAAGGTATGAATGAAGTATGTGGGGAAGAAAAGGTACAAATGAAGTATGTACAGACAAGGTATGAATGAAGTTTGTGTGGAAAAGGTACAAATAAAATATGTACAGACAAGGTAAGCATTAAGTATGTGGGGAAAATGTACAAATGAAGTATGTACAGACAAGGTATAAATGAAGTATGTGGGGAAAAGGTACAAATGAAGTATGTACAGACAAGGTATGAATTGGAGTATGTATGGACAAGGTATGAATGGAGTATGTATGGACAAAGTATGAATGAAGTATGTGAGGAAAAGGTACAAATGAAGTATGTACAGACAAGATAGGAATGAAGTATGTGGGGGAAAAGGTGCAAATGAAGTATGTATAGACAATGTATGAATGAAGTATTTGGGGAAAAGGTACAAATGAAGTATGTATAGACAAGGTTTGACTGGAGTATGTATGGACAAGGTATGAATGAAGTATGTGGGGAAAAGGTAAAAATGAAGTATGTACAGACAAGGTATGAATGAAGTATGTGGGAAAAAGGTACAAATGAAATATGTACAGACAAAGTATGCATTAAGTATGTGGGGGAAAAGGTACAAATGAAGTATGTACAGACAAGGTATAAATGAAGTATGTGGGGAAAAGGTACAAATGAAGTATGTACAGACAAGGTATGAATGAAGTATGTGGAGGAAAAGGTACAAATGAAGTATGTATAGACAAGGTATGAATGGAGTATGTATGGACAAGGTATGAATGAAGTATGTGGGGAAAAGGTACAAATGAAGTATGTACAGACAAGGTATGAATGAAGTATGTGGGGAAAAGGTACAAATGAAGTATGTACAGACAAGGTATGAATGAAGTATGTGGGGAAAAGGTACAAATGAAATATGTACAGACAAGGTATGCAGTAAGTATGTGGGGAAAAGGTACAAATGAAGTATGTACAGACAAGGTATGAATGAAGTATGTGGGGACAAGGTATAAACGAAGTATGTACGGACAAGGTATTAATAAGTATTGTCTGCAGAAGGCATATGTGATACCCTATTGTAACATATTAAACTGATTTGTTCTGATAATCTGTGTTTGACTGATTGTGTGGGCATTACAACACCGAGAACATAGAGCACAATACTTAATTGACCTGTGTAACATATCTCCATACAATGTATGATCATGATCCTGCATATTGATTAAAGCTTCGACTCTCTCTGCCACATTAGGGAGAAACTGTAGGAGTGGTTACACTTTTTAGAAAATAGTTTTGCTAATTAAATGTACACAGTTGTATGCAAACATATAACAAAAACAATACAGTGGTGACTGTGAAATTTAGAAAAAGGGATCTCTGCACCATTTGAATCATGATTGTATACAATAACAGTCAAATCTGTCTTAAGCAGCCAGTCGAGGAAAGAAGCAAAAGTGGCATTTTAATACAGGTTTATTCACTCTGAAAGCATAAAAATGGGAAAAAAGCAAATGTGGTGTTTTTAAGACAAGTGGCTGCTCAATAGAGGTGACCACTTACACAGGTTTGACTGTATATAAAAATATAAAACCTGCCCCTGAGCCATTGTGCAGCTCCTCTATGGCAGTTTGAACTTTAACCCCAGCCCCCTAACTAAACATAAGGCACAATGCTGCTTTCCATTGTGACAAAAGAACAAAAATGCACAAATGTTTAGTGGTATCTGTTTTTTTGAAACATGGTGGATTTGTTTTTTTTTTTATATTTAGCATCATTTTTTTATCAGTTAATCTATAACCACTCTTTCTTGGGATCCTTGAAGGTTAACCAATACTCAAGCACACCCCATCTATGCAAGTAACTGATAACTTTCCCACTTGAATAAGCAGTGAGAGATGAATGACAATGACAAGCAATGACAAACAGTGATTTAAACATTCTTTCTCATGCAGAGAATGTTTTAAATAAAATCTTTTCAACGAATACAGACCAACCAAAACTGCACACATTTACCTTTACACTCAAGCACTGAACAACAAATAAATATTGGTAACGATATTTATAACTTGTTGTTTTTTTTTAATTTCAATTCAGTAAATCACTAAGAAGAACAACATTTATTGCACCATTTAAACAATGGAAAACTTACTAGCAAACTCTGTTAAAAGTTAGAACATAATAATTGGATAATGACAATCAATCAATTCTTGAATAATGGAGAAATTAAGTCTGCATTGTTTTATAGATTATAAGTAGCTCAGGAAGACTTTGTTGATAACAATACATTGGACTATTGCAAGCATTTACATAAGTCCCCCGTATCGATTTACTGTTTTACCAATTTTGTTGCCATAAAAGTTTCTATTGGTAAAGGCCTCTGTGTGTTGGAATTTGAAACGTGGTACGTACAATTTCCTACATCAAATTTAACAATGGCTTACATTCTAAACAATCATTAAATATACATTGTTGGCAAAACCTATGTCTCCCCCATAATACAAAATTTATTTTTCTTAAAATGAAAGTTTCTATTGGTAAAGACCTCAGTTTGGTTGGAATTTGAAATGTGGTACATACAATTCCGTACATCAAATTTAACAATGGCTAACATTCTAAACAATTATTAAATATACATTGTTTGTCAGCAAAAACTATCTCTCTCCCTTCATACAAAATTTATATTTCTGAAAATGCAATGAGCCAACTCAGTCAAAATCATCAAAATGGAAAACAAAAGGGAAATGTAAATGCACAACTATACCCCACACCGATCATTTCTAGCAAGTTTCAGCTAAATCCTGTTACAAATGTCGGAGGAGTTATCTGGACAAAAATTTTAATTCCGAAAAGGGCCGTAACTCAATAAAAAATCATCGATCCCAAACGAAATTTTAAAGGACATGATTTGTATGTATAGGAACTAGTGCTTCACAATCATTTACACTAATAATAATCTGTATCTTATAGAATAGGTTCTTACTATGGCAAGAGCGCCACAGGCAGGCACAAATGGCCAACTTTTATGGCAGGAATTTAAATGTATTTCAACTAAGTAACAACATGCCAACCATCAAAATAATAAGTTACTTGCCACAGTGAAAATAAGTGAATTTAAGTATTGTTATGGTACTGGTTGACAAAATAACTAATGTAGGGTATTACGTTTTCTGATGACTTTTTGCAACTTGTTTATATATGGAAAAACTATATAAAATGAGCCACTTCTGTGCAGCATGTTGAAACACCCAACCTCCATATTGATTCAACTTATTGTTGAATAAATAACCCAAAAATGTTAGAAATTTACAAAAATAAAATTACAGTTTAACAATGCCGTAATCCGATTTTCTTTCTAATTTAGAAAGAATACTTATTTCATTGGCTGTGGCACATGTAGTTATTTCTGCTGCGAGCACTTACTTGTTGTTGAGACACGGACATGTGCGCTCCAGTCACTGTTGCCGGCGCTGTTCATCAGGCGCATTCTGTACTTGTACTCCGACTGTGGGTCCAGGCCGGAAACTGTGTGACGCTTTGCATAGCCCCTGAAACACAAATATTCATACGGTCAATATCATGTATGTTAAATTATGCTGAACAAAGATATCAAGGGTTAAATGCAAGATTGTCATATCTTCATGTAAATACACACAGTGACATTTTCAGTTCAACGCTAGAAATGCCATCGACTTGTTAAGCTAACCAATGAAGTTGGATTTTGATAGGCTTAATGCCACTCACATATATTACTGGTTCAATATACAGTCAACCCTGTGTAAGCAGTCACCTCTATTAAGCAGCCACATTTGCTATATCCCATGTTCATATGTTAAGTGCAAATTCACCTGTACTAAGCAACATGTCTTAAAAGGCCACTTTTGCTCATTCCCTCGACTGACTGCTTAAGACAGGTTTGACTGTATGGTCAATATGGTTACTGGGGCTGTGGTATTGTAGATAGGAGTGACTGCTCATGCCAGAAGTTGTGGTTCGATAACGCACTCGATCTAATGGTATCTCAAACCCAGAATGTTTTACTTAGGAATCAAAATCAAGAGCGATTCACAAAGTCACTGAGCTTATTAAGTTAAGTAATCGTGCTAAAATAAAATGGATCTATCATTTAATGTGAGTAATACCCCGCATTAATTCACTCAGCATTACAAAACTTGTGTCACTCACATCTGCACTTGGTGTTATCATTAGAAAACTGGAATTAGTTCACTCGCAAGAATTGCAGTATGGAAAATACAGCAGTGTTGCTAAGTGCAAGTGCAATGTTTATGCAAAGTTTCAAGTATATCACCGGAAAGCTGACGTTTGCTCCACAAGAATCGCATTAAAGTAAATATGGTACAGCAATTTTACAAAGTGCATGGGCACTAACTCAACATGAAATTGACAGTCAAGATCACATTAAGTCATGGTCACTAAATTTAAAACACATTTACACTTAATGTTGATTATGTATGTCAAATTTCAAGCCAATCACCTGAAAGCTGTGCAAGTAATTTGAGCCACAAGAATTACAAAATGAAAACTAGGGCAATAATTTGCAGAAGATTAAGTCAGCATCACATAATTTGAGTTACACACATCCACGCTTAATGCTGATCATGAAAAGTAAATCTGTTTTTGACAGACGGACTAACGAACAAACAAACTGACCAGCCGACATGTACATGTAAAGTGAACCTGGAATCTTCCTTCCTGTTGGCGTCAAATAACCTATAATGTGTTGATACACTGTAAAACCCTATTCAATTATTCATTAATTCATTCATTCATTCATTCATTCATTCATTCATTCATTCACTAAACCACCCAGCGGAGACAGAACCAAATTAAACTATACCAGAAAATATGGCAATCATAAGATATAATCATAAATGTTATCAGGACTGTCTTTGTAAAAAAGTTATTTAAGTATTATTATCAATTGAAAAAAACACACTCTCATTCAATTCATTGCATGTGTATGCTTAATATGCGATTTTCTTTACATACCGTGTTTTGTGTCGGCTTGATTTTAAGAACGCTAACAAGGTGAGACTTACCACTGACAATTAAGGTAATTAACCTCTGACCTTGTCACGCAAGCCGTGATTGTTCACACTGTCATTGCCAAACCATTAATACAATGACGATATCTAGTGTACCACCGACATTATTGTACTAAAGACAATATTATTTTTACAGATCATTGCAGGCTTTATACTAATAACTGAAATGAAACTTAATGCAGGAAATTTCAATCTTTTTTTGTCTCTTTGATTTAAAAATTAAATAAATACACGCATGCACACACACACGATCAAAATATCATATCGCAGTTGCAGTCCTGTACGTTTTGTGATTACAGTTTAGAGTTTATTTGCATGTAGCACAAAATCATTGTAAAAATATTATGAGGTTGTCTATTTTAAGGGTTTATATGACTCTTTTTTTTAACGAGGCAAAAAAGAAAAATGGATTGGCCACCTAAGTACTGATTTGTGATAATGGTCATCTGTCCATCAGAAATATGGATGTCCTTGTTCAAACTTGAAGGTATAGTAATCCAATCTTCACCAAACTTGGCCAATGTTTATTGACAAATTATCTCAACCAAGTTCAATAACAAGTCCATCCACCCAAGTAGCTCTGGTGTTAAATGATGACTATTTTTGATTCATTATGAATTTACAAAATTGGCTACATACGCTCTCTTAACTTGAGCAATAACAATATGTGGTTGTTTTTGACACAAAAACATATATATGTCTCCCTTTACTCCTAGTTCTTGTCCATATTCAAAAGCTTTAGGGATTTTATCAAGATGATGTGCAGATGGTGCAACTAGCTTCCAGCCACGTTGGTCAAAGATCAAATAGGCAGCATTTAGTGCCCACTCCCTTTCATGTATTCAAAAGTTTGAAAGTGGCATCAGTTTATAGTTTTATTTTACTTCAGTTGTGAAACAAGTCATTACAACTTAGACAGATCGAAGTGTTCCTGGGCAGAACCAGTAATAAGCATTTGCGGAAAAAGTGTCTTGCTCAAGAACACTACATATAGCCGTGTAGGAGGATTGAACCCACAATCCTCCGATTCAAGGTTTGATGCTCTACCACTGGACCAGGCGCTGCACATCACTTTTAAACCTTGTGTGATAGGTTAATTTATCGTATTTGCTGCCTGTAGACACCGATTGATGGTTGCCATGCAAAATTCTCTAGTGGTTAAAAAGATATGAAGTGGGTGTGAAATACTGCCTATTTGACTTTGCATTGATTGCTCAGTATGACTTTGAAACGACATGGCTGGAAATTGCACTCAGCACATCCTCTCCTCTCAATATGTTAAACAATAAATGTGCCAAATTATTTAAAATAAACGAGTATACAACGTCTTAATATGGCAACTATTTTTGGTTATTTAAAAATCCTTTCATGCATTCAATACATATTGAGCGGAATACAATTTTTGATTGACTGACAGCTAAATAATATGTCTCCCACTGAAAAGGGGTGGAGAAGACAATAATGCATTCTGCACCAAATTTGTTCATAAAGAGAAAAATATTGGAGAATGAAAATAAAAAATTCCAAAAAAAAAAAATTTGTTCATAAACACTTTTGGATAAATGTCTCAGCCAAGTTTTGAAATTGGATAACCAGCCAGACATTGTATTAAAGATATGATTTTTTTTACCCGGTATTGTAAAATCCGTTGCACTTGGCTAACAATGATGATATTTTTTTGTTGATTTTTTATTTAGTATTCACCAAATTGGAAAGTAATTTCTGCCATCCTCAATATAATGGCATATGGTGTTTAGAATCACTTTCAACACATTTTCAGTTATATAGCATTGGTGTCTACTTGAGCCGACTAAACCTAGAACAACCCTGCAAATGCTGAGCCTCAAGCGAGAAAGCTCTAGTATCATTTTTCAAGCCCTTGACCAGGCTGGAGATTGAACCCACAAACCTTCCTCAAGCGAGGTGGACACTCTACCCCTATCAATATAAACTGTATTGTTCTACATTGTGCACTAAATCAATGACCTATTATGCTGTTTCTACCAGTAGCTGATGTTCTAATTTAGAATCTGGAACACACAGTCAATTACACAGTGTGTGTGCATGCCCAACCTTGTATGCAGTTGCTCAAACAGCCTGAAAAAAGAATCAATTGAATGAATGTTATAAACACAAGAAAATTGTTTTTTGATTGTCTTTAATTTCCACATCCTTTATCTGTGGATATAAAGCTGGCGGGGAGATCAATTGTTACACACACTTAATCAATTTCTTCAATTGATTTCTGCAAACCTACAACAATAGTGCCACTGTCTGTCATTACAGAATGGTAACTTCCACCTACAACAGTTACTGCTGACAGACTTGTCCATGCTTGTTTGTGTGCATGATTGTATGAATGATCAAAACACAACACTTCATGCTGAAATTAAGTATCTACCAGTCTTAAAGGGAATTTATCTGGATTTTTTCAAAAAAATTAAATTGGCTATAAACATCATGCCTATATATGAACTGGCATATTGACAAAAGGATATCTATTTAAACATGCAAAAATAATATATATTGTTTTGAAAAGTGATTTTCCTAACTTGGGCTATGCCCCTAGGTAGACTAAAATAGATATCCCACTTAAACTGCAACATATTTTGTGACATATCAAATGGGTCACATGATTTAATTTGATCTGATTTACAGGTTTACATGTAATAAAAATTATCACATCTAAGAACAAGTCTGAATGGCAATGTGAAGGTCGTCCAGCAGTATTTAAGGGTTGTCTATTTCTAGAATGGATATTTTGTTTCAAGCTTACCACCCTAATTTAAATAACTATTTTGTCACAATTTGTATGAATTGATATACTAAACCATTCAGATTTTACTTATTTATGAGATGCTCTTTATCCATTTTAAAATAATTTTATTTTTTAAGACATAAAAAAATTATATACACTCCCTTTAACTCTCAGCTTGAAATTATTGTCAATGTTGATATTTTCAAACATGTACACAATGATCAGTCTGAGAGCAGCAAACATACGTCAATGTACACCCAAGATCAGCCTAAAAGCAACTTCAGTTTTAAATGTACACCTTTATGACCCTGTTGAAAAAGGCAACAAACCAATTCAGAAAAAAGCAAACAAAAACACTGAGAGCAGCTTGAAAACATTGCATAGTTCATCACATTTATGATTGATTGATTGAATATTTAGCATCATTTTTATGCCATCGAGAGTTAACAGACTATCAGTTAACCTAATCACTGTTTCCTCGGATTCTGGAATGTTAACCAGTACTAGAGCACGGCCCATCTATGCAAGTAACTGATAACTTGATAACTGTTGAACCTGCGATGAGAGATGAATTATAAGGTCATATATCAATCATCACAGAGACTGTTGCCGAGCAGGGATTCAAACTCACGACCCCTGGATTGATAGTCAGACGCGCTACCAACTGAGGTAATTGGGCACAGCTCATCATCACGTTTATATAGATATCTGATATTATATTATATTTGATATTAAACATAATTTTTGCATCCAATTTTATTGGCGGGAGATCTCTTTAAAATGAATCTGAGCAGAGAATCACAGTCCTTTTCCAAGCAACAAATATATTTTCTCACATAAATATTTGAAACTAAGTTGGACTTGAATCTACAACCTCAGCTGTAACACATTATACTAACACCAGGCTGACCATTTTAAATGCTGAGTGCCAAGCGCGGAGCTTCTTGTACCATTTTTCAATTCTTACATATGACCCAGTTGAGTATTTACAGTGGTAAAGATAGAAATACAAATCATTCCCTGACATATCCAATGTAAAGCAAGGACGCCAAACTGTAACCAACACTAAAATACCAGACACATGGATGGAGCACTATATAAACACATCACTTCCAAAACTTGGCATTAAAAATAATAATGACAAATAATTTGATAAACTGAGATGGATGAACAGTGGTCCAGTTAGATAAATGTTATTACCTTTTCTTTTTTACAACCAGGGTGTATAAACTTAATTCAATTTCAATCTTCAAAACATAATTCAAAAGATAACAGAACATTGATCTTGTTCAAATATGTAACAAGTAGTCCAAAGTTTTAATAAAATTTGCCGTCTGTGAAAGTAAAATATAACAACACTTTAACAAAACTCCACGCAGACATATTGAGTGGTTGTCATACTTCAATTACAATCTCAAAGCACAAGGTAAATATTGAAAAAATTCTAAGAAAAGCCTCAATTACAGCTCACACAGTGATGAGAGAACAGGTACCGGAGTGCTATGGATGAAATAACAAAGTGGGAACAAAGGAATTAATAGATTTAATAGCATTTTATATTCTTTTTTTAAAAACATAAAGTAGACTATACAATGTACAAGACATTAAGTTACAAATTTCAACAGGGGCAAGCAAAAGATCTCAAAATGTAACAAGGAAAACCTTTATTGGACATCTCTTGGTTCGAGAAACTGTCACATTAGCTTAGTGGTCCTTTATTAAAGAGCAGAATGATTTATGTCTGTGGTTATTTTTAGCACCCCTACCTTATATTTCACCTGAGATAAAGAAACAAGAGGCCCACTTTGGGTCTTAGTCGTTTACTCAATTCTTGCTTGTCACTTCTTTACGAATTTTGAATGGAGTATGCAATATAAAATAACTAAATGATAGCATTTCTTTTTTGAGAGAAATATATTTTTAAAGGTTTCACTATGTAATCTTATACAAACAATTGAACTAAAAAATTCATAATTTTAATCCTTTTGGGGTTCTTGTTGTCACTTTAAAGACTAACCAATGCTCCATATCTCAAACTGAATAAAACCATTGCTCAAATAGATTGGGCAAATTAAATTAATTCAATAAATACGTGGAAAACAGCTTTTTAATAAAACCAAGAGGCCAAAATTGGACTAAGATGCTTGTCTGAGTAAAAGATTGACCCCTGGGTCAGCCCTATTGACCTCAGGAACCCAGATTAAAGGCAATTACAAGATAAAAAATATCTAATCTTCAGATCATATACTTTTGGAGAAGAAGGTTTTTTTAAAGATGTGATGGTCCCAAATCTGATCCCAGGGAAAAAGCTTAAACAAACTTGGTAGAGGGTTATTAAGCAATACTATATGCAAAATATCTTGCTTTAAAGTTTTCCCTATACCTGTATAACTCTATGTAAAACTCCCTGTGGGAGGGTTGTGGCCATTTTGACCCTGGGATCATTGGTTGACCAAACCTGAGAGAACATCACCAGGAGATGCTACATGCAAAAATATAAAAGCCTGTGGCAGGATCAAATTTGACACCGAAGTCATCATTTGAACAAGCTTGAGAGTTTTACATAAAAATGCTTCACATCAAAGTTGGTGAATATATGTCCAGCAGTTTCAGAGAAGATTAAGTCATTTGAAGCAAAAGTTAACCAAAAAACCTCACCTGTGAGCCATTGACTCAGGTGAGCTAAAAGCAATCCTTTAACTATATCTCCTAAATCTTTGTGTAAACAATAATGTAATATTAAGTTTAATCATTCTCCCAAGGAAGGTGTCTGGAGGTGAAAGTTTTGTGATCAAATTCAACATACTCAAAAAATGCCTACTTGATGTACAGGGGCTACCAGTATAAATTAATGAGACACTGAACAAATGTTTGTCTATAAAGTGTAAATATTCTTTTCTCTAAACATCACAGACTATTTGATTTGATTGAAATTAATAATTGTGTGTTCCCTTAGCATATCACACAGTGGCATTCAAATCAAATCAAATATTCTCAATACATACACCTGTAAGCAAAGCTAGACATAAATCAGTCTTCAGGGTCAA
Source organism: Panopea generosa (assembly GCA_029582155.1). Classification (NCBI taxonomy): domain Eukaryota; kingdom Metazoa; phylum Mollusca; class Bivalvia; order Adapedonta; family Hiatellidae; genus Panopea; species Panopea generosa. Next base: position 36,663,679 of record CM055908.1, read on the forward strand.
TTTGATACTTTCCATAACAACAGATAAAAACAACTTACAAGGATGCATTAGCATAAACAGATCATAAATTGCATAAACAGATCATAAACTTGCATTAACTGATCATAAACTTGCATTAACAGATCATAAACTTTCATTAACAGATCATAAACTAACCTAATTAAAAGGAGATTCAGGCTCAAAATTGCAAAAACTTCCTTCACTTTCATTACTTATACTGCATTATGTCTAAATTTAGGAGTGTTTGCACAAAGACTTGACCAAATGGTTATACATGTAGTTATTTAACACAATCTTGTTATTCCAGAGTGCCAATACCTTTGTTTTATTAAGTAGCAAATTCACAACTAGGCCTGTTGCTATGTGGCATGGTGGACTCCTTCTATATTAAAGAAAATCCGCTGTTTATTGTGTTTCCCAGTCTTGTGTTTCTTAGTCTTGTGATATACAATTACTCTAACACTTTCCCTAGCAATAATCAAATGGAAAACAAAGGCAGATGGCTGCATAATGCAGGCTGATTTACAAAAATCCAACTGACCATGATATACGAGAAAACAACTGACCATGGTATACACAAAATCAACTAACCATAGTGTACACAAAACCAACTGACCACAGCATACACAAAGCCAACTGACCATGGTATATACAAAAACAACTGACCATGGTATATACAAAATAAACTAACCATAGTGTACACAAAACCAACTGACCACAGCATACACAAAACCAACTGACCATGGTATATACAAAACCAACTGACAATGTTAACACAAAACCAACTGACCACAGTATTTACAAAACCAACTCACCACGATTTTAACAACATTAAGGTTGTTGTTTACAAGCAGTGACCAACCATTCATGTCTGACCTAAACCATGAATGACACCATCACAGTACCTTACTCTTATACAAAAAACAGGACTTAATCAGGACAAACTTTCACCAAAAATACATTGATCTTATAAATAAATACCCTTTGATCAGTCTGTTATTTATTTTCACAATGTATAAGAGAAGTGCTATTATATATATATAGAAAGAGAGTTAAAGTTATTGTTTGCAGATGATGTTAGTATAGTCCCATATTTCTCACCCCTGTGATAAGATATGATCATGAACCAACCAATGCGGAGAAGACTAATGACAAACACAAACAGATTATCATGGCTTAATGATCAATTGAAATGTAAATGATGTCCTGTAGGGTCATTTGCTGGTCATTTAGCCCAACTGAAGCAAGCCACAGGGGTAATATCAATACAGTGTAATGTCTTCAATATACTTTAAATGTACTCATACATCATTCTTATCAGTAATTTCCCTGGCATCAAAGAAAATACTTTGCTTTTTATGGAGTAATTTTAGAATTGTCCTGCAAAATACACATTATTATCACAAGCCTATATTAGGTGACCCTTTTCAACAAAATTTGCACTTTGCATTTACTAATTTTCATAATAGGAAAAAATATAAGCAGCTGGGAAATACAGAGAGAGCAATGGGACCTGACCATTCTTATTATATCCCCCTCTGTTTTGTGGTGTGAAATCTTTTACCTAATCTGTTTCAAAATGTCACATTAGAGAGAGAGAGAGAGAGGAGAGAGAGGAAAGGAGAGGAGAGGAGGAGAGGAGAGGAGAGGAGAGGAGAGGAGAGGAGAGGAGAGAGAGAGAGAGAGAGAGAGAGAGAGAGAGAGAGAGAGAGAGAGAGAGAGCAAACTGCTGATCTGTTATTCTAAATACTCAAACAAAACATTTAATGTATCTTAAACAATAAAGCAATATGTGCATCTGCACTAAGTCTTGTATAACAATCTTATTTTGACAAACATATCTGTCTGAAATCTGCATTTTGTTGTCTGCATCAATTTTTGATTACAATTGATTATTAATACACAATCACATAATAACATAATATCAACTGTCATTATTTTATGAGCTTCATTACTATTTTATGAGCTTTATGTTATGTTTTGTAATAAAGATATGAATAAATCATTTACTTTCGTCATGGCAACTGCAGATGTGCCCGGGTACAAAATGTAAATTGATACTTTCCGAAAGGGCAACGTTATTGATATAAGAGTACGTCATAAAATATAAAATCATCGTATCCGGGTGTACTGTTTGAGAATGACCTGAAAGATCTATGCAATATACATGCAGTAGTACCACCATCAGTATTCTAGAATTTCTAAATACACCGGATGAGAATATAATTTCATTGATTTGTCTGTTCCCTTTTTATGAAAGGAGAATATTGATAATAATGTATACAGCTCACATTTCTGGATTAAAGACTATATTACCATTGTTTTTTGTGTTTTTTTTAAATATTTAGTATCATTTTATTTGTATGCCAACGAGAGCTAACAGACGGTCTGTTAACCTCACCACTCTTTCTTGGGATCCTGGATGGTTAACCAGTGCTTGAGAACAACTATATCTACAAGTAACTGATAACTTTCCCATTTGAATTAGTAGTGAGAGATGAAAGGAAATGAGACACAATTTCGTATATATAAATCATCATAGAGACTAGCCAGATTGGGATTCGAACTCACGACTGTTATATTAAAAGTCAGATGTCCACCAACTACCATGTGTCTGTGCTCTAGTGTGGCAGCAATCAAAATAACTAAAAATTTGTTGTAAATGACACAAAACGCCGTACATCAATAACAACATTAATTTAACATAATCATTTATTATAAAAAATCTTACCCAAAGTCCTCCTCAATTGGTGAAAACAATCCGCTACTACCACTCTCCATTTTTTTTTTTAAATAAAAATATGGTATAACAATTCCCAACTGATGTTTGTTTTAGAATTAAGAATTTAGCACAGTGAAATATCAAGCTGTTCACATTGTCAACATTTCAGGCCAACAATCGAAACACTGAAATGTCAAAATAATATCCAGCCCTGCGCACTTCTATTTGCAGATAGGTTAGCGGATAATCGTCATAAGTTTATGGCTTCATAGATAAGATTTGTATTTAATACAGTACACACAATATCACCAAACACAGATCCGGTCATTAAATTGAACAAGAAACAATCCACTTTGAATATATCCAATGGGCAAAAGATTAAGCCAGTTTTATTGTGTGTCAGTCTGTCAATATAACTTAAATCCGCTCAATAACATTAGATAATTTTAGCAAGTAACAATATTTCAATATGTAATTAATATGCGCTTGATAAACAACATAAAAAAAAAATCACTTTTTATATCTTGTATAAATTTATTATCTGAACTCAAAAATTTATATAACTTCAAATTAAAAAAAAAAAATAATAAAAAAATAAAAAAGAATTTTATCTTAGATCAATAGAGTGTAGTTTAAGTGTAAATCTATAAAACCACCATTAAACATATGACAATGTTTGCCTGTCAAATGGCTGAAGTGCCTTCTAATATCACATTTATATTTCAATCACCATGCATGGGCAATCTCTAAATCGTCAATAGGACAAACACCTCCAAATACTCAATAAAGAAACACCTAATATATATCAAGAGTAAAAAAAAGCCCTATCATATTCTATTCTAAAATCCAACATAAATTTATTGCCTTATAATGGAAATAAAGCTTGTGTACATACACAGCCCTATCGGATTTTTAATATATCACTGCCACAAAAAGTTATTAATATCAATTGTGCTGCACAAAAGCCACAGCAAACATATTTCTAACAATAGAAACAAAAAGATCGCTTCCACATATGTTTTCCATTAGAACGCTTGTTTCATTTATAACAAACACCGTTTACGCCCTTCCAGTAAGCAAAAAAATGGTTCCATAGAAAAATGATTTAATGTTTTTCAGGTCAGAGAAAATGGCCCAACAATTATCAATGTGTAATCAGTGAACTGATTGGCAGAAATTTTACAAGATGTTCCACTTGAGTAAGGAACTAATCAAACAGATTTCTGAAAACATTGTATGTTTATAGATCGAGATGCAGTCAGAACACTATGTAGTTTTATAGATCTAGGTGCAATCAGAACACAATGAAGTTTTATAGATTGAAATGAAATCAGAGCACTTTACAGTTTTTAAGATCAAGATGTTGTCAAATCACTATGTAGTTTTATAGATTGAGATGAAATCAGACCACTACTTCGTTTTATAGCTTAAGATTTGGTCTGAACACAAATCTAGTTTTAAAGATCGAGATGCAAGCAGAACACAATGTGGTTATATAGTTGATGAAGCAATCAGACCACAATGTAGTTTTATAGATAAAGATGCAATCAGACCACAATGTAGTTTTATAGATTGAGATGCAATCAGACTACAAAATAGTTATATAGATCTAGATGCAATCAGAGTACAATGCAGTTTTATAGATTGAGATACAATGAGATCACAGTACAGTTTTATAGATTGAGATGCAATGAGAAAACAATGCAATTTTATAGATGGTGATGCAATCAGAACACAATGCAGTCTTATAGATCTAGATGTAATCAGAACACAATATGGTTTTATAGATCGAGATGCAGTCTGAATGCAATAAAGTTAGATAGATTGATATGCAATCAGACCACAATGTAGTTTTATAAATCTCAATGCAATCAATCCCAATGTAATTTTATAAGTCTAGATGCAATCAGAGCATAATACAGTTTTATAGATTAAGATGCAATGAGAAAACAATGCAGTTTTGAAGATGATGATGCAATAAGAACACAATGTAGTTTATGCTATTAGAAAATAATACAATTTTATAGATGGGGATGCAGAACACAATGTAGTTTTATTGATCGAGATGCAATCAGAAAATAGTACAGTTTTATAGATCAAGACACAATTTGAAGCACTGTCAATAATTATGGTTAATTATGATTCGTTACTATCATCATCAAGATAACTAATACATCACCATCATCATCATCATCACCACCACTACCACAACAACCATCATCATCACCACTATTTTACAGATAATACATATTCTTTTTTAATTCTTACTGTAGTTTACCAAATACTTCTAAATCACTTTCTCACCATTTTCCAACTTCATCTATGTATCGGCAGAATTATATAAAATATCAAACATGATCAGTGGCTGGTTTCAATAAACATCTGAAGTGGAACTCAAAATTAATTTTTTTAAACTCATTAAATGTAAAATGACCACACAGAATTACAGTCATAAAAATTCTGTAATCACTGGTAAAGAATAACATGCAAAATGATGAATGTAAGAGAAGTTATAGCATTTCAAATATCCCAGTCCTGCGGTCGTATTCGCCAACCATTCTTGAGAATGTTCTTAGGCTTACGGGGGTAAGCTTGATAATCCAAATTTCATCCTTAGATATAAAGTTTATCGTTACAGATAAAATAGTTGTGTGAGTTTATTTGACTATTTGTCCCTACATGCTTGCAAACTTTGGTCTCAAGAAATGGTCTCTAAGTGTCTTTTTTCATTCTTCGAGTTCAAGTCTAAGAATATTCTTAAGAATTATTGGTGAAACTGGGGCAAGAGACCATAGACATTTGTCCTTACTTAGAATGCAGATAGAGACATTAATACCCCCAGATAAAGAAAACAAATTATTCAGTGTGTACTTGACCTTTAAATAACTTCAATGAATCCGTATCATGATGATAAAGAGCCCTGAGTCTTAAATCAAATAAATATTGGTTAATTGGTAGAACTGATAAATGCCCCAAGAGCAGTAACAACTACATAGTTTTGTAAGCGGAAAGGGAGAGTAATGGGAAGATAATCCTGTGAATATTTTCAGACTAATGTATGAGGCAGTGAATTGGTTAAAAATAATTGTAATCGGGTTTAACAACAACGGATTTTCAACACATTTCATGTTATTTATGGCATATGAAGACTTCAGAATGAATCTTGAGTGCAACCAACGTTCTTCTGCAAGTCACTGGCAAACTTTCTCACAAAGTTTTTTGAATGAGCGAGTCTTGAACTTACGACCTTAACGGTGAGATGTGAGTGATCTGGAGACAGCGCATTATATTACTTAGCTAAGGACCCTTGTGAATAGTTCAAAACTCAATGAGGTTAGGTTTCACGCTGTGAGGTATGGAATATTCCAGACAAGCATAAATAACCAGGAAAAAAAAGTATAAAAGGGGGAAAAATAATTTTGCCATTACTCAAGACAGAGTTATGAATTTTTATCTCTGAATTCCACACATTGTCCGCTATCGATGTTCTGACTCATGATGGATATGCTTCAAACAAGCAAAATTAACCAAAAATAAAGTACAAAAGGGGAGATAATTGTGTCATTCTTAAAGACTGAATTATGGTTCTTTCACTCTGCACTTCCACACATAACTCTCTTGCAATATGGTGAATACAGTAATTTTACTCAGTCAAAGAGAAATAACTCTGCATGGAATTACATGAGCATCACAAAATTTTTGACATGAACATTTACACTCGATGTTGCTAATGTGTGCAATGTTTCAAGTAAATTGCTTAAAAACTGTGGAGAAAGTTCTCTCCACAAGAATTGCAATATGGTAAAATACAGACATTTTAAAGTATAAGGGCAATAACTCTACATGAAATAAAATATGACTCACAAAATTTGTGTCACACACAATCATCTACACTTGATGTTGATCATGAATGCAAAGTTTCAAGCCAATCTCATGAAAACTATGGAATAGTTTACTCCACAAGAATCGCATTAGAGTTAGTACAGTAAGGGGAGGTGGATCATAAGTATCTTCCATGGATTAAAAGGTGCAAATTGAAAATTCCGTCATAAGGGATAACTGTTTTGGGTGTAACGAGACAACCTTTTTAACTCGCATCGAAAACCCATGAAAGATACTTTTCTTGCATTCAAATGTAATTTTTATTCCGGTCTATTTTTTAATAGTAGCGCAAAAATAGTATTTAGAATTAATTTGTCATAGCCTGAGGTATTTATGAATGAATGCACATGACGTAACGTCATAGTGCGACAGCGGTAGGATAAGCGTGTAAAGGGGATGTAGGATTCCGTACTTTTGTAAAAATTTCAGGAAATCCTTCTCAGGTGTGCAAGAAAAAAAGATTACTGACTGCCACACAATGTAGACACCGATCAACCTCTTAGTTACTTGTAGGCTGATCTGGGTGTACATTGTTTGTTATACTGGCATCACTGACATGAAGTATTCAATTGTAATAGAATGCTTACATCACTTTGGAAAAGGTAATCCATTCACAACTCCTTGCCATTTTTTTTAATGGGGTTTAATGACAGTTTCAACATATTTCAGGTTATTTATAGTATATAAAAGTATTAATGGTGAAGGAAGACCTCAGAATGAAACTAAGTCTTCTGCAAGTAACTGGCAAACTTTCACACATAAAGTTTTAGGAGTGAGCAAGACTCAAACCTATGACCTTAGTGGAGATCTTGAGATGGTGCCTTAGATCATTCTGCCATGGATGTCTCAAGAGTAATTTTTCTTTGGCCTTATTGAAATATGAAAATATTGAGCATTTGTAAGTCTTACAGATAGAAAGTTTGAACAGTTAATATTTATTTTTAACATTAAACATTTAAAGTACATGGATCTATAATTATCACGATAATAAAGTTTATAAAAGATTGAAAGTATTTCAATATCATGAAAACAAACATGGTGTTGGCTTAGTACATTATAAGGTACATTAAAATAAGAAAGAATTCCTGCCGCACTGTTTATTTTGTGTTAATGTTACACAAGTGTTAATATAGCTTGTAAATATTTCAGATAATTGTCTCCATAGAATCAGTTATACAACATATTTAGTATTTGATCAGTCATACATGTACAATGTGTATTGTATTCATAAAGTATACCGCTTAAGATGTCAATTTTGGGAAATGCACAATTTGAAAATTTAATACAGCACAACACGATGGAATATAATTTACTAACTAAAAAAAGAAACTATACAATGTCATGCTGTATCTGCGTATATAACACCCAAATATTTTATAGATATTTTTCGATTCATATATATTATTTAACCACTATTCAAGGGCAGATAACCCAACTCACCATGATCAGTTTGTCTGGTTCAAAATTATCTGAGTTTTTTTTTATGTTTGATAATATATATCCAAGTTAGATCCAGTTGAAAATAAAGCTTTTATTGGATTAATGAGATGGAAAACCTAACGGAAGGACAGCAGACAAATTACCACAGACAAAATACCATGATATGGTATATAAATATGTATATAAACTTATGTATATGGATAAAGATCAATACATCGGATGAGAATATAATTTTGCTTACCTCTCACCACTAAGATCGTGGGATCAAGTCTAGCTCACTCCAAACACTTCATGTAATAAAGTTTGCCAGTTACTTGCTGAAGGACAGTGGTTCTATTCAGATTCTTTTTGAAGTCTTCTTCGACCACTTAAACTGGATATGCCATAGTTATATAACCTAAAATGTGTTGAAAATGGCGTTAAAACCAATTATATAAACCAAAATATATAGACAAATAAAAAATAATAACTTACGAGTAAAGGTTACCCCATTCTCCACATTTGTCATGTTCTTGCAGACACACTCGGATCCTGCCATCTTTCTTGCCCACCAGCGCCATGGCTTCATCCAGAGCATTATCCCAGTACAGCTCTATACTGTGGTGCGTCACCTTGCCAACCACAGGTGGGGCGGGACGTGGAAGATCTGTTGTATAAAAACAGAAAAACATTGTTGTACAAAGTTGTCTGATCAATATATCTAAACTGAAACCTGAAATGATGCCTTAATAAAGTTTAAACTACAGTTTAACCTGTGTAAGCAGTCACCTCTATAAAACATCCACATTTGCTGATAATCTTTTTTATGCTTCCAGAGCAAAGTAGCTTGTACATTATGCCAGTGACGACACCTTCATTGAAACTTGTTTTAAATAGTCATGAAATAAATGTTTGCCTGATTAAAAAATGACACATACTCGTAGTTTTGTTATTTCTTTCTGAAAGTCACATTTTTATTGGTATAATTTGAAAAAATTTTACTTTCTCAATGTTGATGAAAAAAGTTAAAATGTTTTATGCTTGTTTGAGTATAATGAAATAAAAACATATTGCTTCATATTCAAAGTTGAATAACATTTTTGCTCAAATGGATGAGAAATTTTTTTTTCACTTTCCTATAGTATTTTTAAAAACTCAAAGAACCCTGACAGCGCCTTTATATATCCTAGCCCCAAGATATTTAAAAACTTCAGACAACTACTCATAAGAGATAATTTATTTGATCAATGGTCAGTTCTCGAGAAGAAGATTTTTTAATATTCTCTAACCCTTTTGGGTACCCTCCTGACCAACGAAATCCTGACAGGGCAATGGAACCCAATCATTTAACAAATTTGAATCTCTTAGACAAAACTTAGGCAAAATCAGTTCTATTTTTTTTTAAATCTTATTAATCTCTACTTAAATCACAGGCTACCCCTAAATGATGGGTTGTGTTGGGGTGGGGATGAGGGTGGCATCATTTTTAACCCCAGGGACACCATTTGTACAATTCTGATTGAATTATATTTGGTTATCATTTCTGATCAAGAGTTTATAATTTCACATAAATGAGAAACATCCATAAGTTTGAGTATGACTGTCATAGTGGTTTCAGTGAAAGTGCAAAGTGGGTGGTAGTTTAGTTGATAAAGTGGAGGTTGGCCAAACACATCAGAGGTTATGGGTTTGATTGCCAGCTTAACCCAATGCCACTCAAATAACACAATCAGTACTGGTTTTACCCAGGAAATGGTCTCAAGAGCTGTCCATGTAAGCTCTGAGCTTTTTTTTGCACTCAAGCTAAAATCTCTAGTATAAACTAGAGAAAGTGCAGCTAATGGACAACTTTTTACAGACAACTGATGACAGATGACGTACAACAAACCATCATAAAGTCTGTCTGGTCATTGGCTAGCAGAGAGTCTAAAAAAAGTTTAGTTTAAATATCACAAAAGCAAAAGTAAAATACTTGAAAGAAATTATTCCAATCTCAAAACTGCAGAATAAGTTTCAGCCAGCAAACTAAAACAAGAACAATTCCTTGATTGAGTATGAAAGGGCCATAACTCTGTGAAAAATCATCTAACCAAACCATAAAGACAGTATGCACATCTCCCTTTGGTAGTGGAGTATCCTAGCAAATTTCATAAAATTTCAACAAAAGATTGAAGAGAAAGTGTACAAAATTTTTGGGAGCAATAATAATATACTCAGTCTAGGTTTAGTGGGCTAATTGCAATTTCAAGTCCTATTCCAATTTCATTTTTCATATTTATGAATGAACCATTTCTCTATCAATCAATTTCAGCTAAAATTGATTGCAAAACTGGCAATCACTGCCAACACAACAAACACAAAGTCCCACTACGCGCCTGACAGAGTTACACCACTTTGGTTATTGATATCGCATCACCCAGTTTTCATTGAAATAAAAATGAAATTATAGGCGTTTTATTTACAAAACCTGTTCACACAAATTAATCGCATCAGAGATATTGATTTCAATTTAGAATCATATTCTAAATCCCTTTAAAGTTAACTAAAGCATAAAAAATTGAAAATCTTGTTAGGAATTTCTCTATCATGAAAAGCTAATTTATTAACTGTGCACATACTGCCATAATGAACAAGTTGTTGAAAAGTTAAGTTTATATTAATTTATTTTAGCTTGAATACTTTCTTTTTTAATGGGACATCACTGACATGAAGTAATCAACTATAATAGAATGCTTACATCACTTTGGAAGAGGTAATCCATCCACCACTTTTTTTTTAAATAGAGTTTTAACACCATTTTCAACACATTTCAAGTTATATATGACATATTCAGTTTTATTGGTGGAGGAAGACCTCAGAATGAAGCTGAGTCAAACCATCATCATTCCGCTAGTTACTGGCAAACTTTCTCACATAAAGATTTTGAAGCAAGCTAGCTTGATTATGAAGAACCACTCTAGAGTCTACTTCCTGGGTAGAACTAGTTCTGAGTGCAGTTCTTTATAGAGTTGTTGCTCTATGGTGTTTTGTGTCGCTTTCAACAATTTTTCAGTCATATCATGATGGTGTCTTCTTGAGACAGTATTCTGAGCACTGTCACAATGGAGTATTATGCCGCAGACACATGGTATGATACCCCACCCAGTCACATTATACTGACACCCGGCCGACCAGACCTAGAACTTTCCTCTAAATGCTGAGCATCAAGCGAGGAAGCTTCTAGTACCATTTTTAAAGTCTTTGGTATGACCCTGTTGGTGACTGAACCCACAACCTTCCACATGCAAGGCACAAGCTCTACCACTAGACCACACTGCGGTCTTTTTTTTATTGACAGGCCACCAGGTTGAGCTTGGGACAGAACCCACAACCTCTAGCATCAGTGGCCAACACTGTATCCACTGCACAACTGCTCTGCTTTGCTGATGGAAGCACAACACACACTCATCTATTCTAAAAAAGTTAAAAACATTTAGAGTCCCAAGCATTCAATATGTGAAAAGAATACTTGTTTAGTTTATCTTATGGAAATTTTTGTGTTAAAAGGGGCAAAACTCATGTAAAGTTGAAAGAAAAGTGGCAGATCTTGAAGAAAGTAGGCCTATTACCATACCCCCCCCCCCCCCTAACCCCCGCGCAACTCGGCCTCCACAGCATTGTAGGATTTTCACTCTAAAAAGCAAGTCATTACTGTGCAATTTTGTAGTTCCCTTTGAATTGAATTACAATACGGTAAATACAATAATTTTACAAGTGCAAGGGCAATAACTCTGTATGGATTTAAGTCAGCATCTCAAAATTTGCTCCGCAAACACATCTCCACTTGATGTTGATCATACATACCAGTACATGCAAAGTTTCAAGTGAATGGCCTAAAAACTATGGAAGTAGTTTGCTACACACAAATTGCAATATATATGGCAAATACAGCAATTTTACGAAGTGCAAGGGCAATAACTTTACATAGATTTATGTCAAAGCATATGTTTATAATGTAACCAGTACGCTAAGATATTCTTGACCTTATATTTTTGTTGAATTATAAAAACAAACATGTAATTATACCGAATTGGTGGTACTGAGCATCCACCTTGCATGCAGATGTTTGTGGGTTTGATCCCTAGCCAGGTCATACCAAATACTTTAAAAAATGGTCCAAGAGTCTTACTCGTTTGGCGCTCAGCATTAGCTGGATAGTTTTAGATGTGTTATATAGGCCTGGTGTCAGTATAGTGTGACTGGGTGGGGTACTGATCATAACATGCGCCTGTGGCATGATATTTCAGTGTGGCAGCACTTAGAATACTGTCAAGTAGACACTGTCATGATACGACTTGAAAATTTGCTGAAAGGGACGCTAATCACCATACCACAACAACAACATAAATATATAATTAAAATGAACTGAATGGATCTTAATTACCTAGATGACAAACATTGTTAGACCCGAAGGTCCACACTTGTCACAATATCATAGAAAGTGCATATCTTTTTATCAACACGCCATTATCCTATCATGATTATACATAGATTTCTCCTATAAACTACAATTTAAGGAGATTACAAGTAATTGCTACCTGGTTGGACACCAGCCAATGCCATCTTTTATTTATTAGTCAATTATTTAAGTACTTGATATCGTCAGGTAAGTCACGTACGTCAACAGTCTATTGTGTATTCTTAATTTATATACATAATATTTTAATAACAAAACTCAGACGACAATAATTTTTATTTCAATTTTGATATTAGAATTAAAATGGTTGTATTGCAGTAGGCCACTCATACAAGAGGTTGTGCAGGTTTGAACCCACACTCAAACCAACTGTCTCTCAAACTCAGGTTCTACTCAGGAAAAAAATTCAAGAGTGATTCATATAAGCTCGGCACTTCCGATCAATCATCGGATAACATCGTGAAGACTCATTCCCAATCTCGTTTTCGAGGCTATGTTCGGAAAGTTTACGGAGTTCAATGTAAACATTGAATTCATGCATTGCCACCTCTTTTATTTAATAAAAGACCTAACATTAGGATGCTTTTTAAAAGGACCCAACTTGTTGTTTTTATCAGTAAGAATTTTCATATGAATGAAGACTTAAGTTCTTCTTTTATAAGAGCACTTTTATTATTTTTTTTAGCAAAACAATAATAAATATTTAAATTACCATCCTATCAAGATGTGCTTCATCAAAATATTACAAATGTAATTCACAAATTAACACAAAACTCAAGTTTCCCCACAATTCACAGTCATGATCAGACCATAAAAACACAATGGTATCCTTGACCTGCAAGACAATTGAGACATATTACCATACAATTAGGCTGTATACAAAAGGAGCAACACTTTAATAGGGCCACTTAAGTTTGAATGTTCCTGATTAAAAGGGCATCAGAAACTCATTATTAATGCAGCTAAAATGGTTAAAAATGAAATTTAACCACCCATACAAGGAATCTTAATGAACACTGACAAAGGAGGTCACCCGGTTTGATATCATCATTTACATCACCATGTAGCCATTTTTTCTTGGGTGACTCAAACTTGAGCCAGAAATTTTTTTTTGTGGGGAGTATTTCATAGTGTGGTCATTATAGTTATGTGTTTCAAATGATCACAACTAATTATTTCCACCTAAATAACGTTTTAATAATTTCCTTTTTTCGGCACCATTTAGGCATCTACTATTTAATGTATTTAAATTTCGCAGAAAACATACTTTGCAATTCAAAAAAAAAAATCCAGGAAAATCATTTAACTGGGTATATAATTGTGTATTGTTTGTTAGTATTTACATGCCACTCATGAATATTCCGTGTATATATATAAATTAAATGTTTAACTATAGGGATACCAATACCAATACAATATTAAATCGGAAACCATATTACATTCACAAAAAGTTGCATGGAGAAGGCGATTTAATGCCACGCCCGGACATATTGGCGAAGATTACCGGTAACGAGTACCAGGTAAAAACTTACCCACAATGCTAGTTATTTACTAATGCTAATCTTGTTATGACAGTCTGACACACTCCATATACATTTTATTTTTGTCTTCATTTCATCAACGTATGTATAAATGACCTTGACCTTAAATTCTATTGCTACATATCCGGGTAACCGTGTCACCATTGGCAGTTTGGTGGTTTATCGCAAAGCGACAATATTGGCAGTGATAGAGCTAAGCCCATGCTGTCTCATATACGAACAGAAACCTTGAAAGTAGATGAAATAAAATCTTTTCATCTAATAAGGAAAAACAGGACAACTTGTAAACCCTGGGGACTATTTCACTAACGTTCCTAAATTTACGAACTTCTTAGTGTAAAATTTGAAGTTACAAAAAAGCATTATAAAAAGTATTCTTTTTAAAATGTGCAAAATAGTACTGCACAAATGAGATGTTTCTAGGTGTCAAAAACTTGTTTGAACGAAAATCTTATGATATACGAAACTTAGTGAAACGGGCCCCAGATAGATTCAATTGTTCTCTAAGACCACCATGCAATACTCTATATGATTACAAAACTGGTTTGTGTTAATAAACTGCATGGTAATCAAAATCAATCAGCTGTACATGCAGAATGACTGATCAATGAAAATGAAGACACTCTACAATTAGTGGATTGTTAGGTTGCACAATTATTGATTCCTAACACGTCCCATTAGTATGGCACTTTTATCAAAACAAAACAGTATCTAGTGACTGCATGGTCCTATAAACTGTTAAACCTTCAAAAATAAAACAAACCACAATCAAGTAACTGCATGGTTCTATAAACTGTGTAAACCTTCAAAAATAAAACAACCACTAACTAGCTACGGCATGGTCCTATAAACTGTGTAAACCTTCAAAAACAAAAAAAACACACTATCTTGTTACTGCATGGTCCTATAAACTGTGTAAACCTTCAAAAACAAAACAAACCACTAACTATAATCTAAATGACGGCATGGTCCTGTTAACTGTGTAAACTTTCAAAAACAAAACAAACCACTACCGGTAACTAGTGACTGCATGGTCCTATAAACTGTAAATCTTCAAAAACAAAACAAACCACTATCAAGTGACTGCATGGTCCTATAAACTGTGTAAACTTTCAAAATAAAACAAACCACTAACTAGTGACAAATAGCATGATACTATAAACTGTGTAACCCTTCAAAAACAAAACAAACCACTATCTAGAGATGACATGGTCCCATAAACTGTGTAAACCTTCAAAAATAATTCATTTGATGATGTGTTGTTTTTTTTATCTGTATGTTACCGGTAATTTGTTTTTTGTACATGTAAAGTGAACCTGGAATCTTCATTCCTGTTGGCGTCAAATTTGAACACTATAAATCCCCATTCATTCGTTCGTTCGTTCGTTCGTTCGTTCGTTCGTTCGTTCGTTCACTCATTCATTCATTCATTCATCCATTCATTATCTTGTACAAACTCAAACTAACACTAAATTCATTCATTGTCACCTCTTTTATTTACTAAAAGACCTAACATTAGGATGCTTTTTAAAAGGACCCAACTTGTTTTTTTCAGTATCATTATCTAGTGATGGCATGGTACTATAAACTGTGTAACCCTTCAAAAACAAAAGAAACCACTAACTAGCGATGACATGGTCCCACAAACTGTGTAAACCTTCAAAAACAAAACAAACCACTAACTTTTGACAGCATGGTCCTATAAATTGTGTAACCCTTCAAAAACAAAACAAACCACTTAACTAGTGACAGTATGGTCCCATAAACTGTGTAAAACTTCAAAAACAAAACAAACCAGTAATTAGTTACTGCATGGTCCTATAAAGTATGTAGACTTTCAAAAATAAAACAAACCACTAACTAGTGACTGCATCCGGCCCTATAAACTGTGTAAACCTTCAAAAACAAAATAAAATAGTGATTGCATTGTTCAATAAACTGTGTGAACCCAGGCTCCAAAGCACAGGCATATATCACAGATTCCTCAATGTATCAAACTTTAAAAAAAAAAAAAAAATTGCATCAACTGACTGCATAGACCTGCAATTAACCATCAACCCTTGAGAGCAACAATGATTGATTAATTGAACATTTAGTGTCATTTTATGCCATTGAGGGCTAACAGACGATCATTTAACCTAACCGCTGCTTCCTTGGATCCTGGAAGGTTAACCAGTACTCGGGCACACCTCATCTCCGCAAGTAACTGATAACTTTCCCACTTGAATCAGCTGTGAGAGATGAATGATAATGAGATGCAAGGTAGTATATCAATCATAACGGAGGCTGTGCCTGAGTGGGGATTCAAACTCATGATCGACCCCTGAATTGATAGTCAGACGCGCTACCGACTGAGCTAATCGGGCCTGGCACACCAACAATGAACATAAAAATATATAAACAATACAAACTTACTTGGACTGGTAGCTACTTCGTCAAGTGATTGTTGCTGTATACATTCTTGTTCCTGCATCTTTGTAATATCCAACATGTGGTTTTTTAACAATTTAAAATATATTTTTCAGTCGTTTTTTTGTTTTTTATTTTTCACAATAATAACCAACCATCTTCAGTAAACCGCTACAGTCACTATCACACAAAGTAAATAACACTAGGAATGAGCAAACTGTCACGTTCTATAACCAATTTGAATTAAGAGTTAATCCCACAGGGGAAAACCCCTGATCCTCTAGAGTTTCCCAGTTACAAACAATTATGCCTTGTGTCAATCAGTTCAGGTCTGATCAAGTAAAAAGTACAAAATAATGTTGAATTATTTCAATTAAACAATATTAAGGTAAAAGTTGAAAGAAAATGGGTTGTAAGATTTAACAAACGATACAAGATCGTTATGTAATACTGTACATATTTATGTAGCATGTAAGCAATAATGACTTTCGTGTGCTGTTATATTATAGGTAAGAAATCCAGTAAGAAAATAACAGTATAAGTATTTGATTAAATTTGTAAAGTAGAAGGTTATTTTGTAAAACATGATCTAACACAAGGTTGCCTATGGCATATAATTATAGTGGACAGTTTGTAACAATTACACATGAAAAAAGTATAAATGAAATGAAAGGAAAGTAAATTATTCAAGATTTGAAAAAAAGTTGTTTTTTTTAAAATGAAAGTTAAAAACATTTGATTATATTTTTTGGAGTTATATTGAGAAAATTATCAATATCACCCGTTTTCTATTTGAATTTTCCAGATTTACTATTTTTTCACAAGTCTTGAATCTGAAAAAATAAACACCACCTACTATAGACTCTTACTATATAAATACACGTACATATTTTAATACCAGTACTTTACAAAAAATTTTTTTAAAGATTAAAATTCAAGAATTACGAAAAGAACTACAGAGTGATAAATACTGATACTGAAAGATTTTTTTAAACAAAAAAAAGAAAAACAAAAAGTATAGCCAATAACTATTTAACTCCAAATACAGAAAAATAAACAACTTTCAAACAAAAGCACTTCAGCCCTTCCAACAATAAATCATCCTATGTTGAATGTGAAAAGTCTCCTGCCGTCCTCTCCACCTGAAGACTAGTCTAGAAAGACAGAAGATTGATGATGCTTCAAATATCCTCCAACCTTACATACAGCACAGAACAAAAACACAATCCGGCAATCAATCAAAGCCGATCAATTATTTATCACCTTGCTTCTAGAATAAAATGTGCCAATTAAATCAACCGCACAGCAGATAGATCTGTACTAAGTATCAATCTTCACCCTATAGGGCTTTCTTTCCTGATTGACCGCTCAGAAATTCAATTACTCGCACTACTCAATATCGCTATGTCTTGACCTTCCACCATGGACCATTAGGTGTATCGAATTGAGTTAATAGACAAGTGCTTTTTAGCGTCAATAACTTAAATTTGTTCAAACCTGTGTAAAAAGCACGGTTAACCTTTGATGTCATGAAGTCTTTTCAAAAACGACAAACACTGTATAATGTAAATATTCTAGACGAGTCAATTTTTTCTTTAGAATAGAGGTACTTTACCGTTACAGCTACAATACAAAAAATGAAAGGCCGCATAAAAAAGGATCAATTAGAAAATTTGACTCAATTCATACCTTACAGTTGACCATTGATTTGTACCAAACACTATTAACGTATCCAGGAAAAGATCACTTCATTGTATATTTGTATTCAGTGGTATAATGCTATACATCAGTATGCCTGTTATATATATATATATATATATATATATTACACTGACCTTTTATATTATTTTGGTTTTGGATATTAATTATGCAATATCCAGGTCTTTTTTTGATTGGAGTTTTATGCACTTCTGCATAAAATTATTATGTATGGCATATATGCAGTTGCTTTTTTTTATGGAGAAAGACCTCTGATGAGTCTGAGTAGAACCACTATCCTTACTCAAATAACTGGCAAATTTTCTCACATAAAACTTTTGGAATGAGCAGGACTCAACTCTACAACTTCAGTGGTGAGGGATAAATTATCTTGAGACGGCACCTTAGACAACTCGACCGTGGAGGACCCTAGCACTTAATGATATAAATGCTAATTATGTACTAAATGACTGATTGCATATTGATTATATATACATACTAATTATGTATACAGGTTTTAAATGATATAAACTGCTAGTACATTTTTTTTTGTTTTTGAATATACACCCATGGAAGGTGTGTGAGGAGGCAGTCCCCCTCCTACTTGAGATTTTTTTCTTTAATAAAAATGCAAATGAGTACGTAGATTTTAGGAACTTTGACACGGACTGTGAAGTCATTAAAATTGTCCGAAATTAAACGTTTTTTTCTATTTCCTAAAACATGAACCCTTTACCTCATACCCCATCCCATTCGGCTTCAGTTTTTCCAGTGCATTTTTTGCATTGTAATTGTTTTACTTTCCATTTTCAACTTGGAGTGATATGCCCGCATGTACAGAAGTATGCCTAGGAACGCCCCTGGTCTAAGACAGATAAATAAATAAAAAATATGAATAACAATCAATGTATGTGACAAAACATTTGAGGGCCATAGATAACTCCTTGTTATGCTGGGTAAAACAATTGTAATTTAACTGCAAGTAGTAGACTTTTTAGAATGGGGTTTTAAAGCCATTTTCAACACACTACAGATTATCTTAAATCATGGCATCAAGATTTGATTTGATTGATTGATTGAATATTTAATGTCAGTTAACCTAACCACTGTTTCCAGGATCCTTGAAGTACCAGTACCCGAGCCGCCCCATCTCCGCAAGAAACTGATAACTTTCCCACTTGAATCAGTGGTGTGAAACGAATGATAATGAGACACAATATTGTTATCAACCATCACGGATTGTTGCTTGGTGGGAATTTGAACTCACGACCCCTGGATTGATAGTCAGACGCACTTACGACTGAACTAATCGGGTCCAGCTAATAAAAATTTTATTTGAAGAAAAGACCTTTGCAAATAAATGGCAAACATGTCACACTTTTTAAATCAAACTCAGGAATCAAACCCAAGACTGCAGTGATGGCAGACATGACTAGCAGCATGATCTTGTGACATTACCTTCAGCCACAGAGGAACCATCTTTTAATGACAAATATAAGACAAATTAAAATAAAAAGGTTTTCTCTGAAATATTTTTTTTTCTTTTCAAATTTATTATATGTATGAGTAAAGCTTCAAAACGAAGAGTGCATTATAAAAGTTCATATGTATATATACATGTATATATATAATCATATATTTATACAATTTAAAATACTTATATCAATATTTAATGAAGTCGATGAGAAGTAGCCATATTTAGTTTCTTAATTGACCGAGAGATCAATTTGTAAAAATATTTGAACTTGGAGATTGCTAACTGAACCAAAGACAAACAATGAAATTCACAGAAACTGGTTCAGAAAACGAAAATATGTAAAGTATCAAGACAATTGCCTGAAAACTGTGGAAATCGTTTGCAATAATTGCAATATATACATGTACATGTATTTGGTAAACAGAGCAATTCTACTACAATCAAACCTGTGTAAGCAGTCACCTCTATTAAGCAACAACCTGTTTTAAAAGACCACAATTGCTCCTTCTCTTGACTGGCTGCTTAAGACAGGTTTGACTATTTGTAGACTGGTTGGGTTTAAAAACTTTTGGGCAGGTCAAATTTGTCCCTAGGTCTGACTTGAACAAACCTGAAGAAACTTCATGTAAGGATGCTTCACACCAAGTTTGTTGTGCATGCGGTTGAAGTCGTTTGAAGCCACAGTTAATGAAATACAACATATGACGTGTGTCGGACAATGGAAACAGGGCAATCATAAAAACTCACCTGCGAGCCTTCGGCTCAGATGAGCTAAGAAGTGTAACAAAGTGGATTAAATGAATTCAATAGCATTTTTACGATGTTGGTTACTTTTCAGTTTGATGAATACCGTAGCGTAGTCTAGGTGTAGAGCGTCAACCTTGCATCCGGAAGGTTGTGTGTTCGATCCCCAGCCGGGTCATACCAAAGACTTAAAAAATGGTCCTAGAAGTTTCCTCTCTTGGCGCTCTGCATTTAGAGGATAGTTCTTAAGTCTGATTGGCCCAATGTCAGTATAATGAGACTGGGCGGGGTATCATACCATGTGTCTGCAGCATGATACTCCAGTGTGACAGCACCCAGAATACTGTCTCAAGTAGACACTGTTGCGATGACTGGAAAATTGTTGAAAGTGATGCTAAACACCATACAACAACAACAATAATAAAGTTTAGGATGAGTGCCTTTACTTTTACGTTATTTATATAATTATATATTCTGATAATTAGTTAACATGACGAAATTTGAATAAAATCTCCAATTAATGCCATACTTAACACAGTAACAGTCTGCAATATTAATACCGGTAGATTGAAATTTAAATACATGAATACAATTTTGATTTTAAATAATAAATTATCAATTTATATCTTTTGTTATTATACTGAATAATTTAGTGTACTTGAAAATGTAAAAGTTGTTTATTTGTTTGAATTTTTTTATGCCATCGAAGGTTAACAGATGATCAGTTTACCCAACAAATTTTTCATGAGATTCCTGAATCAGGTTATAATACTCAAGCACACCCATCTCCAACTGGTAACATTCCCACTTGAATCAGTGGTGAGAGATGAATGACAATATGCTGCAATGCCTTATATAAATCGACACTGAGATTGTATGTAGCTGGGTGGTGATTCAAGCTCAACTGAGCTAACCATGCAATTGATTATGATGCTGTAAGGATAGGGAGAATTTAACAAAATAAATAAATTTAAATTTATTATCAAATTAGATTTTACTAATACAAATAATCAGTATATTTTTTGTATTGTATAACAATTGTAAATCATGTAAATCACTGTTCAGAATAGTTTCACAACAAACAGCCACCTCAGTGGTAGAAGGTCGCATACCATGCCAGAGGCTGCAGGCTTGATCCCAAACTGGATCGGCATTATCAACAAGAGCTGTCGGAGGGACAGCGCTCGACTATTCAAATATTTGTAACAAAAGACTGGGAAGGCTTGTGTAAAGTTTCTATCAAATACACTGAGCGGTTGGTGAGATATGGAATTGATGGTACTTGCACACAAAACTTTAACCAGAATTTCTGAGTCAAACAAGGGCAATAATTTGCATTATATTCATGCAAAAGCTATCTTACTTAGTTATTGTAGTAGGGTTGTTGACTGGGAAGGCTTGTGTATAGTTTCATTCAAATACATTAAGAAGTTGGAGAGATATGGACTTGATGGTACTTACATACAAAACTTTAACCGGAATTTTTAAGTCAAACAAGGGCAATAATTTGCACTTTATTCAAGCAAGAGTTATCTTACTTAGTTATTGTAGTAGGGTTGTTGACTGGGAAGGCTTGTGTATAGTTTCATTCAAATACATTAAGAAGTTGGAGAGATATGGACTTGATGGTACTTGCATACAAAACTTTAACCAGAATTTCTAAGTCAAACAAGGGCAATAATTTGCATTATATTCATGCAAGAGTTATCTTACTTAGTTTTTGTAGTAGGGTTGATGACTGGGAAGGCTTGTGAACAGTTTCAATCAAACACATTGAGTGGTTGGTGAGATTTGGACTTGATGGTACTTGCACGCAAAACTTTAACCAGAATTTCTAAGTTAAACAAACAATAACTGCGTTTTATACATGCAAGTGTTATCTATATCTAAGGTTGATGACAGGGATGGCTTGTGTAAAGTTTTCAAGTCAATAAGTATTATGCAATGGTTACTGAGATAGGGACTTGCATACAAAACTTTAACCAAGATGTGACGTTGACGCTGATGTCCTGGTGAGTAAAATAGCTCTCTTTATTCTCTGAATAGTCGAGTTAAAAACTACAAAATATGAGCTGCCAGCTGCTTTGTGCAAAGAATTAAGAGGTTGGTTCCTGATGTGGTAAGGGCTTCAACTTACTGCCAGTCAATCTTACTGACCGCGAGCTCATAAACAATAGTTTACTTCTGAATGACTAGTTTACCTGGTGTCTGTATTTCATTTTACATGCCTGGATAAGGGAACCATGCAATGTGTCTGCAGCAGGACAATTCAGGCACTGAAAACTGTATTTTCATTGACAAACAACATTTTTATATATCTATATTCATGATGTGACTTTTCAATGAATCAATATAGAATTGTCAGCACATATGTTAAAGCACCAAGAACTCTTTTGACCTTTCATGGATATAAAAACCCTGATCAAGTTTGGCCATGCAGGATTGGATCAAAGCTGAAGGTGCTTCAGTGTTAATAAGAAAAGCTAACAGACAAATGACATATGAAAGTTGATGGAAGGACAGACAGTTAATTACTATGACATAAGCCTTTCTGGCTTTGGGCCAGTAGTTTAAAATTGATAAAATTTTCAATGACAAATTTAGTAGAAAGAGACCTGTCAAAATATGAAGTTATTTCAAATTGTAATATCGTAAACAATGATGACTTAAAGCTATTAATGTATTATGTATCTTTGTAAGAATGATAAATGAGATTGCGATTCCATCTCCAGATGTGAAAAATATGGGATACAACTTCAATATCTTCAATACTTAAAACCCTTTCTACCAGTTTCAATTGACCTGATGCGGAATGTCAATAAAACAAGTTTATAATCCAATCAGTGATCAATATTGTTTCCAGTTATACCATTTGAACGGTCTCTATGTAAACACTACATTGTAATATATGGCTAGTGGGCAGAACGATAGTCACTCTCTCATCAGGTCAATTGTCTACCATTGCAAAGCTAATGTTTCCACTTTTCTTCATAAAATCAAATATAATGTCATGTACATATAAGAAGTTTTGGTGAAACCTAAAATATGAAAGAACCTCATAATGACTGAAGCATTATCAACATGTCAGCACTTGATCTCAAAGACATCAATATGACAAAACCTCATCTCAGAGCCATCAATATGACAAAACCTCATATCAGAGACATCAAATATGTCAGAACTTCATCTTAGAGCCATCAATATGACAAAACCTCATACCAGAGACATCAATATGTCAGAACCTTATATCAGAGCCATCAATATGACATAACCTCATCTCAGATGGCAGAACCTCATCTCATATGGCAGAACCTCATCTCAGAGCCATCAAGATGGTAGAACCTCATCTCACAGCCATCAGTACGACACAATCTCATCTCAAAACCATCAATATGACAGAACCTCACCTCAGAGTCATCAATATTGTAGAGCCTTATATCAGAACCATCAATATGACACAATCTCATCTCAGAGCCATCAATATGACACAATCGCATCTCAGAGCCATCAATATGGCAGAACCTCATCTCAGAACCATCAATATGACAGAACCTCATCTCAGAGTCATCAATATGGTAGAGCCTTATATCAGAATCATAAATATGACACAATCTCATCTCAGAACCATCAATATGACAGAACCTCATCTCAGAGTCATCAATATGGTAGAGCCATATATCAGTACCACCAATATGACACAATCTCATCTCAGAGCCATCAATATGGCAGAACCTCATCTCAGAGCCATCAATATGGCAGAACCTCATCTCAGAACCATCAATATGACAGAACCTTATCTCAGAGTCATCAATATGGTAGAGCCTTATATCAGAACCATCAATATGACAGAACCTCATCTCAGAGCCATCAATATGGCAGAACCTCATCTCAGAGCCATCAATATGACAGAACCTCATCTCAGAGCCATCAATATGACATATCTCATATTAGAGTCATCAATATGGCAGAACCTTATATCAGACCCTTCAATATGGCAGAACCTCATCAATATTTTTTTTTTCAGTTTTCATGCAATCTTGTTTATTTATTTCCTTTTTTTATTTTACCACAGACCAAAATATTGACAATATTCATCAGCAATAAAGAGAAAGAGAGAGGAAATTAATTGCATAAAAGTCATTTATTATCGCAAACAATCTCTGCTGAAAAAAAAACATTAAAAAAAACAAGTGTATGACGTACATTTACAGGATATGGCTTCAGGCTCAAACCTTCAATTGTTGCCGCAGAACGCATGACAGGCTTGAAGAATTTCAATCAATTAAAATGTTCTGAAATGACATACACTTCTATAGATATTTATTGATGGGATTATAGCACACCTTCAAAACAACTTTTTACCAGTATTTTCCAGTGCTATATAAACATGTTTAATGTCACTTTAATCAATTCATAAACACACCATGCAGTCTATCTATGGTGATATATGATGCACTGTATGTTTAAGTTTATTGAAAGGCCTTAACAGCTAGAACTGAGGGCAATTTATTTCATATTGTGCAGTTCAGGTCATTATAAATTATAAGCTAAATTATCATCGAAATTTTTCCTAAAAAGGGGGAGGGGATGGGGAAGGATGTTATTTCTTATTTTTTTTTTTTTTTTTTTTTTTTCTGTTGTTTTGTTGTTTTTTTTAAAAAAAATTTTTCTCCATTTTTTATTTTTTATGAAAATAAAAAAGGTCAGGGCGGCATGAAAAATAGGGTGCATGCAGGGATGATAATCTAGTAATTAATTTATTATGGCCTTTTGGCAACTTTTATTTTATCTAAGGAAAATAAAACACTATAATCTTATACTTCATGAAAAATCTATACAAGAATGTCCATAATAAAAAAAAAAAATCATGTTTCCAAGCTTGGTAGTATGGTAGAAATGGTACTGAACTTGTTATTTATGAATGGGGTTTAATGCCATTTTCAACACATTTCAGGTTATATATGACATGTCCAGTTTTACTGGTAGAGGAAGACCTCAGACTGAGTCAGACTGAGTAGAACCACCATCCTTCTGCAAGTCTCACAACCTTAACGATGAGAGGTAAGTAATCTTGAGATGGCACCTTAGACCACTTGGCCATGGAGGACCCTATTGGATTTATAGCTAAGAATGAATCTGAGTAGAACCACCGTCCTTCCGCAAGTAACTGGCATACTTTTCACATATAGTTTTTGGAGCAAGCGGGACTCCAGCCTACGATGTAGCGGTGAGTGATCTCAAAATGACGCCTAAGACCACTGGGCCATGGAGGATCCTTGATATTTATGAGAAAAAATAAGTCAAGACATGAACCATTTATCATCTGAAAATTTGTACATAAATTATTGACACTGTTTGAATGTGTGAATACATTTGTACAATCACATATGCAATGATTTTGTCTCAGTTGTTCATTTTTGCCAGTTTAATTAAATGTTACTAGAAATGGTGTCCACTGGACACAGATGCCCACCTCTACATATTTGTCAATTTTACCAAAAGATTCACTTGAAAAAGGGCAATAACTCCTGTAAAATCTGTCAACATTGAAAAATGAAGAACTTGACCCTTTCAGAAGTATTTGATCAGATCAAATGAAAAACGTGAATGCTAGAGTGCACACACCAAGTACCTTTGGACAGACAAACAGACAGACTACAGACACAGGATGATCAGAATAGCTCAGCTTGAGCTTTGTTGAGGTCAGAGGGCAAAAAGTAAAATAAAAGAAGAAAAAACACATTCCAATTTATGTGCTATCAAAATCTATTTAATTTGCTTGTTTCATTGATTTTTTAATAAAAATAAGTGAATGAAGTATATCCATGCAATACAAAGTCCCTGGATAACAACAATAATTGTAGGTTCTAACATTTACTGACAATATTTGTTTACGAAGGAAAAAACTTATAAATTAACATAGGAAATGTGGACAGGTAAGATGGTTAAGATATTACTATATAGCTTTGATTCATAGCAGATATTAACCCATCAATGTATATGTATATTTCAAGCTATGGTCTGCACAAGCAAAGTTCAGAAAATTACAATTTTAAAAGGGGAGTATTTTCCGGGGGGGGGGGGGGGGGGAACACACACTAGAGTTAATCCCTTGGACACTACACAGCCAGGGTATAAAGTTTAAGGGAAGTTTCTTCTCTGGTTTTCAAGATATGCTCTGGACTAGCAAAGTTCAAAAAATTAAAAAAAAAAAGAGAAATGATTATTTTCAAAAATATGTCATTGTGTTAAACTGCACATCCCATTAATGTTCTTTGGATGTGTACAAAGGTTCAATGAATTGTCTTGCATACTTTTCAAGTGATGTTCTAAACAAGATAGAGGATGGAAGAATGGATAATATGGCAACTACTAGTTTATTTTTCTGGGTGCATAGAAAGTTTCATAAAAAAGTGTCTGTACTGATAAAATTGAAAACTGAGTAAAGTTCAAGCTTAATAACAGATCACAAATCGCATGAGGAAATGTTTGTCTTTATCTCATTTCTCCATGCTCAAATTTGGAAAAGGGCTGCAGGTGTTTAATTGCAACATTACAGTTGTTCAAACTTGATATGATGCCAATTTGACTTGTATGATGTTTAGCGTCA
Organism: Panopea generosa; assembly: GCA_029582155.1. NCBI lineage: Eukaryota > Metazoa > Mollusca > Bivalvia > Adapedonta > Hiatellidae > Panopea > Panopea generosa. The sequence goes on from CM055908.1 coordinate 36,690,637, forward strand.
TTTTAAAAAAAAATTCAGTCATATCGCGACGGTGTCTAACTGAGACAGTATCCTGAGTGCTGTCACACTGGAGTATCATGCCGCAGACACATGATATGCTACCCCACCCAGTCACATTATACTGATACTGGGTCGACCAGACCTAGAAATATCCTCTAAATGCTGAGTGTCAAGCAAGGAAGCAACTAGTATCATTTTTAAAGTCTTTGGTATGACCCGGTCGGGGATCAACCCAGGACCTTCCACATGCGAGGCGTGTGCTCTACCACTAGACCATGCTGCTGTAAAAATGTGTTCTAAAAGCAGGACAGGAGCACAGCGGATAGAGTGTTGGCCCCTTATGCCAGAGGCTTCTAAAAAACACACACTCAGTACTTGTTTTACCTAGGAAGTGGACTACATATAAACATTGAACTTTCTTTGCAATCAAACTAAAATAAATTAGTATCAAATAAGATGTGTACTTACCACCTATGCCAGGTGATTTGTTTATCTTTTATCACCATAATTATAAATATAATGGTACTTTTTTTAACTCTCAACTACTTAATTCGTTTATTCTCAAGGCAGACAATATAAAATACACAACACTCAAGTAAACATGACTGTACAAGTTATCTACCTTTATACAATAAATTAAAGACAAATAATGTTCAGATTTTATCATACTGATCAGCCCAAAAATATTTGCATTTTAGAAAATCATCAGGGTGCTTGTTAAAATGATACTTCTTATATATAATAGAATACAAGTACTTATATACCCAGACGAGTTGACTTGTATTATGGGATGAAATGTCTCAAAATGTGGAACAACTTTTTTGGGACAAGATGTCTTTTGGAGGACTTGTCCATAATTCCTAGACTCTTTATTTGAACAGATTTGAAATGATGGGTCCTACTCATAGCCATAAAAATCATTTATATTTGATATAGATAGTCCCTATCAGTCATAGGAATTATTTATATCAAATATGAATGGTTTTTGGCTGATCAGTTTTGAGAAGATTTTTGAAAACTCACAGCCTATGACCCAGTCTCAACTGTAATGATTAAAAAATGTTCCAATTTTTCCTAAGTATTCCTGTGTAGAAACCAAAGTCCCTTTACTGGATCCCAATGGACCCTTAGGCCCCTTAACTTGAACATACTTGAAACCTTTGTTCATAGGGATCATTAATTTTGTACTAGCATATATGAACACATATGGCTCATTGGTTCTTGAGAAGAATTTGTATTCGAACATACATTATTGATGTGGGTATTCCATTTAAGAAACAGTATACCATCTATCTTCTTCTACTATAGCTCTAACAGCACCAATGTTTTCATTTGTTGCTGCAACAACAGGCCTACCTGGGTGGTTATCTTCTTATAGGCTATGCTAACCCTTCTTAAATTTCTTAACCCAACAAAAACTGTTCTTAATGTAACAGTAGAATTATCATGTGGGCATTCCATTTAAGATTACTTGTAATGGTCATCCCTAAGTCATTCTCCAATGGTGTGCCTTCCAGTGTAAAATAAGAAGGAACAGAACAATTCTTCTTTCTAAATAACCTCAGGGTATGTATTTCTTTGGCTGAAACCTCATGCCCCGTTCACAAGCCCATATACCTAAACTATCAATATGTTCTTGTAACCTGTTTCTATCTATAGCAAATCTATGGTTTTGGCATGATGTCATTAATGGACAGGGAGAACAGAATGGGCCTAAAACTGTAACCAGAGGGCCGTTCTGACTGGGGCCAACATCTTTTGGGGCTGTTTTGATGCAATCCAATCATCCCATTCACGTATGTGTGAGGGGTATTCTTTATATTCTGTCACTGGTCTTTGGATATCAAAGATTTTCATGGGAACGGGAGAATAAGGGGGTGTTCAACCTGATAACTTTTTCTTGTTCTAAGAAAGATTGTACATTTTTTACTTTTGTGGGCAGAAGCATTGTCATGAATAAGTTGTATGCCTTCCAAACTTTTACTTGGGCATTTATTTTGATAAAACTCAATGACAGATTTAAGTACTTTATCTTTGTAAAGCTTGCCTGTAATTGTTCTACTCCCTTTGCAAGGAATTTGTACAACACGACCACTAGAATTGAAGAAAATGGCATATAAAACCTTCTTGGCACTTCTTGTCCTCTTTGCTATGATCAGCCTAGCATGATTTTTACCAAGCCATTGTTTGTTATTGATGCGCCGTTGTGGCTCGAAATAATAAACCCAAGTTTCATCCCCAGTGAGAAAGTCAGAAATTTTCCAGGACTACAATTTTTATGATTTTTTCAGAAGTTTTCAGTACAATCTAAACACTTGGCCTTTTGATCAGGTGTCAGCAAGTGGGGGATCCATCTAACACAAACTGTCTTTAATTTCAAACAGTTAGTCAAAATATGATGTACCGTGCTTTCTGAAATGCCTAGACTATAAGCTATCTTGGAAACAGTATACCGTCCATCTTCTTCTACCATAGCTCTAACAGCACCAATGTTTTCATTTGTTGCTGCAATAACAGGCCTACCTGGGTGGTTATCTTCTAACAGGCTATGCTGACCCCCCTCAAATTTCTTAACCCAATGTTAATGTTACAGTAGAACTATCATGTATACGACACAATGCAGAATAAATCTCTTTTGGCGATAACTGCAAAGAAACTCTGGCTTTGATGGAAGTCCTTATTTCTAATTTTTCTTCAGGTTTCATTATGATATTGAAATATAGCCACTGTACATGAGTGTGTATAATTCAACAATGAATATCTAGGTCAGTTATAATTTGATTAAATTGAGAATATGCATGTGCATTGAATAAACATCCCCAAACAACTGCACAAATTTTCGTGTTCTTACACAACATTATTTCTACCGAATGGTCATTAGTGACAGAATTTATTGAATGTTCCTCATACTGTGCAATATTCGTATTTTGGTTGTGATACTGGACTGTAACACCTGGATATCCATTTTTCAAGGGTTGTATAAGGATTATAAGAACAAGAAATGTCACTGGTAAGTGTAGCATGCCCCCCCTAATGGTTGTTGAAAAATAACAATATAATTATGCTATAATAGGTAGCGATGTTTCCATAAATATAAAGAGTAATGGACTGATGTTTCAGACTAGACATGCAATTTCATGGGGGGTTTTTTATTAAAAGGTGACCTTGACCTTTGCGTAACCTTGACCTTGACATCTGATGTAATGGTCTGGGTATTTCAACAGTTAAATGCTGCTGAAACATCATCATGACATGCTGATCACTTGTGTCATGCTATTTTAAAATCCCTTAATGTAAGACAAAGTTACAGATCAATTGTTGATAAATTGAGCCAAGTATTTTTGAAATCCATCCATGTATGATAAAGTCAAAGGAGGGACTTGAAATATCAAACAGATTCAAATTGGTGTCATACATACTAAAAGTGTGACCTTGACCTTTGAGGTATGGGACTAGGTCTTACTTATGACATGTCGTCATGTCATCTTGATAAATTGAGCCAAGTTAAAGGCAAAGTCACAGACCAGACACACAATATCAAACAAATTGAAAGTGTGACCTTGATCTTTGAGGAAAGGTTCTAGGTCTTACATGCGACACTTTATTATGTCATGTTGATCAATTGTGCCAAGTGTTTTTAACATTTATCCATAGATGACAGACCAGACAAAAAATGTCAAAATGACTGTCAAACAAACTCAAATAGTGACCTTGACCTTTGAGTTACAGGTGTGGGTCTTACTCGTGACACATCGTCATGTTATGTTGATCATTGATAGCAAGTATCATTAAAATCCGTCTATGCATGACAAAGTTACAGGGGGGACACGAAATCTCACACAGACTCAAAGTGTATTCAAACAAACTCAAATTGTGACCTTGATCTTTGAGGTACGAGTGCGGGTCTTACTCCCATCACGTCATCATGTTATGTTGATCATTTGTACCAAGTATCAACAAAATCCATCTATGCATGACAAAGATACAGGCTGGAAACAAAATACCGGATGGAAGAACGGATGGATGCTGTGATTACTATATGGCTATGCCACCAAAAAAACTTTTTGGGGAGGGGGGGGCATAAATACACACAAAAATGTTGGAATATTCTGAAATTAACAAGAATATCCATGGTTTTTATTTTTATTTCCACAGATTTTTTCTCCCACCACATACAAATGTCCATGTGTTTTTTCCAAACGTTGGAATTTGGTGTCAGAATATGGTCGTAAATATATTAAATATGTTGATGCAAAATGGAAGTTGACAATAAATGTTGGTATAAAATGTTTAAATAAATAGTAACTCTCTAGTTTCTCCACAGACCAGGATGACCCTAAAATTCATGAAAAAAAAGGCGTACGGTGATTTCAGTCACCATATCATAAAATGACTTTCTAATAACCTGTATCGGTTCATCATTTATTTTGATAAGTTTTATCTCAGTCAATGAATGCCTGTATATTGCTGGTAAAAAACAACGTGTGCAGGAAATCAAAATAAGCAATATTTGCAACTGTTGAATCCAATTCACCACTGGATTGAAAATACCAGACGGCACAAGACACATGGAAAATGACGTCTGGACAGCTTGCCACAATACACTCCTTTTTTAACATTTGTAATGTAGAGTTGTTTTAAATAAAAATATATGTGTAGTTTTGTTTTAAACCCCTTATCAGTCTGTTTTTTTGCTGTGTCCAGACAGCACTTCTTAGTTATAATAAGCAACTACAACTTCATACCGGGTGGTTTCCTACCACTTAAGGAGGTTTACAATTTATGAAACATATAATAGTTTAAAACTTTACTTTGTTTAATACATTACATTGCAGAAAAACATATCCTGTACCTGTATTGAAATTATATCATAATACTGATATATATGATGAAATAATTAGAAATTATTGAATAACAACAAATTATTATATGTATATGCTTCAATTTAAAAAGGAAAATACATATACATTAAACACATTTGTTACACGAAAGCCTTACTATTAAAATTCATTAAAAACATGCAAAATAAAAAAATAAAATGTAAGACAACAATTGATATATTCCTTGTATACCTAATACCGAGATATACCCATTATCTCGAATGCCCTATAATAACAATCTGGGAAGACATGCATGCGCAAAGCTCAACTTCCGTTAGTGTCGGCATTTGTTTGCATTTCTTATCAGCAACTGTTTTTTTACTCAGCACACTTAAGTAACCTTATTACTGTTTAGTATTGATGCCATTCTTTATATGGTTGAAATTTTTTAGACTCAGTGTTATGTATGACCAGTATATATTGGATACCAAGTTTAACAACAAATAATAATCCAATACTATCCAGTGTTTTTTTTCACCATTTTGGGAAGATGACCCATACCCTTGGAATTGGGAATTTTAGCGGCATTTTCATTAACATTAGGATTTTTTTTTCCATTAAATATATTTATATATTTATAAAAAGTGTACACTTGCTTATCAGGCCATTTAATTAAATAATCAATGTCATACTAAATTCAGAATGGGGAAAACTTTCTTTATTTTATCAAGGAAGTATGGCAAGTTTCAATTTTCATTTTTGAAGCTTTCAATTGGGAATTTTTACCATTCAATTGGGAAAAAAAGATACTATTTGCCATTGGGAATATGACCCAATAACGGCTATAAAAATGGCCGAAAAAAACACACTGCTATCACACACTAATAACAAACAAATACCATCATAATTATTTGATTGTAACATCTAATCATGGTGTTAAACATTGTGAAGTTATGCATTATTAATTATTGCTCTTTGTGTGGTACCGTACGAAACCTCTCAATTAAATTTGGTACGAAGTTGTAGTGGTACGAAACCTCTGTAATTCTGGATGACCAGTGTTAGCGGTAATGTTAGCAATTAATCAATATTTACCTGTTTCAAAAATTTGAAACTGTATTCGAGCATTATTGGTGACATCATTCATTTTGAATCAGTAAATGAAACCCATTCAATGATTTTTAATAATACTATCTAATGATATATTATTTAACGAGACGCTAACCGGATATGAGTTATCACCCTTGCGCCTAAATTGACTGGTTTTCTTCTTATTACATTTCAAACATGACATGTGTAAAAACAATATGGACATATTACAGTCTGTTGTACCTAGAAACTAATAAACAACATGGCCGACTTCGAAAAGTGATGTTTACGAAAATTTCAGCTGTAATGAATTATTCGTTTTACCTTATTTTTGTATTCTAACATGGACTTTCAGCCTATTTATAATAACATGACTATGATAACTGTTGTATAAATGTGTTAAAATAGTTTGATAAAACAAATCATAATGATGGATCTTTTTTCTGGAGCAAAATAATAATCACACAGTGTATTTTATATTCATTGCCATATAATCAAAGCAATGTCTTGTGTCAGTTCGATATGAGATCACTAACAATGTCTTGTGTCGATTTGTATTGATGAATTTACTTAAAATCCTATAAACGTTATTGCAGTAACCTAAATGGAGTTGGATGAACTGCAACCATTGCATTGATATCTTGGCGATGCCACATTTTCTTCAAATATGCTATTGTAGTGAATGTACATACATTACTTACAACATCCTCGCTGTTAAACTAGTTTTTATAGCGAAATTGTTGAAGTGTACTGATAGTATTGGAAGTCAAGCAACAAAGTATGGGTTAGTACCTGGATGGGTGACCTCTGTCACTTTAATGGCGATGAGGATTAACTTTTGAACCTGCATCTGCACAAATCTCTCTTTCCTTGGGATAGTGTGAGATATCGCCAGGTAATGCGGGAAGCTACAGTTAGTGCAGTACGGGGCCAAGCATTAAATATTAAAAAGGGGAGGAGTGTTGTGAATGTACATAGGTCACTAACATCATCCCCGTTGTTGAGCTAGCTTCTATAGTGACATGGTTGAAGTGAACAGATAGTATTGGAAGTTAAACAACAAAGTATGAGTTAGTACTGGGATGAGTGACTGCTGTCACCTTACTTTGATACATTCTTATCATATTTTTTATTTTCATGACATTTCATAATAATCACAGCAAAGTTAAATGTTGTCTAAACCATAGGAAATATTGTATTCCTAATCATTTCATTATGTACTACTTGGGAATACTTCGTAGCTCAAACTAAGTTTGGTTAAATTTAATATACATCGAAAGGCTTCTTATTTTAAAGATATTTAAATGTTATACTTTTGTTTTATTTCAGAACACATAAGAATGTAGCCAGTACAAGCTGGTAATTAAATCAACTACTCTTAAGTAAGTACTTACCTACTTGCAAAGATGTCTGCAACAGAGAGATTGAGGACTCCCATGCATTTCCCCTGTGCTGCCAGGGTAAAAATGCCTCAGCTTGGATCGGAGGACTCTGATATGAAAGATGGACTCAAATCCAATAGATATGCTCCAGATTCAATTGTCTTTAGAGTGACGGGTCAACCGAATGAACCAATAAGCAAGGATTACTTAAAAAAAGTTTCCACTGGTCTTAGTTTTGAGGAGGAAGTTGTAAAAGAGAGATGTTATCATGCTCTACCATATGATGAAAAATATATGTTTGAAGCATTTGACATAGGAGATCTTGTCCCACTTCCTCGTCGTACTAGAATACCAGTCGGAAGGCACAATGCTAGAGGAGTGGATATGAGGCATATGCCTTGTAATCTTACAAAGTCCACAAAATCACACCTTAAACCATTAACACGTAGAATAACACAGAGGGCTCGAGAGATGCATTTAGAAGCCTTAAAACGTGAAGAACTTAGGGAAATAAACAGAAATGCTGCTAAAGAGGACACTCTTGATCAACTTGATGAAGAAGAAAATGAAAATGAAGAACCTAAGGAAGGTGTGTTTTTAACAGAGACAAAAGTCCAGCTTGAAACAGGTAAATCTGTCATTAGCAAACCTCCTTCAGATATACTGTCTACTGGTGATACTGTTGAGGAAAAGCGAGGTAATGACTGGGATGCATACCTAATGTCCATGCTCAGTACCAACACAGCAAACTGGATTGTTTATGAGAGGACACCTGTTGGTTCCCAGGATAGGAATAAACTGACTGCTTTACTGAAAAAGTGGCATGGGGAACCAGATCACACAGATCTTATCAGGGATGACATGAGTGACACAGAGATGGAACCAGGTGAAGAAGAAGAAAATAAGAAACCACAAAAGAAGTGGAAGAAAAAGGAGGCAACGTAAGTAATTAAGTTAAACATTTCAAGAAAGCATAATTATGTTTTTACATTAATGTAAAGTTTTCAATTTGTGGTTTGAAAATCCCACTTGTCGGCTCGCCATGAAGAGTAAGCATTTTTCATGGACGAGAAATGTTTAAGAAACTATCTTAATATTTATTTGATTTTAAGCATTCAAACAAAATATTTGAGATGTGAGGAGGATAAGCTTTGCTAACAAATTTCAAGTATTATAAATTATTTTCATTTGTAGGATGGAACACATTTTATTGACTTATATCAGCAACTGCAACATGGATTTTTAAAATCACCTGGATAGATATTTGTTTTCCAATCAGTAGTAGACTCTGGACTAAATCAGTTCATATTTTTCTGTCTACTTGAAATCTTAGAAGAAGCCCTAATCTGCAATATTTTCCAAATACATTGAAATAATTAAATCTCAATTTTATATCACCTATGATGTAATGTACATCAGAATCAATAATAAAGTAGAGTTTCATTCATGACAATGACAAGTTATGTTTTCTTAAAAAAGTTAAATATAAATGAATAAAAAAGAAATACTCATGAAGTCAGAACTATTGTTACCAAATCTAGATCTAAGTTACTGGTATCTTTATGAATAATTTTGGTTGTTTTAGTTGTCAATATTTATGAAAAGAAATCAAGTACAGATGTCAAAACTTGGCGTCATTAGTCATCAGCATTATGGACTCATAGAATAAGCCAAAGAAGTGTAGCAGAAAAAAAGAAATCATGCCTTTGATTTATTTTGGTTTGATCCATCAACATATATATATTACAGGTTGTATAAGGTATTGAGTGTTGATGGCCGAGAGAGACCTCAGATATGCATGTTTTTTTATAAGGTAGCCGGTGTTGACAGCCAAGAGCAACCTCAGATATGCATGTTTTCTGATTAGGTAGCCAGTGTTGACGGCCAAGAGAAACCTCAGAGATGCAAGTTTTTTTATTAGGTAGCCAGTGTTGATGGCCAAGAGCAACCTCAGATATGTATGTTTTATGATTAGGTAGCCAATTGATAATAATGGTCAAAGAGATCTTAGATAAATTCACCAGCAGATGGTGGTTGAAATTAAAAAAAAAAAAAAAGAAAAAAAAAAAAAATTCTCACCATAAAATTTCTTTATGCAATTATTGCTATAAATACGTTGTTTGTTTTTAATTAATAAACATTCAGATTCTGTTTCTAATTTCCAGTCTATTAGAGAGAGTGTATGATATTGAGGATGTTGAACCTGAAGCCCACGACCCATATTCAGATGACAACAAAGCTCCGTTCTACAGGCAGCCCGCTGGTCTCCGAAGAGCCCGTAAACATGAGGAGAAAGAGGAGCTAGGTAAAGTTATAGATTAAACAGATATGTTATGTACAAGTTCCTATATTCCATTGCACTATAGTGTGTTGGGTATCTATCAATATATCAATAGTTTATTTAAAATTAATTTTTCTTGTCTTCTTGATTTTTTAACCTTTTACACATTGACTGATACGCAATATTTTTTCTTTTCATATTTTGTATAACACTGTATACTACTGTGCATTTTACCTACGCAGAGAAACAAAATTATTATGATTAAGTTATTAGTAGCAATGAAACACCATAAGTATATTATATATAATGTTTAATCGTCATCTCTGTTCTTTACATTCCCCGCTGAGTCTCCTTGATGATTGATATACGACATTGTGTCTCATTATCATTCGTCTCTCACCACTGATTCAAGTGGGAAAGTTATCAGTTACTTGCAGAGATGGGTTGTGCTCGAGTACTGGTTAATCCCAGGAAACAGTGGTTAGGTTAACTGATCATCTGTTAGCCCTCAATGGCATTGAAATGACGCTAAATATTCAATCAATCAACTGTTCTTAACTGCCAGGCCTGGTTAGCTCAGTCAGTAGGGCGTCTGACTATCAATCAGCTTATCCAGGGGTCGTGAGTTCAAATCCCTGCTCGGTCACATTGTCTGTTATGATTGATATATGACATTGAGTCTCATTGTCATTTGTTTCCCACCACTGATTCAAGTGGAAAATTATCAGCTACTTGCTGAGATGGGTGTCTTGAGTACTGGTTAACCATCCAGGATCCCAGAAAAGAATGTTAGGTTTACTGATAATCTGTTAGCCCTCGATGGCATGAAAATGACACTAAACATTCAAACAAACACACAAACAAACTGTTCTCCAATATTTTGGCACAATGACTTTTTCTCGATGTTGGGCCAAAGAAGACTCTAGTACTTGTTTTCTTAGTATAGGCATTATTTGAAAATATTGACAAGTATAGAAGAATATTTGAACCATATCTTTGTTTATATTTGGAACGTGTCACTTCATAGCATAAGTAAATGGGTTAAATTAAGTGTATTGTGGCCAACTTCACTTTCAGTCAATTCTGGTTGAGACAGTTTGATGCACTGAAGTATCTGATTAGATACATTATTCCTCCAAAACTAGTTTTAGACACAACATGTCGGTATTATGCTGTACAATGGATTTTAATTAAATGAATGAATGTAATGAATACATTTTATCACTAAATGATATATTTCTCTGAATGTTAGTGAAATGCTCAATATTTGTATACTATTGCACTTATTTTTCATATTGCACAAGTATGTTTGTGAATAATTGACTTATCTTTAAAAAGATTATTTCTATAGGGAAGAGGTGTACAGGAACATGCATATTTCATCTAGGTCACAAGTTATTTCCAGTAAGACTATTGACTACATGTGGTTAGATATATGTTCAATTAACAATTTTATTTTGCCAAAATTAATTTGGTCTTAAATGAAATAGTACTCAATGTATGCGCATCTGTGTGCATCTGTTAATGGCGTAATTTGTATGGGATTGTGTCTTCTTAAATCCCAGAAAGTCTGTTGTATAAGTTATCAGTTCACTTAGTACTTTGTCACTGTGAAAAAAAAACAGTATTAGTTAATAGTACTTGAAACCTAAAACAAAACATAGTCGCATAGTAATAATTCCCTACTAAAGCATATGCAGGTGGATCTATTTATGTTTCATCTAAGGTATATAAAATATTTTTATTTAAAAAAAGGATTGTCCATTTCTAAATAGAATGATTGTGGCTGAATTTTGATTCTTGAAAAAATCACTTATGCATCTGTGAGATCTTCCACAACCATAAAGCTGATAGCATATATAACTATACCTGTAATACATCCAGAAGATGTTCTTGTTTTTTAAAACCTATTTATTTTAATTCGATTGTCAAGTTATTACAACTTAGCTAAATCTCGCTCAAAGTCTTCCTGGTTAAAACTTAACATGTGACTAAAGTATCTTGCACAAGTACACCACTCATAGCTATGGCGGAGAATCGAACCCATGTTAATTAATGTAGCACTGTGACAAAATGTTGCTGCAGTGCATATTGGTAAAGTTTTATTTTCCCATTTACCAAATTTGCAGTCATTCATTAAAATTCTAATATATGAATATATTATTTATGCATATAATAGTCTAATCTACCATGTCGAGGTCACTAGTAGTAATTAATTAAATTTTACAGAATGATTACCATAGATACATTTAATTCTGGTTTTTTTATGCTGCAAAATCAATTTACTACTCTGTGTTATTATATTAATTGTTGTATAGAATTATTTTATTAGCTTTTGAAAGCTCAAAGGTGAGCTTTTGTGATCGCTCTGTGTCAGTTGTCCGTCATTCTTTAACTTTTGCTTCAAGTGACTTCTTCTCTGAAACCCCATGACAGATTTTAACCAAATTAGATGTGAAGCTTTGTTACATGAAGCTCTGTCAAGTTTGTTAAAATCATGACCCTGGGGTCAAATTTGGCTCCACCCCAGGGACTTGTCAAAATTTCAAAAATCTTTGAAAGTGCTTGGCCTGGGGCTTGATATTTTACATCACCTAATCAGTTTGTCTCAGATTTGTTTAAGCCATGACTTTAAGGTCAAATTTGGCCCCACCCTGGGGACGTATCAGTTTACTGCGTTTATGTAATATTTCTCAGTTTGCCAACTGAACAATATATACCAGAGTTACTGAATTTACATGTATCATTAAATTGATTTGCTAATGCCATAATGCAAAAATGATATACACCATTTCAAAACTAACAATATCAATGTTTTTTGTTTATTGACTAGTAAACCTTTATTGTTAACTCATTTTGCTTAAACATTTAGAAAATGTTACTTATTCACTAAATCTTATATACAGCTTATAGATATACCATATATAACCTGAAATGTATTGAAAATGGCGTTAAACTCTGTTAAAAAACAACAACGAACAGCTTATTGCTAAAAAATATATGTGTATATGTCATTTGACCAACAAATTTTTTATTTAAAAGACCACATGTAACTGTTCCCATTACAAACTATTTTATATCAATTTCCTTGTGTCCATTGTGAATTTGTGAGCACAAGAAAGTTTGGGCAGAGCTTACAATGTTTTGCTGATCTATCGGTCTTTTTAGTTACGGTTTAATTATGATCTCACACAATCATGTTGATTTTGTGTAACTTTGATATGCTTGTGCACTACTTTTCAGTATCTCGGATGAAGGGTTTGTCTCTGATATTTTGTATCTGTAGTACATGTGTACTAACACGTTTTGCTTGCATACATTGTCATTGTAACAAATAACTCAAGCCGACACAACGGCTTGCTTGCTACATGTTGTTGTGAAGTCATCGTTGAAAGATGCTTGGTTTATATACAATACTACAAATATGTATACGTCTTGTATCTGATATCTGTAAAGTAGGTTACTAAACCTGTGTTGTAGCAATAGAACTAGTACTGTTTAAAACAAAACAGACTGTAGGAATTCACCACCAGACTGACAACATTACTGATACATGTATTTAACATGCGTCCTTGTGAGAGTGATTATACATGGGCAGCCGTGTCATCTTTGACTCTCATTTGATTCTTATTTGCATTTAAGGCTATTCTAAATTAATTGCTAGATTATCATCCAATTTTTTCTTAAAACAGGAAGGATTGGAGGATTTAATTTTTTATTTCATTTTTATTTTTATGTTTTTCTATTTTGCATTTTTTTTATGAAAATAAAAAGGGCTGGGGTGGCATGAAAATTAGGTGGCAGGTGGGGACGATAATCTAGCAATTAATTTATTATGACCTAAGGGCCGAGTGGTCTATGGCAACTTCTCAAGATCACTAACTTCTCTACTCTAAGGTTGGAGGTTCCATGATGAGTTCCGCTCACTCCAAAAACTTTATGTGAGAAAGTTGGCCAGTTTACTTGAGGAAGGACGGTGGTTCTATTCAGATTCATTCTGAGGTCTTCCTTTACCAATAAAACTGGATATGCCATATTTAACATGAAATGTGTTGAAAATGGCTTTAAACCTCATTAAAAAAAATATTTGCATTTAAACCTACCATACATGATATCATAAAAATAATAGCATTTGAAAATTATAATTTTAAAGAGATTTTCTGACTTAATTACCTATATAGATAATTAGTGAATTAAGAATAATATTAAGTTTTCATATTTACTTTCAGAGTATGTAAGATTTCAGTCAATCAACTTGCTAGCATACAGTTAACATGTAATGGAGTCCGAGGTTATAAACTTTGTTCCATGCTAAACTCAAGAGTTGGTGCTCAACTCAAAAACAAATTGGCTCTTTATAATAATTTTAGTAGATGTAAATACCTGTAGCTTTCTACCTCAAATCTGCACTAATAATTTTGAATTTGAATCCAAATCAAGTGTTTACGCTTTAGTTTGTGTTTTTATATGAATCCTGGAAACTATGTTTAAATATGAATTTGAGTTGAGCATGAAATAAAGTTTTAAATATAAAGTCAGTAACATAAGATAGAATTCAAACTCAGAACTTTTGGGCAAATAATTAAGCTTACACTGTATTGCTGTGGTGGCAAAACTTCATGGCAAGACGGAAGTATAACATGCTTTCAAATGTATTTACATGTACATACACTGCCTCCATAAAGATTAACAATACTATATAACCGTTTTTAGAAAAAGTTTGTAAGATATCTGACACATTCAAATATAAAAAACATATAAACCACAACGTATAATGTTCTGTCATCTTTCATGGATTATATGGCAATCGTTACCAGGAAAAAAAATCCTTTTAAGGCCATACTAAATTAATTGCTAGATAATCAACCCCACCAACCCCCTAATTTTTTATTTTTATTAAAAAATAAAAGATAAAAACAAAAGATAAAATCCTCCCGCCCTCTTCGTTTTTAAGAAAAAATTGGATGATAATCTAGCTATTAAATTATAATGGACGTATGCATTTCAAACACGTGTCACGTAACACTGAAATACAAGAAGACAATTTGAATCTGCAGACGCAATATCTTCTGTACTCTTTATGTAATACACCCCTGAATAAACATTCCCCCTTAATAAACAACTATAGAAAATATAATGACTTGATACTCTGGAAGTTGGTCTTTAAAACAAATAAATTACATGTACATTTCAAGTCTGGTTTAAACGTTTTATAGTTGGCTAAATGTCTCATTACATGCAGTGTGTTTTATGGCAATTTCCATATTTTACAAACATTTCATGTTAATTTAAACTGATTTCTCTTGCACAACTCTGCATTCACAAAATGCATTGCTTCTGTTGGGCATTTATTCAGGGTATATGGTAGCAAAAGGACATCAAGTGGAATTCATTTAAAAGACAAGCTTAAATCTTTTCCCCCAAAACAACCATTTTATTATAAAAGCTTACTGATTAATGTTGTGGAAGGCAGTCGTGTTATTTATAATAATGCAGCAGATCAGATTGTTGTTTATAATGGCATGTTAATGGACTAACTTTATCTGTTTATTTTGTGCTGTGAACTTTATGATTCTCCTAAAGAAGCAAATTGCCAAAATGTTTTGGAAAACTAATATTTAAGAATTTAAATATGTAGTTTTGCACTGTTCTGCATACAGAAATGCACTTCCAGAACACTGAACACATTACCAATGGTTCTAAAAGTGTCTTGTTTTCATAGATAGTCCTGTGTGGGTCCAAATGTGCAGGGGTGCAGGGAGGGGGTGATGGACAAAAAAACATTGGGTTGACCAGATTATTTTTTCACAATTTTGATGGTGTGATGACACCTTCATTTTTGACAATTCTACCCATTTGTTGCAGTGTAGCACTACCTGCCTTCAAACTTCCAACAGTACCCAATGTCATCCAATTTCGGCTTAATTCATAAAAATGTTCAAATGTTCTCATAAGTACAAAGAGGTGTGTCCATTTAGGTATTTTCAACAAAAGTAATAATGCCTAACCAATTTACACAGCTCTAATTTATTGGGTGCAAGAATCTTGCTTCATTGCTAAGGGGAGATAATTGTTTAGTGGGATCTAGAGTGTAATGACTTTAAAAATAATTTTTAGAGGGAAGCTGGAAATAAATGTGCAAAGAAGTGCTCCAAAATATAGGCTATCAGCAAAGTATTTTTTTTTTTATTAATCTGGGTTCAGTGATACCTTATGGATAATTAGGACATGTACAAGCTACATGTATATTTATACATAATGCCAGGAAAAAAAACACCTGTGTTTAGGGTTACTTGACCCATAACTGATTTTAACTTGTTTTTCTGTTCTGTTCAAAACTAATTATAATAGTAAATCAATAAAGAACAATACAAATATAATTTTCTTGACACATTAAGTAGATTCATTCTGCAGTTTTTTGTACTTTTACATTTTATTTTTTTTTTCAAGATTTAAAAAACAAGGTTAGGGTCTGGACTCAATTTAATGTCTGTTGTGTCTGGCTAATCAACCCATTACTTAAAATTTTGATATTGTTAAATGAAAATTTGACAAGTCATTGGAGCTGGTGTGATGATAACAACTTTAGTACTTTGGTTAGTTGTGAGTTGATAACAAATTTAATATTTTTATATTGTTGTGAGTTCTCTTGTACATATAAATATTACTGTTTCTTACATTTTACATTTTTACAATGTTCAGATTCAATTTCAATTTATTGTCCCTATCCAGTGTTTTAAGATCAAGTGGAAATCCCCCTGCATAGACAGTTTTAAGTAGACTGCAATACTGTGTGAAATATGCCTCCCTTAAAATAGAAATTTGTCTGTGATTCATCTCTTTACCTGTTCACTGGGTTATGATGAAACTTTGTTGGAAGCATAAATTTGTACATGTGCGTAATATGAAGTGTAGTTGTACATACATAATTGTGACCATCTCTTCAGATAGTTTTTAAGACAGATGTATAACTTTGATTTATTAAAAAGAATCTTCTCTGTGACAGTCAGACAAGCATTATATGTGATAGTGTAACATTAATCACAGTCATCAAAGCTTATGTGATGTTCTAACATTTATCACAGCCTATGTGATATTGTAACACTTAAAATATACAATAGAGTTATATCAATCACACTGCAAGACAAGCTTATGTGATGTTCTAACAGTTATCACAGCCAATGTGATATTTTTACACTTAAAATATATAATAGAGTTATATCAATCACACTGCAAGACAAGCTTATGTGATCAAACATCAATCACAGCAGACAAGCTTATGTGATCACACATCAATCACAGCCAGACAGGCTTATGTGATGATAACATTAATCACACCCTAAATAATCTAATGTGATGCTGTAGCATTAATTACAATCAAACAAGCTTATGTGATGGTTACATTAATCACACCCTAAATAATCTTATGTGATGCTGTAGCATTAATTACAATCAAACAAGCTTATGTGATGGTTACATTAATCACACCCTAAATAATCTAATGTGATGCTGTAGCATTAATTACAACCAAACAAGCTTATGTGATGGTAACATTAATCACATCCAAAACAAGCTTATGTGATAATGTAACATTATTCACAGATAGACAAGCTTAGGTGATTTTGTAATGCACATGTATCAGTCACAGCCAGACAGGCTTATGTGATATTGTGGCAATACAATTATGAAAGACAACCTTATGTGATTTTGTAAATTAATCACAGTCAGACCAACTTATGTGATGGTAACATTAATCACACTGCAGATAAGCTTATGTGATGGTGACATTAATCACAGTCAAACAAGCTTATGTAATTGTTTATCAATAATCACAGCCATG
Organism: Panopea generosa; assembly: GCA_029582155.1. NCBI lineage: Eukaryota > Metazoa > Mollusca > Bivalvia > Adapedonta > Hiatellidae > Panopea > Panopea generosa. The sequence goes on from CM055908.1 coordinate 36,708,049, forward strand.
CAGGTTTATTTTACAATAAGCTATAAAGTGGAGAAAAAAAACAATGTAATATTGTAGTGTTTAAAGAATTGTAAAGGTAGGAACAGGGTATATTGTAAATATGCGTATTCATGTATATAATAGATGTCATAATAACACTGCTGCATTTATGTGCATGTATATTTTATATTCTGTTATACACTGTACTGTATTATATACAAGTATGCCAGCTTGACATGTTAATTTTTGCATTATGTGGTGCTATAAATCTGTATTGGTGATGTTATTTACTTGTGTATTGTTATTGTAAGTCATTTCATGTAACCATGCCAGAAGATCATCAGATCTGTAAGTTAAATTGAGGGCTACACTGTTTTATCGACATATAAACTAATAAGGAAATAACGCAGTGTTGCACTGAAACATTGAAATGAATTTAAGAAATATTTACAGTTGTTTTAAATTTCAGATAAGACACATTTCAAATGATGAAACACAGTTTAATTTAGTAATTTAAAACAAACATTTTGTCATTTTTATAGATAATTTTGTATATACTGGTCATACCTATTACCGCAATCTAAAATTTTGTCAACCATGTAAATATGGCATCAATAATAAACAGTAATAAAGTTACTTAAGTGTGCTGAGTAATAAATGTTGCCGGTACGAAATGCAAACATATTCCGACGCTAATGGAAGTTGGAGCTTTGCGCATGTCTTAAGATATTGTTATTAGACCGGCATTTGCAGTAATAGGTATATCGCAGTATTATGTATACAAGGGATATATCCTAATAGCATCCTTTTAAAAGGGATAAAAATTATTTTTTTGTTGCATTAATAATTAGATGTTTTTAGTTTTTTTTAAAAATTGAATATTTTTATAAGAGTAAGAGTTACATTTTTGTTAACATGTGACTATTTTATGTTCTTTACGACAACAGGTGCAATTAATACAACAGCTGCCAACATCGCCGTGCAGACGTTCAAGCCCTCTCCCCCACCCACTCTCCGTGACTTCATTAATCCAGAAGTGGGTAACCATGTCATTGAGACAGACAACATGTTTCAGCAGGAACAACTTACAGGTGCGTATTTTGCTTTGTTTTGATTGGTTGACTGTCGTCAAGTGAACTAAGGTGCTTGTCTGATGACCTCTGAAATCCTAGATTTGAACTTGCCTCAGTATATTATTGCTGGATGACTTTTGCCTGTAATGTTTTAAAATGCCATTATACCAAATGTTCAAATAATGAATGCACTTTTTAACTGTTAACAGTCAAGGAAAGGAGTAAAAGTGGGCTTTTACGTCATTATGTTGCTAAATACAAGTTAATTTGCTCAAAAAGCATTGAAATGGGAAAAAGTAAATGTAGCTGTTTAAAACAGGTGACTTCTCAATAGAGGTTATTGCTCAATATTGGTGACCAGGTCTGATTGTAATCTGATAATAGTCTATTATAAATTAATTGCTAGATTATCATCCAAATTTTTCTTAAAAATGGGGAGGGCGAGAGGATTTTTTTTTTTTTTTTTTTTTTCATGAAAATAAAAAGGATGGGGTGGCACGAAAATTAGGGGGTGGGCGAGGATGATTATCTAGCAATTAATATATTATGGCCATAGACGTATTTTTGTTGTTGTAATTTGCAGGTACAGAACAGGTTTACGAGGCGTTTGGTGACAAGACGAAAATAGTGATGGAGAATAACAATAAGTACAAGAAAGAACTTCAGCCAGCATTTCCTCAACCTCCTGAGCAATGGTTCCCCGAGACTGACGTAGAGAAGCAGTTGCAGTTAAAAAACAAGAAGAAACAGAAGAAGTTTGAACGGGGACACAGACGCTGGAAAAATTTGCCAGAGCCTATTGATGTGAGTTGTACAATTTTAAATTGTGACTTAGTTTGTCTTAGCAAATGAAAAAAAATCTCTGATTGGAACAAGGCAATCTGTTAATTTTATTTTATTAATTAAATTAATCTTGGTTTCATGTTTTCTTATAAATTTGAACAAAAGGGTGAAGATTTTATTAACCTTAATTTTAACCAGCAGGGGAATTGAATAATTGGAGATGTATGTTTGGGACATTTGTAATTTCCAACTTTAAACAAGTAGTTGAATAATCAGAAACACATGTTTGGGCCATTTAGAATTATCATCAATTCAATTCAATACAACAGTTTATTGCCTTGAGCTAGGCAGTTAACAAAAACATACAGAGAAGGTACATAATACATATATACATTCACTCTTTACACTGCATCAATAAAAGAGTTTATAGTTATTATTTAAATGTTATTAAACAATATTCAGTTAATGCAAATTGATTAAATGAAGTATTTACAGGATTCTGAACATTCTTTCAATGATTGTTTTTAAACAAATTACCTAATACTGTTTATATCAAAACAAATAAAATTGCACTATGCACTATGCAAATAACTATAATTTCATTATGCAATGCAGGCTTGTGCATTTAAATCATGGACCCGATTGATAAGTTTATTTGGTGGCCAATCAGAGCATTTATACCCTTGTAGGTAGACGTGTTTAAATTCACTGTCTGTCAACTCAAGGTTGGGAGAGTTTTCTCATTTACGCATGCTTAATGTGCTTTCATTCATGATATTGTAATGTTGCATCTGACTATCATTGACTGCGCTTTGTTAGTAAAACTGTGCATAGTTTAAACTAGTGGTATACTTTAGGGAATATGACTATTTTTGAATAAAAAAACAACAAATTAAATAGTCAGGGACATATGTTTGAAAAAGCATTAAATAAAATGTGTTAATAATGTATTTACTTTAGAAAAACAACAACAGAAACAAAACAAAAATCAGTTTATGAACTATTGCATGTGATATCCCATAGGTTGATTCCGACACAGTTCCTTATGGTTATGATGCAGAGTTTCACAGAGAAGCAGATCCTACCACCATGAAGATGTTCAAGCGGAACATGGCCCTCATGAGAGCCAGTTAGTCCAACACAGTTACACCCCTTTGTCACAATGTTCCCTTATACCAAAACTTTCACAGTTCCACTGTGTTTAATTTTTATCACATGTTTATAATATGTTAATAGGGTATGAGTTCAGGAAATCAGTATACATGTATATATGGAATTGTCACGAGTTTGATCTGGTATTTGAGTACATCGCTCAATAGTACAGCATCTGATCCCAGGATCAGAGGGTTGTGGGTTTGATCCTCTGCCACAGCTATGTGTAGTGTCTTTGAGCAAGACAGTTTATGCTTAGTACTGGTTCTACCCAGGAAGACTTCAAGTATGATTTGTCTAAGTTGTAAGAACTTGTGTCACAATCGAGCTAAAAATCAATAATTTAAGATAATACCAGGACTTAAAATAAAAGTGCAAACATATGACTCTGACTTGAGTTTGAAAGCATCAATGCAGAGTTAAAGGTGTTTACCTTCATTCAGTTATGATAAGTTCATTCATCTTAGAGTCAAGCATGACGCTTCTGGAGCCGAGAATTGAACAAAGTTTTATAACCTAGGATCCATGTGCTGTGTTCACAAGTGAGGCAATCTATTCTCAATTCTTTAAATGAAATTTTAAACTGTTTCACAAGCAATGATTGACCTTAAATAAAAAATAAATATACATATTTATTAGATTACCTGAAATCATGTCCATTAAATCTTTTAACTCCCCTCATTAACAATTAATTGTTGGATTGTTTTGTTTTTTGTTTCAGATAACTGATTATACCATTGTGTTCTTTTATAAGAATCTTATATGGGTTTGAGGTTCAGATAGAAAAGGCCATGAAAGATTATTTTTCTTGCATACCAAACACGTTGGATATTTATTTTAATTTAAATTAACAGTCAAACCTGTGTAAGCAACCACCTCTATTAAGCAGCCACTTGTCTTAAGCAACTACAATTGCTATTTCCCATTTCTATGCTTTCAGAGCAAATTAACCTGTAATAAGCAACATCCTGTCTTAAAAGGCCACTTTTGCTCCTTCCTTTGACTGGCTGCTTAAGACAGGTTTGACTGTATTATTATAATTTTGCCAATATTGCTTTTAAGATGTCAAATTATGTTATGTCATATGTTTTTAATACGTTACATCATCAATGCTTCCAACGTCATTCTAAGGAAGATAGAATAAGCGCATGGGTTGTAGGTTGAATTAAAAATCTGTACCCAGTAAAAGTATGCAGAAATCCTTGTTCGGTATGCAAGAATATGTTTTACTAAACCATTTTTGAATCAGCCCATACTCTAACTTTTTTAATTGTTATTGAAATACAGTGAACATTAACAAATCACTAGTATGACTATGTTCAAACAAACCAAAAGGCTGCATCCAATATCCAACATTTTGTTTCCATTCCCAAAAACCAACAATGCAGATAGTTATACATTACAGATTGGTAAATAAAACATATCAGTAATATTCAGAAGTTTCATTTATGTGAAAATGTCAACATTTGACTTTGTTTCTATACCAAGTTTTATGGAGGGATACTTGTGACCTATGTCTTATCTTTTATAAAAGATCAGACATAATAAAAAATTAAAATTCTCATCTGTTACAAAGTGTTACTTTTTCAGAATACTCCAGAGTTTGCAAGCACATTGACAAGGACAGTCCACTGTTATCCATGATTAACTGATTTTATTCCAGCACAATTCTTCCACCTTTTATCTCTAACATGTCTGTGTTTGTCTAACAAAGTACCATGTTTTTGTTCCTTCATTCCCAGGACACGGCAGAATTACTAAAAGTGCTGCCACCTGGTGCTGACAGTGATTTTCACAAGTCTGCAGACCCACGGACACGAAAGACGGCAAAAAACAACGCTTCCCTTATGCAAATCAGTCAGTATATAACCTTTGACTCTGATGTTTTAGTTTAGTGTATTTACCCGTATATGGTCCTAGATTCATTGTTGTTTAGGGCAACATTTAAATTGAACCATGAAACAGAGCCTTCCCTGAATTAAAATTTCTCTGCAATCATCCAATTCTGTAAATGAGAAAATTAGGAGCCAAATTAAAAGTGTAAGAGCCCAATTGTGTCCAATGTTTCAAGCCAATTTTGGAAAAAGTGTTGCACTCATTATTGCAAAAATAATTCAAACGTGAACGTATCATATAAGTCATATTAACCATTTGTCAAAAACGATATGAAACAGTGTTTTATGTCATATGTGGTTGACGAAAGCATTGCTTAATTTGCCCCCATCCTCTTTTCAGTGCTATTCAAGGTATGATTAAAGTAAACGTAGTAGGAAATAGAAGGCCAATGAATTGCATTTAGTTTTAAGAAGTTATAGTAACATTAACTTTATTAATCACTCTTCTGTTTCACCAACACATTCTTAGGTTTTACAACTTTTATTTAAATACTTAAAACCTTAAGTGAGTTTTGACTGGTTACTTAAATAATCTTTAATCAATGACACTGAAACCAAATGCAATTTTACTAGAGCCAGTCTAAACTCATGATCACCTGATGCTTTTCTTAGATTTAAGTTTTTAATTTTTTTAAGTAAATTATTTAGATATGTTGGTGAAACAGGAGCTGCGGTAAGGCGTCATGTACTAGTATGTCCTATAATAATTCCAACATTTCACATGAGAGTGTGATATTCCTTTGGTAGCCGATGCAGCGAAAAGCCTCAATTATTCCGATAGAGGGAGTGCTGTTAAGAAATACAATCCTGAGGAATTGCTGAGAAAATTGCAGGAAAAGAAGCGTGGAGAAAGCATTCATGATCCCAAATTTATCAGTTCGTAAACAAGCAGCAGAGTTTTTTATGTTTTGTTAAACAGAGTTTTTATTACCTCCATTCTTATTATTTAATTTTTTTCATTTTTATTTGCAAAGAAATGTTTGCCTTCTTTGATTTCATTAATATCAATATCATATATGTCTTTTATCATTTGTTTTGAACTTTTGTTCATATTTTACAGGACCCGACTCTCTCAAACCTATTATTTGATGAATATTGAATATAAATAAAAGGATCACTTTCCAGTGATCATAATTAAAAAGATACATGTATGTCTGCTTTTTTAGTCAATGTCTAGGTTTTCAGTCTTGCAAAGATGAACAATCTTTGTGCTTAAAGAAATAAGCGAAATTGGCAAATTGAGAGGAATACTTAAACATTACATGATTGTTATATTCCACTGAATTTTCTGTTTGGCACATCTCCTTGTGCATTGAAATAACCTTGGTAGACAACTACATGTGCTGTATCCATGAATCAAGTGGTTTTATTGTTAAGTCTAGGAACTATTTATGAAAAATCTCCTCCATTATAAAACTAAGAAAAATTTAGCTTTGCTATTTTAGATTTAGTATTGGATTGCACATGTTGAAAATTTTACAATCTTCTTTGAAAATAGAATAACAATCACATACATGTCCTAATAGAGTGACCCTTGACCCTCTTTGATTTCTTATGGATCAATCAGTTAATTAATACAATACACATGTATTACATTTAATGATCATGACAATTGCATGTGTTTATCTCATAATGTATGGTTGAGGAGTATAATAAACTCATTGCACGTTTTTTTATATGAGTCGAGTGCAATATCACTACTGAAACATCACTCAGAGTTTTCAGTACAAGGCACGCGCTGTCGTACCTAAAGTGCAGAGCGGCCCTTTGATGTTCCGGAAAGTTGGAAAGTATTTAAGGCTAGTTGCCAGAACATCTAAATGTTGTTGATTTGTCATGGTAAAATTAATGACGTTATTTTGATACATTGTGTCATACAATGACTGACAGAAATTAATATATACAAAATGTAATTCATAGAATCTTGGAAAACGAAATTTTCCTGTTTCCTGTTGTAGAGAGGACCTGAAAAATAACATATTTGCATCGTTTTTCTGAATTATGTGATAAAAAGAATCTTACATTCATGCTCATTTATTATTAAACTAATAAACAAGAGCCTCGCATAATATATTTTGCCAATGCGATTAATAGATTGAATGTTAAATGAATGTTCATGCAAGATCCTATTTGTGTGTGGGATATGCATTTAGTTTAAAAGACAAGTAGATGTAATATAAAGATGGCTACATCATTTTTTTTAAAGATTTTTCAATTGCTTCAACTGTGACATGGCTGGTGACTCTGAGATGTGAACTTTATTTAAACTTACTTACTCACTGTATTCATTGCCTTAGAGTATAATTCTGGGAGTTGTTTGAATATTTAACATCATTTTTATGCTAACAGATGATCATTTAACCTAACCACTGTTTGCTAGAATACTGGAAGGTTACCCAGTACTATAGCACACCTATCTCCACAAGTAACTGATAACTTTCCCACTTGAATCAGTGGTAGGAGATGAAAGACAATGAGACACACAATGTTGTGTATCAGTCATCCCGGAGACTGTGACTGGTCAGGGAATAGAACTTACGACCACTGAATTGAAAGCCAGACATGCTACAGACTGAGCTAACCAGGCCCAGAAATGTGTCCTTAATGCAAACTTTGGACTTTTGTATTTTGCTGCATAAAATCTTATAACATTATATCTAAGCGGCATAACCAGTAACTGAAGATATTGTTTTTTATAATGAAATATACAACTTTCTTATGAATGACTAACATTTTCTTGAATTTTGATCATCTTCCATGGATTTATATCAGCCGATACCGCTCTTATACGTGTATAAATTGTTTTTTTAAGGTAAATATTTACTGATCAGTAATCCTTATATGCCAATTAGCTGCTTCAATGACGGAAATTATTGTTAAGTTTTGAATATATTGATGGATGCACCTATCTGTACTGTAAAATGTATTTTTATGTTTAATACCAGGAAATTTCTGAACATATATGTATATTAACTATTGAGATTATTTCATGAGTCAGGTTTAATTCAAATATAGGTGATAACAGCAAGTTTAAATACATTTATTTTTACAATACACAATAGTATTTTGCACTAGAGATAAATCTATATAATCCATAATAGTCTCAGTTTATACTAAATATTACAATTATACCAGGTCTTTTTTATTGCATTTAAGGGTTTTTATAACTTACTAGTTTATTTCTGTTTTTGTATTTTTGTGCATATATTTTCAAGTTGATAAACAGAAGTAACTTCAGTACGGTAACTAACAATTGCTGTAATACTATATTCTATATACAATACAGTTGTTATCATTTTATAATTGTTTACAATTGTTGGTTTGCTTAAATGTTTAGTGTCAATTTTATGCCATTGAGGACTAACAGATGATCAATAAACAAATCTTGTCTAGGATCCTGGAAGTTTAATAAGTACCCGAGCACACCTATCTTCACAAGTAACTGATAACTTTCCCACTTGAATCAGAGGTGAGAGAGGAATGACAATGAGACACAATGTTGTATATTACTAATCACAGAGACTGTGTCCAGTGGGGATTCGAACTCATGATCCCTGAATTCATAGTCAGACCTGCTACCAACTGAGGTAATTGGGCCTGGTATGCACTTTTGTTTCAAATTTTAGTTTAGCACAGTTGAATTGCATGAAATTTAGCTCATATTAACAGGCTTCATAAAAAATGAATATTGGTGTTAATTAACTGTGTATTTTCATTGCAAAAATGTTGTAGTCAATTAGTATTGTTTCTTAATTCTTTCATATAAATGTTTTATCTTTTAAATATGTTTTCCTCTATCAAGCACAGAGCAGGTAAAGCTAGATAAAACTAGTTGTTTACAGTATATAAAACATTCTGATTTGTTACAGATTTTTTTCCAAATTTTGATGATATTCAAAGCTGTAACTTTAACAAATATTTCTATATTTATAAAAATATTTTCATTACTTACATCATTGTTTTCCGTTATGTTGTTGTACAGTTGATGAATGGAGGACAAAGTGGCACCTGTCTGGTCAGTATGTGGACAGCACACCGGAGGACCTGATCAAGGACATGGCGGACATCCAGGCCCATGTCCGTCTGAAGGCCATCGCCACATGTGCAAAGGCGTCAGACTACAGACCTCCCACAGGTACGGGCTCCCCCTAAATCTATCTAGTCTAGACAGCCATGCCTGGAATAGACGGTCATATTAAACAAAAACTGATTAATTAATTAATTTATGTGGTAATTGTTTTACATGTGTCAGTTATGGACAGATTTTGCCTAGAAATCTTCAGGGTACTCTCACATAATTATATTTGTCATTGGCCTGTATCGAGATTTATTTATTTTATGATATCTTTAATTAGACATTTAAAAAACCTTAAACTTTTTGTATACATTTTGTATTAATTGTATTCATTTGTATACATTAATATACATTTATATATATCTTATAAACATTTTATATACATTGGTATACATGTATATATATATATTTTATACATTTATATGTATTTTGTATAAATCATTTTACATTTATAAACATTTTGTATACCTTTTTATACATTTACAAGCATACACATTTGGTTATATATTTTTATATATTTATTTACATTTTTATGCTATTTGTATACATTTTTTATACATTTATATACATCTTTAAACATTTTGTATATAATTGTATACATTTCTATTCACTTTATAAGTATCTTTTTACATTTATATACTGTCTGTATATATTTATACACATGTTTATACATTTCTATACATTTTTTATACATTTACATTGTTTGATGGGATGCATATATTTGTTTGTATATATGATGTCATATATGTGACTAGCAAACTAATTTAGTCACTTGACTGCATATTAATGAAATTCACTACATATGTTTGATGTCAAATTGTACTATCAACAGATCATGGCATACAGCTGGAGTACATGAACAGAGATGAGACGGCAACCAGCATGCCAGAAAAACTGTTTGTGGCCCTGGAATGTCTGCTGGATGACCCAGTGGATAAAGTTAAGAAGGCATCAGCCATTACCCTGTACTCACTGAACAGACCTTCAGAGAAGGTGGGTAACTTCATCTCTTGTTTTCAGTTAAATATATATAATTCTTTTTAATAGGGTTTCAAAAACATTTCAGGTTATATATGGCCTATCCAGTTTTATTGGTGGAGGAAGACCTCAAAATGAATCTGAGTAGAATCACTGTTCTTCCACCAGTAAATGGCAAACTTTCTCACATAAATTTTTTGTAGCAAGGGGGACTCGAACCTATGACCTTAGCAGTGATAGGTAAGTGATCTTGAGACAACTCCTTAGAACATTCGGCCACAGAGGACCCTCAGTTAAATATACACATACCTACATGTAAATAAAAATACTACAGCAAACATTGCCATACAAAATTGAAGTAACATATATGTGTATATAAAACATTGCAATCATTTTAACTGAAGGACTTATATAAAAGAACAGGACACTTGCATCTCCTGACTCAATATTGATAAAACTGAAGGATTAATTATTTGGCAAATCTATAGTTCAGAATTCACTGACAACTGCTTTCTAAAATATAAAAAGTAAGTTGTACCGGTATGTAACTTTAGATGTTTTACAATGTTTTGATCAAGCAAAATTATCTTAAAAACGAGATTTTGTGAGATTTTGGATAAAGACACAACCATTGACAAAATCTTGGTCAGTTACCTTTTTTTTCTCTGTATAATTCCTTGCTATGATGTATGAATGAGAAATTGAAAATAGTTTGTATAACAAAGTTGATTCAAGTTTAAAATATAATACCAATGTATGCCTCCCAGGCTGAGGAGATCTTGTACAATGCCCTACAAAATGAGAACCCGGTGGACAGATGGGCAGCTGCTCAGTGTTTGGCACATTTTGGTGTGTGTGACTCGGATGTTGTTGGAGAGATCCTGAAACAAGTGATGACAACTGAGGATACCATCAAACATGAACGGGGAATCAGCATGCTGGGAATACTCAGTATCACATCTGTAAGTATAGACAGGAATTAGGGGAACCAGCTGATCTGTAAAGCAAATATTCATAGTTAGATATTGTGCGAATCTTGGTATTAAAACACCAACAGAGAAAAAAACGTTGCTTGAAAAAGAGTTCTTTTGAACTTGCATATATATATAGAAAAGTAACAAGGCATACATGTACCAGTAAGCAACTTGTTGAAAACAGGATGTCTGCAAATGACATTAAAAGGAATACAGAATGTAGTTGATGAAAATGTATTGGACCATGTGGTCCAGTGGTAAAGCATTAAACCCATGACTGGAGGATTGTGGGTTCTAACCTCCAACAGGGCTATGTGTGGTGTCTTTGAGAAAGACTTTTTTTTCTCATTTGCTTAGTACTGTTTCTACCCAGGAAGAATTTGAGCATGATTTGTTGTAATAACTTTTTACACAATCAGAGTAAAATGAATAAGTTTAAATTAAAAATACGGTAACGTCAGTGAGCGATGATATACAGTAAGACTGTCCTTACATGTGATAAATAACAGACAGAGTTCTAATGATTATTATCAAAAGGGTTCTTTACATGCACCTTGTGTGTCCTGTTCATTATCTGATGAACAGAAGGAAAGGAGAATAGATTATTTCGCTGTCCATATTTCAGTGTGTAAAATCGGCATTCAAATGTATTAAGTTAAGTGATTTTAGTGAACATGCCTTACATAGAATGCCAGTATGGTATGCTGATAAATGTGTTGAAAGGCAGTAGAAGTACATCCTGTGCAAAGATAAATTGAATATTTTTAAAAGGAGCAAAACCTGCCAACAGAATAAAATTAAACATGCATCACCTGTAACTTTTTGTTCAGTAAATGATGAACCTTTATCCCATTTGAACATAATGGTTGATTCCATCTTAGTTTATCTTATTTATAAGTAATTCATTAACACACAGGTCAGCATTTTCCGTTTTATTCGCCAATGGTTTAGCATAACCTGATACTGGCCAATGAGTGACTCTATCGCAGGCTGCAATTTAGTATATGATCAACAAAAGGAAAGAATTTAAAGAATAAATACAATATAAGTTTTTGAACTGAATATCCATAATATAATTATGATGTTTGATAAATGTGCAGTTTAATTGCCTAGATTGAAAAAATATTGGCAATAATGGTGAGGCCTCTTTAAACTGGTACAACCCTTTGACATCACATCATTATACATTCTACACTTAAGACTTCTCCAAGTTGAAACACATTGTATATTGTTGAGTTTAGTATTGGAAATACAATACTGTGAATATTTTTAGCTCACATGCAGGTGAGCTTTTGTGATTATCCAGTGTCTGTCATCCGTCATTTACTTTTTCCTCAAACGACATCACCGAAACCTCATGACAGATATTCACCGAATTTGAAAGGAAGCATTTTTACATAAAACTTTAACCAATTTATCCAAAGTATGACTCTGAGGTGAAATTTGAACCCCGCTCAGGGGCTATACAGTTTTAGATTTAAAAAATATTTTCCGAAAGTACAATGCCTAGAGCTTTGATATTTTGTATGAAGCATTGCTAAATAACTTTCTCTCATGTTTGTTTCAAGCCATGACCCTAGGATTAAAATAAGGCTTGCCCTGGGGGTTTATCAGTTGATTATAATTATGTTAGCTTGGGCTTGAGTTAAAGACTCATAGGTGAGTTTTTGTCCTTTATTTGTGACTCGTCAGTTGTCTGTCTCTCCTGTCATTGACTTTTATTCAAACAATTTCTTCTCTGAAACTGCTCAACAGATTTTTACCAAATTTAGTGTGTAGCATTGTCAAGTTTTTAAAATTGGACCCCACCTTAGGGAATGTTTTTGTAGAAAAATTTCAAAAATCTTTTCCAAATCTACAAGGCATTGTTGAGCTTTCACATTTTAGATGTTGTATTATCTAATGATTTTCTCTCAGTTTGTTCAAGCCATAACCATAGAGTAAAAATTGGCTGCATGTTGGAGATTTATCAGGGTAAGATAGGTAAATTTTAATTTTAAAATTTATAATTGTCTTCTCAAGAACCAAGAAACTCATATTTTGATATACCGGTACATTGTCTTTCTTCAGAACCTTGTACACTCTATGGTGGCTGAACAGTTGAACAGCAGCAGCTGGAGACACAAGGTGATTGCCTGCAAGATACTGCCAACTCTCAGGGGAGACATCAATAAGGTAATAACAGTCTTATTTCAACATTAGACACTTGCGTTTTTTCTTATTTTGTCATTTAATTGTGATAAACTGCCATTTTCAGCACATTGTTGGTTATGTATTGTATCCTGCTCCATTTAGATAGATGTCAGATGTATACATGATTCTCAGTAAAACTATTGTCCACTTCAAGGACGTATATAGTGAAGGAAAAACAACTGATTGAGATGTTATGAATGCTCGCTTATTCACATCAAATTTCACGAAATCTTGTTTTCGAAGATCCTAACTTCTATTCATCTCAGAATTACAAATCAAAATTCTTTCTTTGAACAATGCAATTCTCTACAAAACAAGATAGTTCCTAGCAAATTGTGTTTACTATTGTTGAAGTACTTATGAATACAAAATTTGTATACTGCAACTAAAAATCAAGGAAAGTACTTGAAATTATACTTCTAACTGTAATATTTTAAAGTCAAGTCAAATTATACGTTTAAAACATTAAAAGACATCAAAGGTTACATACACCTAACTTTTAATGTAAAAGAAATCAGTTGCCTGTGAAACAATTTGAATGATTAATTTACCAAATTATTAATTCTTTGCATGCTGTTTTATCAACATTTAGTAGAGAGATGCAAGTTTCCTATCCTATACAAGTCCTTGTCCTCTTCAACTATTTAGCCAACTTTCTTACTTAAAATCTGTTTACTGATCTTAGATCACACCCATGTCGTCCAAGGTCTCAGTTAAGTGATCATGAGCACAATTGTTTTAAGTACTAAAACAGTTGTTAAAAAGAGCATAACATTTTGTAGTCCAAGTTAATTATTTGTAGAGGTCAAGGTCTTCTAGAAAATTGTTGCATAGTTTTGGGAAGTATACTCAATACACAATTATGGACATAGTGTAGCATCTTAGAGACAAACTATAAGTTTGAAAGCAAGCTAAACACCAAAAAGGATAACATTTTTAGTCTTAGCTAATTATTTGTATCAGTTTGAATAGTAGTTGACCACTCAGACGAATTAGTTGTGAAGAAAAGGCGCTTAATTAACACAAAAGTGTAGGCTAAGTTATTCATCCAAAGAGGTCATGGTCTAAGTCACCTGAAAAAAAAAACCTGCATGGTTTTGAGTAGTGAAGGAGTGTAGTTAACCCATGACATATTTTTTATATTAACTTAGTGTAATATCACTTCCGATTCACCACTCAGTGTTTTTCATATAACTTGGCTCTCGTACATAAATTGCCAAAATGCTTTCGGACTTGCCTGAATATATAACTGACATCCATGGTCATGGTCATGGTCATGGTTAACTGACATATTTTTTCATACGATGACTCATGGAAACAAATATGCCTGATATTTAAATGGTAAATGTAAATTTTTCCAAGTTATGTAATAAAAATGAATCTTACATTCATGCTCATTTATTAATGAATTTATCAAACTCTTTCGGAAAAATGATATAAGCTCAGCAGAGCCTTGCATAATATATTTTTTCCAGCTCCTTTAACAAATTCAATAATAAATAAGCATTCATGTAAGATCCTGTATAAATGATATTTTCCTTGTCTTGGTTTTTCAGGACATCACTAACAAGCTGTCAGACCTTATGTGGAATGATTGGCATTCTGAGGTGAGACGAGCAGCTGCCCAGTGTCTAGGCAAGACAGGTCATGGTCGCGATGTTCACGATGACCTACGGGAACGCATTATGAATGGTGACGAGAGACTGAAATTAGAGGCGTTAAATAAAGTCGGGCAGTTAGGTCAGTGAATATAATATCAAGCTTCGGGGAAAAAATATGTTTTTATAGCATAGATATCTGTATTTCAGCTGATCAAATGTCATGTCATGATTCTTTAGTTAAAGACTGGTTCCCAGTCTCGTTAAGGCCTCTGCATAGTTCCTATACATGTAACAATCTGCATCAGTAACCAGCGAGTAATTCTATGGCAGTCGTGCATGGAAACAGTTGTATTCTTGAATAGCTGCAATTAAAATTGCATATTAGTAAAGTATACATGAAACAAAAATGTACTTATTTGAAAAGGTATATCATGTCCATAACTCTTTTAAAGAACATGTAAAAATCTTCAAAACTTTATACATTGTAATAAACTCTATATCTATAGTACAGTCAAACCTGTCTTAAGCAGCCAGTCAAGGGAAGGAGCAAAAGTGGAATTTTAAGACAGGTTGTTGCTTATTACAGGTTAACTTGCTCTGAAGGTATAAAAATTAGAAAATGTCAAATTTGTCGGCTTAAGACAAGTGGCTGCTCAATAAAGAATAGAGGTAACCACTTACACAGGTTTTACTGTATTTTCTTCCAATGTCAATTTCCCAATTGTTTTCAATGCAGAAAATAAAAACAGATGATTTACAGCTCTTCATTAAATATTCAAAAGCAATGCCATTATGTAATAAACATTCTAGATCCATATTCTTTAACAACTAGAGTCAAATTTTGGAATTACATGGCTTTCCAGCAATTCTTACCGGGTTTTTATTTTAGCTTGATTGTGATGGAAACTCAGAGCTCATATGATTATCTCATAGACCGAAATTCATCAAAGAATTGAGTCTAAAAAATCGAAACTTGAAATTAAGAACTTATATTTTGTAATTTGCATTAGAAACTATTTTACAAAAGGTGAACAACATTTTCCCACAAAAAAAAAATCGGTTTCAATGATATTTTATCAGAAAATATAGAGAACTTTTTTTTTTAACTAAATAATTAATATCTCTTTTAATTTTTTTTTTAAAAATTGACAATTCTGAATTTAAGTCTCAAAGACTCGAAAGTTTGATGAGTTTAATCGCAGTACTAAGTGTTGCACTCATCAGGTATTAGAGTCTAATCTCAAACTCACATAGCTTTTCAGTAACCTTTATAACAAAACAAAAAATATATGATATACTTCCGGAATCAATTAACTATATTGTTACCTGTACAGAAAATGTCTGAAAATCACTTATATAATTGACAAGGTATGCAAAATATTTAGAGTTCATGTCTGAGTTTTAGACATAAGCTTTTGATGAATAATTCAGTTTAGGCTCAAATGTTCTTGTGAAGCGTTTTGCCATAATGAAATAGGAAATGTTAAATTAGTAAAAAAGGAGTTTGAATCATGTGAAGTGCTCATACATGGGCTCAATTTCAATGCTTCATTATCATAAAATATCTTCAAAAAAAAGTTTTACCTTAAATTTTGCTATTAATTTAATTTATACTAATTTATTTTAGCTTGATTGCGATGAAAGCTCAGAGCTTATATTAATATCTCTCGAGTCAGCTTCCTTGGTAGAATCAGTACTGAGTGTTGATTTATGAGAGGCATCAGGTTGAGCTGGGGATCGAACCCGCAACCTCTGGCGTGAGCAGCCGTTTGATATTTAAGGGAGTATATCAGTAAATAATGCTATAGAATACCTTAAAAAATAAAATAATTGTTAAAACAGGTAAACAGCATCTTTTTATCATTAATGAATAAAATCCAAATGGTTTGGTATGTCAAATCCACCAAAACGTGACAAAATCGATATTTAAATTGGAGCGGCAAACTTGAAACGGAATCCCCTTTCTAAAAATAGACAACACTTAGATACTACTTGATGACCTTTGCATCATTATTTAGACTCTTTCTTATATGAGACACTTTGTACTACGTGTAAACCTGTATAATGGATCAAATTGAAATCACATGACTCATTTAATACGTCACAAAATATAGGTTGCAATTTTAAGCGGGAAATCTATTTTAGTCTAACCTAGGCACATTGCCCAAGTTAGGAAAACCCTTTTCATTATGTTATTTTGATATGTTTAAATAGATATCATTTGGCAATACGGGGTCAGTGAGTAAATATAGGCATGATACATGAATATTGAAAAAAATGTTTTAATCCAATTTTAGAAGTTAAATGGTAAATTCTCTTTAAATAGTATTTAAAAATAGGCAATTTGAGTTTGAGTCTGAGGTTTAAGTTTGTGAATTTTATCCCTGTTCCAGGTATAATGACAGCTAAGCTACTCCCAGCATTTCTCAAGTGCTTTGAGGATGAGTATGTTGCTGTGCGGTCAGAGGTGTGCATCTCCTGCGGTAATCTAGCCATCAAGGACGAGGAGGTCATTGCTAAACTCATACACCTGGCGACCTTTGACACCATCTGGAAGGTTAAGGCCCTAGCCTTTCAAGGTATGTTATAGAAATGGTGTGAAGTCTTTTGGAATGTTTTCCAATAATATTGCTCTCTCTCTCCCTCTCTCTGTTTAGTGCCCGTTTGGAAATTAGAAAGGGAAATAAATCTTACACTTGAAAAAACATAACTTTTGCATGGATTATATCCCTTCCATTGAAAAATGGCTACCACTTAAATACAAAACTATTTTCATCACAATCATCTTATAATTTTTCTCTACAGAGACTAACTATAGTTAGAAAAATAATAATTAGGAGTTATTTGAAGAATAAAATGGGATAAAAAAAAAACCTGCAACTTTGTGTCTCATATCTGCATTGATACTGTCAAATTCGAGTGTTTGTACTTTAATTTGTGTTTATATATGAATCCTGGAAATTGAATTTTGAGCTGAGCATTTAAAAAGTTTCATAATCTTGGGACCTGGATTCTTGTGGAACTTATCTAGAGGATAAAAAGGATATGTTATTGAAAGGTAACATAACCCATGACAGTATCATTTGTTTGAGTATTTACTGCATTTTTATGCCATCAAGGGCTAACAGGGTTAACCTAATCACTCTTTTCTAGGATCTGCAAGTACTCAAGCACACCCATCTCCACAACCAAATAACTGAAACTTTCCCAATTGAATCAATGATGAGAGACATATGAATATGAGATTTGATGTCTTATATCAATCATCAAAGAGACTTTGGCTGGGCTGGGATTCAAACTCATGAACACTGGGTTTATAGTCAGACTCACTACCAACTGAGCTAACCAGGCCCGACATGTCAGTATGGAAAACAGTAATAGTTGTTGTTATATAAAGCAGAGTGCCTATTGTTTCAGTGATATATTGATTGCATTTGCTAGCCACCAAAAAAAAGGACTCGTCATTCATACAGTTACAGCAACAACACATTTTCTCTTTTCTTGAATTTCTGTCAATGGGAGTGATGTTTTTTGTGACATTGTGTGTCACTATATCGCAGCAAGTGAAAGCTGGCAGTGAGATCTACTCACAAAGAATCAGGAGAACTGTACATCACGGACGCAGTAGGAATTCTTGCCATTGCACATAGTATGTTACAGACAAAAGATGCAATAACTTCTGGATTATCTAAGATTATGTGAGGCTTTTCGGTGGAGAAATAAGTAACAACTAATCTCCTCTCATTGTTTATTGGGGGGGTTTCTTCAGTTTGTTGGTTATTGGCTAAACCAAACTGTAGGATGATTTGTATACATAAATACTGTACTTTTTGGTGAGACCATAATCCTTTGACTTACACATAAAGAAAAAGGGGGAAAAAGCTGGTATATTTTGACTTTATGTACAGATAAAGTTGGCTTGCAACTTAATACTTTGACTTTAAGTACAAAAGTTGGTTTGTGACTAAGTATTTTGTCTCTAAGTACAGAGAAAATTGGCTACCAACTAAATACTTTGACTTTAAGTACAGAGAAAGCTGGATTGCAACTAAATACTTTGACTTTAAGTACACGGAAAGTTGGCTTGCAACTAAATACTTTGACCTTAAGAACACAGAAAGCTGGATTGTGACTAAATACTTTAACTTTAAGTAAAGAGAAAGTTTGCTTGTGACTAAGTTAAGTAGTCTAAAGTACTTGACTTTATAATGGAAGTTATTTTTCATAGGCCCCTGGTAAATTGACTTCTAAAAGCTAAATTAACTGTTTTGCTACAAATAACTTTACCTTTAAGAGCTAAAGTAAGTTGCACCAAATTCATTAGCTTAATACAGTATAGGAAATTATGGCAACTAGCACTTTGTGGTGAAATTGTCTAGTATGTTTCAATTAATCAAGCTTTTATTTCAATGCCACATCAGGTTTATCAGATCTTGACTATCAGGTTGGAGTTGGGAGTCCTTCTACAAGAAACTGATAAAAATATATCAGTATCTTCGATTTGTATCCAATTTAATCAACAGGTATATTCTTTCACCAGTAATTGGCAGAGAGCTCTCAGACAGATGTATATTTTCTCTGCTTCAAAACGTTACTTTTATTACTAATTGTATAAAACTCTCCTGATGTAATGGACAGTTGTAAATGGACCAATGGTTTTACATCTCATCAAATGAACAAAAAGGGCATAAGTGTCAATGTCTTAAACTTTATAGTGCATTTTCAGGCCATGATGAGAATTCCTAATCAACTTTATGTATTGAATCAGAAATGTCATAAAGATGCTTTTTATATACTGTTGGAGTGCCAATGTCCGGTAATGGGTTTTACTGCCATCTTTTACTGCCTAGCACAATGGATTCAGGATACAGCTACACTAACTCTGGCACTGTTTACATAGCTCTTGTAAATGAACAAGATAATGGGTAGCGATGATGGTGTCTATTGTTTACAGTTTGTACAGATTGAACTCTTGCAGTCTGCTGGGGTTTTTTTTTTACAATGGACTCTCCTGTCCTTTTTTGTGGTCCATTCCATTATTATTTAGCAGAGGATTAATTAGAATTAATTGACTGACAATTTATTTGACAATTAATTGATCCTGAACAGACTGTTGGTGATTCTACTAAGAGATGCCGTTTCAACTCACATTATAAGATTTTTTTATCATCCTGTGTGCATCGTCCATCCTTCTATTGTCCATTGCTTTTGCTCTCTTTTTTTTTTGCATCAAATAATTTCTTGTCTTAGACCGCATGATATTTTTGATGTGAAGCATAATTACATAAGCTCTCTCAAGTCTGTACAAATCATGACACTTGGGTTGAATTTTTACTCTTTTTCAGGGGCTTATCAGTTTTTGTTTTTCTTTAATTTCAAAAATCTTCTTCTCTAAAACTACAAGGCCTGGAACTTTGCTATTTTGTATGAATTGTAGTATCACCTAATGATATATCAAGGTTTGTTCAATCCATGACTCTGGGGTCAGAATCGGTTGGGCACTTTGGACTTATAAGCTTCAGATAGGGCTATTTTAATTTAAAAATCTTCTTCTCAAGAACCAATGAGCCTTATTTAATCATAATAGGAAAAAATAATGCCCCTGAGTAAGGGTTCAAGTTTGGTCAAACAAAGAAGCTGTATATTAAAGGGGCCCAGTTAGGGACTTTGATTTTTACTTAAGAATACTATGGGGAAACAGGAAATTCTCTTTTTCTCATCTATTTAGTGATTTGTTTTAATTTTCGTGAGACTGGAAGCAATGTTTAGTCACAGTTGAAACTGAGCCCTTTAAAGGAGATTAAATGGCCTTAAAAAGGGATTTAATTGTGAAGTTTCAAAAATCTTCCCAAGAATTGATGAGCCAAATTTGTTCAGATTAAATTTTGGTCTTAATGATTAATATGAGTAAGGTTTCACATTTATTCAAATAAAGACGATTCATTTTCTCACCCATTTTGCTATGCTTTTATTCAGTTTGAGATCCAAAGCATTGTTAAGTAATGGCAGTTAAGATTGTGTTCTTTTAAGGGGCTTTCTTGTGCATTAGGGGCACAAGGGCCCCAAAATGTTAAAAGTCTAAATTTTTCTGTTCAGTTTTGTATAGGGAATCCTGTAATAATCCTTTTCTCTGATGATGTAGCGTATGGTAGGACATAATAATTAGGTTTTATATATCACATGTCAATGATCCCCTTCCAAGTTTAAACTTCAAACTTTTTCTTAGACTAAATCAGTTAAAATTTAAAAAAAAAAAAATGACAAGTGATAATCAGGTGGGTAACTTAGGTCCATTTAGACCTCTTGTCATTTTTTTATTTACATTGTTTATTAATGATACAATTATTGTAAACAGCAAAGTGAAGGTCAGATTAAGGTCACATTTTGTGCGTTTGGTTAGATATTGGGTTTTGAAACTTTTTTTCTCACAATATAACCATCCTTTGGTTAAATATTTTATACACAAAGGATTTGTTATGTTTCCTCAGAGATTCAGCTTCTAAGCAGCTTTTTTGAAGAACTTTTCTGTTTGTTCCTTGACAAGATTGATTGAACATCAGTAAATTGTTCTTTGTTCATTCATTAGATTTCTGTAACACTTGTTTTCTGTTCTTTGATTTAGTTCGTTCATAGCACACAGCGAGAACAATGCTTTTCATTTTTGTGCTCATGGCAGTTAGTGTAGTGGATCTTGAGATGTTCATACTCTGTAAAATGAGTACAGTTAAACCTGTCTTAAGCAGCCACTCAAGGGAAAGAGTAAAGTGACCCTTTAAAGCAGCCCCTGCTTACTACAGGTTGATTAAAACTAAATTATAAAAATGGTTAATAGAAAATGTAACTGTTTACGACAAGTGGTTGCTTAATAGAGGTGACCACTTATACAGGTTTGACTGTAAATTGAACAGAACAGCCAACCCACCACTTTTGAATTTCCAATATCTTCATCAAAATATTGAGTAGCGTTATGAAACTTTGTATACGACATTAACAGGCAATTATGTGTTTGTTTTATATAGCTCAATTGGTCATTGTTGTCCTAAATGTTCATTCTTATTTAAGTCCAAATTTCAAGAGAATTGCTTGGATCCTTTTGGGGAAAATACATAAAATGTCAAGTGGCGGGTAAGCTGAAATTTCTTTGATACATATTAGGTGGCAGTTTAGCTGTTCCATTTAGTATAGTAAAATATGTTTAAACTTAAGTATAGTGGATAGGAGATGACAAATTTATTTCCAAGAAAATTCAATGTTTTTTTTTATATTTTAAGATATTGAGCATGTAATAGTTCAGCGTTTGTCCATTTCTTCTTCTATGTTTATGAGCGTTCTGTTACAAAGACACATCCATCTATTTACAATACATATACAATAGAGCAGACAACATTACTCAAACTGTATTCAAGGTCTGAGAGTTTCTCAGAAAATACAAGCCTCAGAGTTTTCTCACTTAAATTTTCAGATATGGCAAACCATTAAATTCACAGATACCCCCAAAAAGCTATTGAGTTAAATATGGTGTTTAGTTACTAGGTCTGTTACTGCAGCCGGCGAAAATTAATAAAATGAGTAACACACTCATTATATTCATTTTCACCGGCTAAAGTAACAGACCTTTTTTTTTCAAATCTATGTTCAATCCATCGTACTGGTATATAAAAATAAACAAAACAAAAAAAACAAAACAAAAGAAGTGATAAACATACTCAAAATATGGGAAGGGGAGAACTAACCAACTTCTGTTACTCCTACATGTGTTAATTTCGGGTTAAGCTTGTTATATTTTATGGTTCCACTGTACCGTATTGTGATTGAACCGAGTTGGTTTGCTGTTTAAGTTCATCAGTTTCTTCATATATGTTTTCTTTCTAAATGGTTTCTAAATGGTTTTCATATTCACCATCTGCTTTCCGTTTCATCTCGATGTCAAGGTAATATACAGATGCTGTATAAACAGGTTCCAATGTACATTAATGTGCCTACTGATGGACGCTTGTTGTTTCAGAACAAGATAGTGTTTTTGTAACTTTGTAATAGCCAAGTAACAATGCAGAACAACTACGCAAAGGCGAATAGAAGAACCGAAGCCATTCTATATAATTATCTGTTGGAACATAACTATAACTTAGCTGACATAATATCCTTGGTATGTATGTAATATGTTGTTGTATGGTGTTTAGCGAAACTTTCAATAATTTTTCAGTCATATCTTTTTTTTTTTTTTTTTTTATAAACTTTTTTATGAATTGGGATTTCGTTAAGATTTTTCTACTCCGGTTAAGATATAGTTTTTGTCAGATTTTAAATACCAAATCATTTACATTTTATTTATTAATTAATGATAATGAGATGCTTTGTATGCATTATAAAAATACTTTTAGTTTTTTCAGACATTTACAGAGATTTTTTCCTGATTCACTGCCTTTAATCCACATCGACAGAAAGTATAGAAAATATTCAATTTTTTTTTTCTTTTGGTCTCTTATAAAGGTCCTCTTTCTATGAAATAAATCCCCTGGGCTTTTTTTACCAGGGATTTTATGGTATGTGGGTTGTGATCATGAATCTTCTGCAAAAAAAAACCCTGGGGTTTTTACCTAAGGGATTTTATGGTATGTGTGTTGTGATCATGAACCTTCTGCAAAAAAAGTCCCCTGGGGTTTTTACCTAAGGGATTTTATGGTATGGTATGTGTGTTGTGATCATGAACCTTCTGCAAAAAAAATCCCCTGGGGTTTTTTCCTAAGGGATTTTATGGTATGTGTGTGATGATCATGAACACTTCTCAAAAAAAAAATCCCCTGGGGTTTTTACCTAAGGGATTTTATGGTATGTGTGTGATGATGGGAATTGTACATGAAATCTTACACCTGGGAGTTGCTCTTCCCCTGTCATCATTTCACAAATATAAAAATGCTATATTTTTCTATCCTATTAGAAAATTGAATTTATTTTATCAATTGCATGGTGATTAACATTCCAGAATTAACTACAATAAAAAAAAAATAATTGAATGTAGTTTATATTCCAGGTTACAATTCATAATATACTTGTATATTTACCAGGAACCAACCATTATCACAAAAAATAAATTTATTTACATTTATTTATGACTTTTGTCGAGGGAGAAGTCATTTTTTTAAATCAGACTTTCACTATTCATTATATATCTTTTTTTTTGTGTACCAGTAATCTATTATTGTATGTAAACCTCTTGATGTCAGACACACAAATTATACCTGAAATTTGCCCACAGAACATATGTTTTATTTGATCATTAATATAAATAAAATAAATTTTAAAATCTTGCACCAGTCTGAATTGAATATTTATGAGCTCTAACTACCATGAAAAATCATGCTACAGAAAATAAAACTATGTTATAATGATAAAATACTTCACAGTAACAAACTTTAATGATAACCTGGTTATGATAAATCGGCACTTGATCAAATTTATACTAGTTCATAAATAACTAACAAACATTGTGTCATTTTATCATTTTCCTTCTTTTTTCTTTTCTTTTCTTTTCCTTCTCCCCTTTGTCATCATTTTAAAAAGAAATAAATATGACCATGGAGCCAGTTTTACTAAACATCTCAAGCTGAGAATTTCCTCATATAAAAAAATATTCAATTTCTCTAAATCATTACACATTAACTCATTACACGTAAAATGACCAAACATAATTAAAGTTGGAATACCTCTTAACTCATTACATGTCAAATGACCAAACATAATTAAAGTTGGAACACACCTTAACTCATTACACGTTAAATGACGAAACATAATTAAAATTGGAACACACATTAACTCATTACACATTAAATGACCAAACATAATTAAAGTTGGAACACCTCTTAACTCATTACACGTTAAATGATCAAACATAATTAAAGTTGGACAACCTCTTAACTAATTACACATCAAATGACCAAACATAATTAAAGTTGGAACACATCTTAACTCATTAGAAAAGGATAACAGCAAAATGATCAATGTAAACAAAGTTCAAAATACTGAATAGTGAAAGTCTGATTTAAAAAAATCTCCCTTGGCAAAATTCGTAAATAAATGTAAATAAATTTATTTTTTTGATAATGGTTGGTTCCTGGTAAATATACAAGTATATTATGAATTGTAATCCGGAATATAAGCTACATTCAATTAAACAATTTTTTTTAAATTGTAGTTTATTTTGGAATTCAAAAATTTGGTTGAGGAAAATCTCAAGCAGAGTTGTTTAGTGAAACTGGGGCATGTGCTTATTTTGCTTTCATTAACGTCTCACGGCACAGTTACGCCCCTTTTTTGCCATGGTAGCAAGATTCTTACGCTTAAAATAAAAGGCTTATGTACTTTGGTTATGCAATATTATCAAAATGGTTCATAGTGGTTGTGATTTCTTGCTACAGATGAGTAGAGCAAAAGTTGACATAGCATATACTGCAATAAGACATCACTGATGTTAAAAAAGTGACTTTTATAGGATTTCAACATATGTATGTATTTATGAGCATTTGAGGACTTCCTTTTTCAAAAAAGCTCAGGGTGTCAATGCACTCGCTTTAAAAAAATCAAAGTGGACAACTTACCAGTTATTGTGCATTTTTATGTGGGTATACATTCCTGCTATGAAAAAAAAACACTTCTAAAAAAAATTCTATGTGGAATTCTTTTTTTACCATTGAAATCCTAGACCTTATTTTATATAGAACAAAGAACAAAATTCAACTGTGTAGTGAGACCGTAACTTCTTAAATTACACCTGATAAACCAAAATAATTTGTGTGTATCTGCTAAGTTTTATGACAAATACAATAAAAAACAAATAACAATAGATAGGATTTGATGTTATACTCATGGCTATCTGCTATTACTGTTTGGCTGTCTGGGCTTTCTAATGTCATGTTTAACAATAAAACATAATAGTGCTGATCATCATAATCCAGACAAACTTGGCATAATTGTATCTGTATACTGTATATTACATAATTATATTTATATATTATAGCCAAGCCTGACTGGTTCAGTTGTTAGCTGTTCTGACTATTGATTAGTGTTGGAAGTTCGAATCCCTGCCCAGTCATAGTCTTGCCAGGTCAATCAGTTTAAAGTGTGGGGGTAAATAATAACTTAAATACATGTCTCTGTGGTGATTGTTATATGACATTGAATCTCATTATTATTAATTTTGTCTCTCACTGCTTATTCAAGTGGGAAAGTTATCAGTTACTTACAAAGATGGGTGTGCTTGAGTAATGGTTAACCTTCCACGATCCTAGGAAACAGTGGTTAGGTCATCATCAGTTAGCCCTCAATGGCATAGAAATGACACTAAATATTTAAACAAACTATAGACCAAATATTGGGTAAACCTACAACGGAATACATTCTGTGCTTGCAGAAGAATCACATGTGCTTAACACTTATAATCAAGGTGGAGAGAGGTGTTCTGGAGTACTGGTTAACTTTCAAGGATCCCAGGAAAGAATGGTTACATTAACTGATTGTCTGTTAGCCATCAATGGCATAAAAATGATGCTAAATATTTGAATCCCCGCCCCGCCTTAGTCTCCGTGACAATCTCTGTTTTTCATTATCATTCGTCTCTAACGGCTGATTCAAGTGGGAAAGTTATCCGTTACATGTGCAGATCGGGTGTGCTGGAGTACTGGTTAACCTTACAGGATCCCAGGAAACAGTGGTTAGGTTAACTGATCATCTGTTAGCCCTCGATGGCATTAAAATGATGCTAAGTATTCAATCAATCAATCAAACAACCATCTACCCACATTTTATTACTTGGACAACATTGGGCCGGATTTGTACAAGTTTTAAGAACATTTTGCACATCTGATGTAAAATAAATACATTAAAAAATACCTAAATATGTATTAGAAATTAACATTTAATTATATATCAAACTAATAACATTTTCCCTACATCAGATAATACCAAAATCCCCCACCCCCTTGAATACTACTTGTCGTAGTGCTCAGAGAGTAAAGGAATAAATTTCATTATCAGAAAATATTGGAATATTGTATTTCCTCTTTCAATTAAGTAGCAGACATCATCTGTTGTTTAATATTTGGTATTACTTTAGCTTGGAGGCATCTGATACTATAATAATACTATAATAATACTATAATAACAGGCTGGCATATATAATTAGCTGAAGTTATGGTGCACACAATACACACTCTGGTGGCTTTAGATGCATCATAATGATATGGTCACCATATTAAATATTCATACAAATATAGACTTGTGCATATGAGACAATACGGAAGCCATATAAAACCTGCAATTAAACCTTACTTGATATATCAAAATGCTTTGCCGTATTAACCGTTGTTTTAATATTAATAACATTATTGTGTTTTAGAGACACACTTCCAAATAGACGTGTTAGGTTACTGAAGGTCTTCAGTGCATTGCAATATAAAAATTATGGAATGGTCCAGACATTTGACAATGTAGTACTTCAAGTATATGGCAACTCACTTTATCTGACAAGAACTTGTTACAATTTTTACATTTGGCAAGTGAATATAATTTTATGAATGATCAAGGCACACACATTACAATTGGCAAGTGATCACTTGTGAAAATGAAAAGTGGGCAATAGAAACTAAATTTGGCAATATGCGAGTGAAAAGTAAGTATTACAAACTACATTTAGCAAGTAATCATCACCTATGCAAATGAAAAGTAAGTTATACAAACTACTTTTGCAAGACTTAGTGACCACTTGTGCAAGTAAAAAGTAAGTAATATAAACCACATTTGGCAAATTATCAATTATGCAAATGAAAAGTAAGTAATACAAACTACATTTGGCAAGTAATCATCACCTATGCAAATGAAAAGTAAGTAATACAAACTACTTTTGAGAAGTAATCATCACCAATGCAAATAAAAAGTAAGTAATACAAACTACATTTGGCAAGTAATCATCACCTATGCAAATGAAAAGTAAGTAATACAAACTACTTTTGCAAGACTTAGTGATCACTTGTGCAAGTTAAAAGTAAGTAATACAAACTACATTTGGCAAGTGATCACTAATGCAATGGAAAAGTAAGTAATACAAACTACATTTGGCAAGTGATCAATTATGCAAATGAAAAGTAAGTAATACAAACAACATTTGGCAAGTGATCACTAATGCAATGGAAAAGTAAGTAATATGAACTACATTTGGCAAGTAACTATTTCCACATTTGGCAAGTGAACATTTAATGCAATTGCAAAGTAACTCTTTCCCCATTTGGCTAGTGAATATTTAATGCAACTGAAAAGTAACACTTTCCACATTTGGCAAGTGAATATTTATAAAAGTGAAAAGTAACACACACTATTTTTGGAAAGTAACTACTTACCTAAGTGCAGACTCTCTACATTTGGCAAGTGAATATTTAATGCAATTGCAAAGTAACTCTTTCCACATTTGGCAAGTGGATATATTTACAAGTGAAAAGTAACACACACTATTTTTGGAAAGTAACTACTTACCTTAGTGCAGACACTCTACAGTTTGCAAGTGAATATGATTCAGACATCATTATTATTCACATTTGATGCGGTCAAAGTAAGTGTCAAAACAGAAACTGGATTACTACATAATTATACATGCAGCATTGGCAGAATGAAAATTTCTAACTGTTGAGTGTCTAGTAAAAAAAATGAGTGTCAAGTTAAAAAGTTGAGTGTTGAGTAAGAAAATCAAGTGTCGAGTAAGAAAATCAAGTAAAAAAAATTGAGTGTCGAGTAAGAAAGTTGAGTTGAATGAGAAAAATTGTGTGTTGAGTAAGCAAGTTGAGTGTAGAATAATAAAGTTGAGTGTCAGGTAAGAATGTCAAGTGTCAAATAAGAGTGTTGCGTAAGAAAATTGAGTGTCGAGTAAGAAAGTTGAGTTAGAAAATTGAGTATTTAGTAAGAAAGTCGAATGTTGAGTAAGTTGAGTCTTGAGTAAAAAAGTCAAGTAAGAAAATTGAGTGTTTAGTAAAAAAGTCGAATGTTGAGTAAGTTGAGTATAGAGTAAGAAAGTCAAGTAAGAAAATTGAGTCTTGAGTAAGAAAGTTGAGTGTCAAGTAAGAAAGTTGAGTGTCAAGAAAGAAAATATTCAGAATTGGCTGGAGTAAGAGCTAATACATTTATAGACTAGACAGGGATATCAGACTATCATAATTATTATCTCATAGTCTCAAAACTAACATTGCAGAAATTATGTGAAATATAGAATCATGTCAAATTGAAAAACAATATGCCTTCAAAACATCCAAGGGTCAGATTACAAATCTCCGTTTGACATAAAAGATTAAATGTTTTATGCATTTCATTTCTTATGATAATAAGACCCAACCTAGTGAATGTACAGACACAAAACATTTGTCAAGCACTTTTGAAAGTGAAAACTGCATCTCAGATTGGAGTAGCCAAGAGGAGTGGGCTTCTATTGATTGACTGATTGAATATTTAGCATCATTTTTATGCCATCGGGGGCTAACAGACGATCAGTAAACCTAACCACTGTTTCCTGGAGTTAACCAGTACTCGAGCACACCCCATCTCTGCAAGTAACTGATAACTTTCCCACTTGAATCAGCGGTAAGAGACGAATGATAATGTGACATAATGTCATATATCAATCATCACGGAGACTGTTGCCGGGCAGGGATTCGAACTCATGACCCCTGGATTGATAGTCAGATGCATAAAGTGGGCTACTAAACTAGGGTAACTATGAAAATATTTAGATACAGGAAATAAAACTTGCAATCTGACAGAAATAATTAAAAAACAAACATCACCCAATAGATTAGAAGCAAAAACTCATATCTAAAAGAAAGTGTATCAATAAAAATTCGGATCTTAAATTAAGGGATAATTGTAAAGAAATTTTGGGTCAATAAAACATGGCTGACTCCAGTTGATTACAGTACATGCCAATACTTTGACATAATTACCCATTTTGTATTTTGTGATGTGAATTTATAGTTGATTTTATAGATTTCCAATGCGGAATTCAATCCTACAGTTATATTAGTCATTGATTTAAAGTTTTGAGAAGAGCTAGGCGAGCAGCTGTTTCTGAGATTCAGGGATGAAAATTAACATTTTATGGCACATCTCACATGCTTTAAAATACATGAAGCACATTTGAGCTGTCGGCAGTCTGGCAAAAACGCATTTCTAGCTGAAATTATAATCCAGCTTTGTTTTATTGTGTAATCTGAATAGACAGATGGGAATTTGCTAAATAGCAATTTTACACTTTTCTGGAAATATTGACTTTTTTCCCCAAACAAAATGCTTATTTCGATGATTCAACTGTGCAAATAACTGATTGTTTTTGGAATAATATACTATTACTTATCTTTGAGAGACATATTGTTTTTGTGCTTTCTGTCTATGTGTCCGTCCATCTGTACATACAAATGGATAGTTAAATTGCTAGGGTTTAGTGTTAGTATTTTTTTTTTGACAGTTGAAAAACTGTTGAAAAAATTACTTGGCTGTTTCTAGACTCTTAAAAAGGCTTTTTTCTGTCATTTGGCTACAATTTAGCACACAACAGCCACTAAAATATCCATTAAATTTTGTTAGAACGGACGATCCTAAGCCCATTTTTCTTTAATATCTCCGCTTCTTGTCTTGAACCATCAGTTGGATTTTGTTGAAACTTGTAGGATAAAATCAGTGTGAGGTTTATTGTGCATAAACTTTATTGCTTGTGGTTTGATGATTTTTTTACAGAGTTATGGCCCTTTTCAATGTTGAAATGAAAGATATGCTTCTTCTCTTGAACCATCAGTTGGAATTCAGTGAAACTTGTTGCAATGGGCCAGTCTAAAGCCTAGTTTTGCATAACTACAAAAGATACTGTATCCCCCCCCCCCCCCCCCCCCCCCCCCCTGCACCAATTTTGGTTAAAATAATTTTAACAGTAAAAAGAAACCTTTTAGCTGTCAAACTTTTAGGTAATTGCAACGTGTGTTTGTAAAACAATTACATGTAGCGGACAAGATTGTTTAAAACACAAAACAACATTGTCCCGATTGGTGTTTTTTCGGGGGTAGGGGTGGGGGTGGGGATACGGTACATAATTCACATTCACACACTTATGATCTATAACATTTCTTTTTTGCTGAGTAATATCACTAATATCATAAAATTTTGTAATTTGTTAAAGGAAGTTTATCAGGGAAAAAATGCTGTTAATTTCTTAAAAATAATAAAATCATTTTTAAAATGAATAAAAAGTTTCTCGTTTCTCATTATCATAAAAAAATAAAGTCCAAATGGTTTGGAACATCAGATACAGCGAAACTGGACAAAATCTATGTTTCAATCGGAGTGGTAAACTTGAAACAAAATCTCCATTCTTAAAATAGACAGCACTTAAATGCTGCATGATGACCTTCACATCATCATTTGGACTCTTTCTAAAATGAAACAAGTTTTAAAACATGGATTAAATTGAAATACAAAATGAAAGGACTCATTTAATACATCACAAAATATGTTGCAATTTTAAGCGGGAAATCTATTTAAGTCTTACCTAGACATGTAGCTCAAGTTAGGAAACCCCTTTTAGATATATTATTTTGGCATCTTTAAATAGATATCCTGAGCATACTCAAATGAATAAAAAAAATATATATATTACATTGTATATTAAAAAAATAAGTAAAAAAAACGAAAATTTTAATATTAGACTATAATAAGTTAATTGCTAGATTATCATCCCCACCTGCCCCCTAATTTTCATGCTGCCCAGTCCTTTTCATTTTCAAAAAAAAAAAAAATTAAAAAAAAAAAAAAATTATAAAAAAAAAATCAACAATTTAAAAAAATAAAAAAAAAGATAAAAATAAAATCCTCCAACCCTTCCCATTTTTAAGAAAAATTGGATGATAATCTAGCAATTACATGTTATTGATAATGGCCTTAAGAGTTTCCTTTTAAAAATTGTACCACACATATAGTCCCGGAATCATAGTATAACAGGGTAATGATTATGTCCTATTGTGCTTGTCAAATGATAAAAATAAACACCACTCTCCATAATAAATTATGCAAAGGTATTTAACTACATTGTTATACTATTATAGGATAATGGACCTTGTTATATAAGAGTGATGTTTGATAATCAGAAAGATGATATGTGTCATGGCACTTGGTTTACTGGTATATAGAACTATGATACACAATGTCGCTCCGCTTTTGCCCGACACCTGCAAAGTAAACATTTAAAATATTGTATAACTTTCACAAGCTATCCTATTTCTGTACAACATGTCTTCCATCGTGTTTTTTTACAGGTTTTACTGCTAAACCGGTATACATAACCTGCAATTTTGATTAAATTACTGCCAGATGTTTGCTATTCGGGTTCAAAAGTTCCCTCGCAAATCAATATATTAGCTTACATGTGTCACTATAGGAGTAAATGTAAATAACTGTGGAACAAATCTTCATTGATTCAACTGCGCTGTTAGCTTTAGCAATAAAAAACCACAAATCTTATATAAATTACAATTAGATGGTATTCCACGCTTATTTGTGATCTTGATTATCATTATTAACCCAGTTATCAATGAAAAATTTAAAGACAGCATGGAAGGGAAAAATTGATATAAATGTCTAAATAATTATAATTAGTTTTAAAATGAGTACAAAGTATCCTGTTATCGTTTAGATTAAAATACGAATAAATTTATATCAAACCGTGGCTGAGTGGTCCAAAGCGTCATCTCACGATCACTTACCTCTCAACAATAAGGTCATAGGTTCGAGTCCTGCTCACTCCAAAAACTTTATGTGGGAAAGTTTCCAGTAACTTGTGGAAGGGCGGTGGTTCTACTTAGTCTGAGGTCTTCCTCCACCATTAAATCTGGATATGCCTGAAATGTCATTTTGACAATTTTTTTTGACTCGGGTGAGTTACACGCTTGTTTTATAAAGTGTTAGTCACGCATTATAATTTGGGCATCATTTTGTTCGGGATTGTGTTTATATGCTCATATACAGCTAATTGATCATATGTTTGTATGGGAAATGTGCTCATAACTCAATTAAATTTTTTTTTAAAAGTTCAAACGTGGATGTGTTGCTTTAAAATGAGTACAAAGTATCCTGTTATCGTTTAGATTTAAATACAAATAAATTTATATCAAACCGTGGCCGAGTGGTCCAAAGCGTCATCTCACGTTCACTTACCTCTCAACAATAAATTCATAAGTTCGAGTCCTGCTCACTCCAAAAACTTTATGTGGGAAAGTTTCCAGTAACTTGTGGAAGGGCGGTGGTTCTACTTAGTCTGAGGTCTTCCTCCACCATTAAATCTGGATATGCCTGAAATGTGTCGAAAATGGTGTGAAACCCCATTCAAAAAAAAAAAATCAAATAAACCAATGTATCATGGAGAACTATTTACTATAAAACCAATTATTGGTGAAAATGAATCCAATCGACCTGACATCGGCTGTCAATCAAACAAGTTGATAATCAACACAGAGCTTGATATTGGTTGCTATGTTGCCTTTTTCCTTAGACAAGTTGACAATCTCTGAATAAACCCTACATTTTATCTACTTGGACAAGCATTGCTATGTTACCAGTTGGCAGAGCGACAGTCATTCTCGCATCGGGTCAATTGTAATAGAAAGGAACAACTATGCAAAAAGGAGAATTCAGTTACCATTACGATTATATAATTCAGTGGGAATAGAAGCGATGTCATCTTATCAAAGTCATTATTTGTTACAAACATCTTTTTTATTCATTTCAGAAAAAGTTTAAATGCTATACAATTTATAGGCTTTATATTTCAGACCTACCGGACTGAAATTGGTTGTAACGTTGTTATGTAATGATTAATGAAAACAGGTATTCACTCTACAATAAGGACATTGTATTGCTATATATTTAGCAGATTCATCGCTCAGAAAAAGGGCTATTTAAATATGATATATTGCAGGTATAGGTATTTGATCATCTTTCTATTTTTGATATTTTACTGTGATAAGTTGCAGTATTGTACAGGGTGACAAACAGTGTGGTTTGATTTATGTTTTGATATTTAAGTTTTACTGGTTATATTTAAATGTTGTTTGTTTTCTTTTTAGTATGATTGCGACTTTTTATTCTTATTTTACTGTAATCGTACACACAGGGGAATAAAACATCAACTCCCCCTTACTCATATATGGTATTGTTATAAAATAAACTCGGAGTTTGTGATACTGTCTTGTGTCTATTGATGTCTTATGGTGATTACATAATATTACATAAATGCAAAATAAATAGATTTTAAAGGCAGCATGACAGGAAAAATTGCTATAAATGTCTAAAAAAATATAATTAGTTTTGAAATGAGTTCAAAGTATCTTGTTATCGTTTAGATTTAAATATGAATAAATTAATTTACAAATGAAAATAAAAAATGTAAAAAAATTTTAAATACTGTAACTGAAATGAAATCACCATTCTAAAAATAAATATCACACTTACTGCTCGAAGACCTTCATCGAGTCATTTAAACTCTTTCTAAGATAAAACATATTCAACCGTATCGAGATACACCACTATGCCAAATCAAATCAAAATGAAATCAAGTGACTCATTTGAAATGTCACCAAATACTTTGAAGTTTTAAGCAGGAAATATATTTGTGTCTACCCGGTTAGGAAATCCCCTTTTCAATATTTTGTTTTGTCAAGTTTAAATTGATAACTGTATGGCAATACAGGGTTATTGAATATAGACATGATATATTGGACAAAAATGTTTTTTTGTCAATTTTGACAAGCCCTGATATGCTTCCTTTAAGTGAAAATATTCATTTAAAATGAAAATGAGTTTGTGAATCCACATTAAGTCTGTGAATTGGTATTATCTTTTAAAATTTATGAGCTTTTTATATCCCTTTGGAAGACAGAATATAGTTATAAACATTTGTTGGGATTCCGTTAAGATGATTGGAAAATGGAATGAATTAAATTTAAATGAATTGAAGTTTTGTTTATGTGCCCAATAAAACATTGTATCAGCATAAAGGGCTACTCATGAGAGATAAAGAGCTGTTTTTGTTTTTTTTAAAGCAAATAATTCTGCCTTCGCTTCTCTTTATATTATTGTATAGTAGATTCCTACACTTCTTTCACATACTCGAGAAAAGACTCTTATATAAGAAATATTAAATTATCATATAGGATACTGAGTTTTGATGCAACGAGAAAGGATGAGAAATGTAAAAAATTAAAAAAATATTTTTTTGAATAAATTAAGTACAGGTTGTTAGTTTATACTAATTTATTTTAGCTTGATTGCAAAGAATGCTTATATGAACCGATCTTGAGTCCATTCCTAGTTGGAACCAGCACTGAGTGCTATTTCATAAAAAACATCGGGTCAAGTTGGGAATAGAACCCAGAACCTCTGGTGTGAGTGGTCAAAATTCAATGTTCTTCACTCCCGCCTCGCTTAAATTAAGAAGAAATGGAAAAGGTAAATCTCTGTGTCACCCAATATAAAGACTGCAATGACTCCACATAATCTACTGTAATAGTACAGCTTCTGTCTACCCTCCCTACCGCTGGGCAGTACAAGTTAGTCATTGTCGTAATGTACTGGACTATTACTGTACACATTGGGCGTATTGTCCATCTGCATCATCGGGTGGTATGAAATAAATATTTAGGTGACATAACGTCTGATGTTGGGGGGTTGCATACCTACGACTTGATGTTTAATGTCAGTGTTATTCACTATATATATTATCTTCATATCGCTTTACAAAAAGATGTAATTGTTATATTATTAATGATTTGTCAGACTACCAGCAGGTTACCATGGTTACTGTTAAGGATTATTATAAAAAAAACTATTTTGCATTATCATCAGAGGGTAATTATTTTTTACTTGAGGTCCAGCCTAATTAATAATGTATTGTATGGTGTTTTCATTTTCAATAGGTTTTTGGCCAAATTATGGCAGCGACTAAAGTTCTGTCGCACAGCAGTGTCATGATGCAGACACAATAAATTAACACGATACCCCACCCAGTCACATTATAGTGACTCAGTGTTGATCAATCCGTAAACTTTAAATGCAAGGTTTCAAACAAGGTCCACTTGAGGAGAGGGATGGAATCTGACATTTCAATGTTATGTAGGCAGTGACTTAATTGTGGAGCACATGATCAAGCGGTAGAGCATCAGACCCTTAATCGGAGGTTTGTTGGTTTGATCCTCTGCCACGGCTTTGTGTGGTGTCCTTTAGTAAGACACTTTTTCTGCATATATGATTAGTATTGGTCATACCAAAAAAGATTTCGAGCGTGATTTGTTTAAGTTGTAATAACTTGTTTCACAATCAAAATAAAATAAATAAGTTTAAAGCAAACATAATTATGGAGATCGGCAGGCTT
The DNA here is from genome assembly GCA_029582155.1 of Panopea generosa. Lineage (NCBI taxonomy): Eukaryota > Metazoa > Mollusca > Bivalvia > Adapedonta > Hiatellidae > Panopea > Panopea generosa. The sequence goes on from CM055908.1 coordinate 36,744,194, forward strand.
ATATCATTTCAATATACACTGCGGAAAATTCAGGTGGCCCCTAAAGTCTTTCTTTGATAACTCTTTGAATCTTTGTCTAAATTTTGATAATGATGGGACCAAATTTAAAGCTAATAAAAAAAAGTTTGCATGTTCTTATTATAAGATATATAAAGTTCCATTAAACTTCCGAAATGCACACTTTTTGATAATTAAAAAAATGATTGTAATTAAATGTGTTTATAGTATTGGTAAAACCATTCCTATAGACCCCTTAGTGACTGTATTTTAAAAAAGGGAGTAAATAAATAAATCGATCGAAATGTGTATTTCTTAAATGAGCTGATCAAGCTGTTAACTGTTGTTTACATTTTTTGACATTCCGTAATGACTTGGTTGTTCTCCAACATTATTATTCCTCTACCAATGTTTGGAAGTACAAAAATCGATAATAATATGCACATAAATTACTGTCTGTCACCATGCTGAATGTGTTTATTGAAAGAAATGGCCATTGATTTGTAAACAAACACCCGTTTTGCAATTAATAAAAATAATGCATGTTTTGTTTAAATCTTTGTTTGTATACTTTCTCAGAGGTCAAATAAACATGTATTCTATGAACTGGAATAGGAAAATAGACTGAAATTATAAACAAAACTTGGTCATTTCTGAAGTTTAATGAGCCTCAATAGTATATTCTTCTGAATTAAAGCTAGAACAGGTTGAAAATGAAAAATGTTTTTAAAATTTAATGTTCCATCTAAAATATCGTTCCACCTAAAATACAGACATACCTATATGATATGTATAAGTAGTTTCTTACTTCTGTTTATATGTCTCTGATATAGGAGAAACTATGGGAGGAAATTGTCTACTAGAAGGCAATGAATTGGGGGTGGGTGGGGGAGGGGGGGAATAATATGACTATGTTACTATGTAATAATTAGTGTTAGTAGCTCCGACCAGAGTTACATAAAGGTTCAGTCTAATGTTTAACACTAAGCCAGTTAGAATCCATTAAGTATTAAGTAAAAATTTAACAATTAAGAAACCCCGGTTGGTCACTGCAGTTGCTCCTTTTGGGTTTTTTAAGGCCATGATAAATTTATTGCTAGATTATCATCCTCGCCTGTCCCCTAATTTTCATGTAGCCCCAACCCTTTTTATTTTCATAAAAAAAAAAAAAATCCTCCCACACTTTTGGGTATTAATAAAAATTGGATGATAATCTAGCAATTAATCTATAATGGCCTAATTGTTAAATTTTTACTTAATACTTAATGGAAACTAACTGAGGTGATTTATGTTTGAAAGCCCATCCTTTGCTAAGGCCGTTTCTAGGCATTGCTTGCATGGACTTTGTACTTTGCACATTGACTCGTTCAGTGTCATTCACGCACGCGCACTGATGACTAACATCTTAATAATTAAGAACGAACTTAATAATTTTGTAGGCTGTTTTAACAAATAAGATTTAAATTAACTATTAAAGTAAAGTAACAAATAAGAGCTACAAAATTTTGAAAATTGAAGCGATTCCATCGGTTGTCAAATGAGGTTAAACACTAAGTATTGAATAATTTTGTCACATCACATCTGCGCATCATTATCTACATTGCATGTGAAAAATGGCAATTTACTTATTTGCCGTGCTTTCAGTTGTTGAGCCAGAATAAATACCATTAATTTATAAAAGGCAAATTAATAAGAACATGTGCTGACTGTCTCTCAAATCAATGCACAATCTCCGACTTTGTTCTATATAAGGAGAAGTTACATCCTGTCTAAATTTGGCAGCAGCTGCTGACGTCAAATAAATGTTTGCACTTTGCGAGGTGATATTAATACGTGAAGCAATCCAAACATAGACTGGTGCCAGAAGTTCTGCAGTTAACAGAAAACAATAGGAAATAATCAGCTAATCTTGTCATATATGTGCCAGTTAGTTGTGCCTGGCTGAGGGTTAAATTACCAGCAATATTGACAGGCATTTACCCGAGCTGAGATATATAGATTGTAATAATAAAACATCCACGATGTTTTTATATAGTAACTGTTGTTTGCTATGAAAATTGATAAGATCGGAGAGCCAGATATTTTTATTGCTTGCGCAATTGTCAGAAAAGAGATAGAGAGAGAAAAAGAGAGAGAGAAAGAGAGAGAGAGTATAATATACAATTATGGTCTTAACATCATATTGCACAGCTGAAAAGTCCATAACTGTTTTATAATATAAAATATAAATAAATTAGTTATGAGGCTTTACTAGATCTAGTCTAGCTTTTTCAATCAGGAAGTGACATAAAGTCACCAAATTAAGATTATACATTTTATGTAACAATTGTAAACCTATTTAAATAAAGAAATTAAATAAATTTAACTTAAAAAAGATATTGAAATGAAATTCCCTGGGCGGGATTCGAACCATGGCGAAAAAAAACAAAATCTTGCATAAGTTCAGTTCAACGTTTTAACACCACTCGGCCTCGGACACATCTTGATAATGTTTGTTATCTTTATATTTAATCTTATTGTTCAATTGTTTCTCTCGTAAATACTGGTGACACATATTAATTGATTGAACAGTTGCCATTTTTGTCTTATTGGCATTTTAATTATCAATAATTTTGCTAAAATCAGCTGCGAATCTCTTGTTGATAGCCATTTGAAAACAATGCCGCATTCAGAACATCTCAGTTTTCATCGTTGTGTTCGGATAACACTTGGAATTCCCAGCAGCTTTTTTTAGTGACCGTAATTTATCGTAATTTTATGCACAGTTTTGCAAAACCCAAAGTAATCAAAGCATTGCAGTGCTGATGGGGGCAGAGCATATAAAATGTAAAATGTCGCTATTGTTTAAGACAAACAGGTCAGTTTGCATACATTGAAGTAGAATAATCCTGATTACCTTTGATTCTTATACAGGGTACAAAATCAGCATGTTCTTTGCTTAACGTTGACCCATTCCTCGAATAAGTCAGAGAATGTAACTGAATGGTTTGCCTTTGAAAGTGTATTTTTCTGCTATATCAACTGTTAAATTTGGCAAATGTCCAACTTCAAGATATTAGTTTTCAGAAATGACAAGCTTTCTATCATATATAAAATATCAAAGTGCTCTGAATCTAGCATAATGAATTCCACTTTGAATATATTCATTTACTATTTTCTTTATTGATTTCTCTAGCGCAACAGTGAAACAATTTGTTTAAAAGACGAAAAGTAGAAATGTTTATGTTAATAATTGATTCTTCGTTTATATTTTCTGGGGCCCTATATCACTCCATAAACGGAACCGCACTAGCCAATATGTTATGGCGCTGAACATCTGGATGTTTGCATATTTTTGCTATGGACACACAAATGCTTTAACTCTTATATGTTTAAATGGAAATTTTCTACCGTTCCAATTATTGGAAATATATAAGATATTTACTAAATAACAAAAAATAGCATTGACATTATTCATAACTCGATCAATCTTGAATTCTTTTTAGGAATACAAGTCTGTTTTTAAACATTTGGGAGAAATCGCAAGTCTTGTGATCGACATTAGCATATCTCTATTTTTAGAAGGAGTATTTATTGTTTACTGGCATAAGCAAGGAACTATATAAGTATAGTTCCTTGGTATAAGGGACAGATCTAGAAAAGTTTTGTTTTTTCCGTATTCACTGAAATATTTAGACTCATAGTTAAAAATGCAGTTGTCTGTCTTGAATTGCTGTCCAAAATGGCGTCCTGAAAAATCGCCTGTATTTAATGTGCTTTAATTCCTGTGTGCTAATTAATAAAACTGAATATTAACTTGGAATTTATACGATGCACAATTGTTTATAGGTATAAATCGTCGCTGTCTGTTATAATATTAATGTTTCCATTGAAATAGCCTAATTTACTGTTTAAAGTGAGTTCAAACGCTTATCAACGGGTTGTGGAACTCTTTGATTGGTGGTTGTCAGGTTTGCATTAACACAATACAAGGTTGTAGATTTGCGGTATAGGAAAATAATCATGTTAGCTCTGAGAGCAGTTGCTAAAGCACTGCCCCCAAAAACTGTTCAATATCATATAGTATTTTGTTTAATGAGGGATCATTCTGTCCAATCAGAATTCATTTATTTATAGATTATATAATAATGCTGTATATTGCCTAGAAAAGTCCATATCAACAAAGAAGGTATTTGATGTATAAACTCATCAACAATGGATATGAATTTTCCTCCCAGGCAAATAAATCAGAAATTTACAATTGTTTCCCTGTAATTTAGATATAAAACTTTAAATTAAAAAAAATTAAAACTTCATATAAATTAAACTAAATCAATGTTGGCGGAATTATAACTAGTCTATAGGTTTTAATCCCAAGTAGCTTACTGCACTGACAGGTACCAGAAAGGTAGTGGTACCTACAGGCTACAACTATACTATTCATCAACATTTTATAACCTAAGTTTGATCCCCAGCTAGGTCATACCAAAGACTTGAAAAATGGTACTAGAAGCTTCCTCGCTTGGCGCTCGGCATTAAGAAGATAGTTATAGGTCTGGTCTGCCAGATGTTGTATGTGAAAGGGTGGGGTATCATATCATGTGCATGTGGCATGATACTCCAGTGTGGAAGTGAATACTGTCTCAAGTAGATACCATTGCGATATATCTGAAAACTTGTTGAAAGTGAGGCTAAACCCTGTACAACAACAACAATTATAATATTATCATTGCCAGTTTTAATTATAATAAAGGTATGGTAGAAAAACAATAGTGAAGGAATCTTTTACATAAATTCAGTGAATTATGGTTTAACTTTCAATAAACTTGATAGCTTGTTCTGATAATTCGACATAAAAAATCAATATCACTTGAATAATATCATTTATTTGCATTTAAGTGGACACATGTCAACAGTTTCTCGCCAAATGCGAAATTTAAATACAACTTATCAAAATGCTATTAAATTTAATTACTAATGTATAATTGATCATTCACTTCTGCAATGAAATGTTGTCTTGTTTTGCTATCATAATAATTGATTATAGCAAGTCTTTGTCATTTGGAGAACAATTGATCATCGCCAGTTGTTGTTATTCTCTGTTGTTGCTTATTTGTAACTTAAACAATCAGTTTCTTGTGTTATGGTAATTTAAATGAAATATAATATTTCATCAGAATTTTTCAAAAAACATTTTTCCATAATATGTCATGCCTATATTACTTGCTGATACAGTATTGCCAAAATGATATCTTATAAACATGCCAAAATTATATATTGGAAAGTTTCCTAACTTGGGCTACATGCCTAAGTTAGAGTAAAATAGATTTCCTGCTTATAATTGCAACATATTTTGTGACCTATTAAAAGAGTGTGATTTCATTTTTATTTTAATTTGGTCTCTTATGCAAGTTTACACGTAGTTAAAATTGTTTCATCTTAGAAAGAATCTGAATGATGATGTGAAGGTCCTCAAACAGTATTTAAATGCTGTTTATTTTTAAACATCGATTTTATACATTTTTGGTGAATTTGCAATACCAGACCATTTAGATTTTATGTATTAATGATAATGAGATGCTTTTTATTTTAAGACATTTATAGCATCTTTTAAAGGGAGTTTCATTTTGAGCTCACCAGTGCACAAATCATTTGTAATGTGCATTGTTCATGTTTGGTTTCTTGTCTTTCTGTTCTTCATGCACTAGTGTCATGGGTTCTTATCTGGGTGATCTAAGGTGCTGTCTCAAGATCATTTACTTCTGACCACTGAGGTCATTGGTTCAAGTCTAGCAAAAGAAAAATATACGAAAAAGTTTACCAGTTTAACTTACAGTGGTTCTAATCAAGAGTCACTCTGAGGTCATCAAACTAGGTGCCATGCAATAAAAACCCCTTTAAAAAAAACATACTTTAATTTAATTTAGTGAGATATGTGACCAGGATTTCACATAAATTTAGCTAACATCTTCAAACCTGATTTGTTTAAACAACATCATCATTATAATAATTATTGTAGTTGATTACATTAGAGATTTTCCCCCATAAAAGTGTGGTCTACGATATATTTGAATATTCCTGGATATTTTCTGCCTGTAGGGGACCTTTGTGGCGGAGTGGTCAAAGGGGTCATCTCAAGATCACTTACCACTCTCACCGCTAAGGTCACACTCACTCAAAAAACTTTATGTGAGAAAGTTTGCCAGTTACTTGCAAAGGGACAGTGGTTCTTCTCAGGTTCATTATGGGGTCTTAAACTGGATATGCCATATATAACCCGGAATGTGTTGAAAATGGCATTAAATCCCGTTCTCTGCCTGCAGGAAAACTCCACTGAGATGCCTGTGGGGGTTATTTGGTACGAATGGCGATACAGCTTCAAGTACTGTTGTAATTGTCTACCTCAGAAATCCATTTGAAAATCAGACTAATTACAGATTGCTCCTCTTGCTTTCTGTTTGTACTTCAATTATCTTTTTTTTTTCTTTGAAAGTCAAAGGAAAATAATTAACAACTGCTCCCATTTCCATTTCATTTGATTTGTTCATTCCATAATTAATTACCCTTTTCTTCCTTTTTGAAAATCAAAGTTTTAAATACTGGTTTCTCCTCTAGTCATAAATTATTTTCTTTGCTTCAAACAAGATTTCGTATTTCAAAGGCCGGAAAATGATTATGTATTGTATGTATATCAGAGAGTTCTAGGCTATATATTTTCCGGGGAGTTGAGAGGGATGCGGGAGGGGGATGTTGTTTGAAGAAGACAATGATTGGTCCCCTCTTGACTCCTGTATTGTACACTAATGACTTGGAATATGATCTATTTATGAAGACAGACATGGCTGTTTTGTGTTATTTTATGTTCATTATATGTCAGCAACTGAGTGCAAGACAGAGTATTTATTAGGCATCAATCAAAACATCACAGAAGTATAAAAGAATCATTGTCATGATTTCCTCTTGTTTTTATTTTTGCTCAGGCATGTGTATAGAATTATCCTATATGTGTAATAATATTTTTTTACAATACACTGTATATTGTTAACAAGTTTCTGAAGTTGCTTTTTTCCTTAATTCTATTTGAATTCACAACCTTCACATTATTTCTAGTTGACTGGTGACATTGTGGCATTCTTACATTCGGCATTTTTTGTGTCAGTTTTATTTTTAAAAAAAAATAAGAAAAGTTTAGTTATGAATTGTATTGATCCCAGTTTAATTTGGTTCCACAAATTGTATGAATGTAAATGAGCTACACTACAAAATATTCATCTGTGTTTCCTGTTATATAGGTTGAGAATAAAATTCATCTCACAAAACATATCGGGATATAACCCCAAAGCACTCATGGGAATATGCAAATTTGATATTTTATTATGTAAATATCTGATATATACACAACCCTGTCCATAATGACAAGCACTCAGATTATTCTATACACAGACGTAAATGAGCCAGAAGTATTCCCCTCCCTGATAGTAATTGTTGTATTACATAATAGTCATAATGATGGTTGTATCACAAAAAGTCATGATCATATCACATAATAGTCATATTGTTGGTTGTGTCACAAAAAGTGCTGGTCGTATCACATAATAGTCATATTGTTGGTTGTGTCACAAAAAGTGCTGGTCGTATCACATAAAATTCATATTGTTGGTTGTATCACAAAAAGTGCTGGTTGTATCACATAATAGTCATATTGTTAGGTTGTATCACAAAAAGTGCTGGTTGTATCACATAATAGTCATATTGTTGGTTGTATCACATAATAGTCATATTGGTATTTGTATCACAAAAAATGATGGTTGTATCACATAATAGTTCTTGATTCACTTTAAAATAATGATGGTTGTAACTGATAAGTATTGTAAATATCTTTTGTATCACATAATAGTGGGGATTTTATCACAGATATTGGATTCATGGTTGTATAAAAGTGATATTTGTATCACAGATAATGATATGGATGTATTATGGAATGTTCATTTTGAGCACACAGTAAACTACAAACAGATTTCAGCATGAAAATATTTGTTTAAAAAGTCTTTACCTCTTCCCTTATTTCCCAAAAAAGAAAATCTGTTAAACATGTATTAATCTAATGTTGAACTTGCCAGCGATCATTTTCAGATTAGGGAATTATTTCTAATCCATGCTTCTGTTCTGTTTTTTCCTGAGGTGTGTTACAGATTTGATCGATGTGCAGTTTTGCTATGTATGTTAATGCACTAAAGATAGCTTCTATCCAGTGCAAGTCAGTTTCTCAACTTTTTGATGTGGCGCTGGAGAAAGAGTGGATAATTACAAGAGCACTATATCAAGGACTGTAATGGCTAAAGCAGAGACTTGTGGGGTGATATGTTAATTATGACATCTCATTTAAATGCTATAGTGTTAATTGAAATAACATTTATGTGAGGTGTTAGCATACATACAGAGTCAGTTTAAATACACTGGTAATAGGCCTAACATTTATGTGAGGTGTTAGCATACATAGAGAGTCAGTTTAAATACACTGGTTATAGGCCTAACATTTATGTGAGGTGTTAGCATACATACAGAGTCAGTTTAAATAGTGTTAGCATACATACAGAGTCAGTTTAAATAGTGTTAGCATACATACAGAGTCAGTTTAAATACACTGGTTATAGGCTTACATTTATGTGAGGTGTTAGCATACATACAGAGTCAGTTTAAATACACTGGTAATAGGCCTAACATTTATGTGAGGTGTTAGCATACATACAGAGTCAGTTTTAATACACTGGTTATAGGCCTAACATTTATATGAGGTGTTAACATACATACAGAGTCAGCCTAATATTTGTGTGAGATGTTAACATACATAATTACAGAGTCTGTTTAAACACACTGGTAATAGGCCTAACAATTATGTGAGGTGTTAGCATACATACAGAGTCAGTTTAAATACACTGGTTATAGGAATAACATTTATGTGAGGTGTTAGCATACATACAGAGTCAATTTAAATACACTGGTAATAGGCCTTACATTTATGTGAGGTGTTAGCATACATACAAAGTCAGTTTGAATACACTGGTTATAGGACTAACATTTATGTGAGGTGTAAGCATACATACAGAGTCAGTTTAAATACACTACTAATAGGCCTAACATTTATGTGAGGTGTAAGCATACATACAGAGTCAGTTTTAATACACTGGTAATGGGCCTAACATTTACGGAGGTGTTAGCATACATACAGAGTCAGTTTAAATACACTACTAATAGGCCTAACATTTATGTGAGGTGTAAGTATACAAACAGAGTCAATTTAAATACACTACTAATAGGCTTACCATTTATGTGAGGTGTAAGTTTACATACAGAGTCAGTTTAAATACACTACTAATAGGCCTAACATTTATGTGAGGTGTAAGTATACATACAGAGTCAGTTTAAATACACTACTAATAGGCCTAACATTTATGTGAGGTGTAAGTATACATACAGAGTCAGTTTAAATACAATACTAATAGGCCTAACATTTATGTGAGGTGTTAGCATACATACAGAGTCAATTTAAACACACTACTAATAGGCCAAACATTTATGTGAGGTGTTAGCATACATACAGAGTCAGTTTAAATACACTACTCATAGGCCTAACATTTATGTGAGGTGTTAGCATACATACAGAGTCAGTTTAAATACACTGGTTATAGGCTTACAGTTTATGTGAGGTGTTAGCATACATACAGAGTCAGTTTAAATACACTGGTAATAGGCCTGAGATTTTCTTAAAACATTTCCAACACAATTTACTCATTTAAAAATTTATATTCTCTGAATACTTTTTGTTATACAGATAAAACAAGGTCAGTTTTAACAGTCTACAACTACAAACAAGACCTAGAACTATCCTCTAAATGCTGAGTGCTAAGCAATGAAGTAACATTATATCAAGTATTTAGTATGAACTGTCTAGGGATCAAAATCATGACCTTCAGTATGCAAGGCTGAAGCTCTACTGACTAGACCACTGCTGCAGTACTCCAGGTTTTAAAACACGACAACAACAAACCATTGATACACCAACATTAGAACTTCCAAACAAAGCAAATGACTTTGTCCCTACCCTAATTACATTTTCTGAGCTCTCCAATTAAGGAAGGATGAGTTTGTCACAAGTTACCTGAGGGCATGGATACCACGACTCTAATTACAATGTATTGACTGGTCATAAACAGAGACAGAAATCTAATGTAGTACAAGTCGTCAAGCCTCAGGCTTCATGAAACAATGTTTTCTTGGAATGTTTTCATGAAGGTCTGCATGTTTTATGTTTTACAAAGACCACAAACTTGCTGAAGAAAACTGAATGAACTTTAATGGGGTCAAAAGTATAAACTTGTTATGGATTAAAGTTTTGAAGAATAACATTTATATAACGTTACAGGATAATTGAAACTAAAGACATGGCAACAACAGTTTTTCATATATTACAATTTTTTTTAACGGGACACTGTATTATAATGCTTTAAAAAATCGTATAACTTGAAATTATACAGTTTTTACAATTGGCTGTATTTTCACTTAAAACTACCAAGGGGTGCTCTTTCTTTTTATAACTTATAAAGAGAAATTACACAATTGATACATGTATTTAAAAAAAAAGTGACAGATAAGCCTGATTAGGCTGGGTGTAATATAGTATTACAAACATTTGATTGTATATGTTTTTACTAGACTGTAATCATGTCAGGGAAAATAAATAAATAAATGAATGAATGAATGAATGAATGAATGAATGAATGAATGAATGAATGAATGAATGAATGAATGAATGAATGAATGAATGAATGAATGAATGAATGAATAAATGAATAAATAAATAAATAAATAAATAAATTTATAAACAAATAAATAAAATAAATAAATAGATAAATAAATAAATAAATAAATAAATAAATAAATAAATAAATAAATAAATAAATAAATAAAAAATAAATAAATAAATAAATAAATAAATGAATGAATAAATGAATGAATAAATAAATAAATAAATAAATAAATAAAAAAATGAATGAATGAATGAATGAATGAATGAATGAATGAATGAATGAATGAATGAATGAATGAATGAATGAATGAATGAATGAATGAATGAATAAATAAAAAAAATAAAAATAAATAAATAAATAATAAATAAATAAATAAATAAATAAATAAATAAATAAATAAATAAAAATGAGTAAATTTATAAATAAATATATATGCCCAGGTGAAGAGGCTAAATCCAAATTTGTTCTGCATACACAGGAGATTCTAGCGGGCAACAGCATGTCCTTTATTAGATTTCACAAACTCTCATTCAAGTAATCAGTTAATCAAGCACAAAAACCTGGGACTGACAGGAGAACCTGTAATCTACACCCCGCAGATACTCTGCAGATACTCGCACAGAAAAACATGGCTGGAGAGAAATATACTCATCATGAAAAATATGTGACTTTACTCTGGGGGAATTAGTTTTAGTTCTTGGTTACATAGCCTGAATTGACATTAATGCCAAGCTGTGCCAAGGAATGTGGTTTCCCAGTAGACTGGCGATTATATTGCTGTCTAGATAATAGTCATTAGGGGACCGACTGGTGGTCAACTTTCTAGTTTACTGATTATCAGGAGTCTGGTGATATTTATTTAGTGCATGTCATTATGTAGGGTAAGTTTATGGTAGATTTTTTATTTATCCCTGCTGATACTGTTGACTTGTTGGATCAATATGTTGAGAATACGATCACTAGCAATAAAACATGGCGGTAGTGTAGTGGATAGAGTGTTGGCTCATGTTAGAGATTGCGGATTCGATTCCCAAGCTTGATTCAATACTTCCCAAAAGTGTGTGCCATTGACATCTGACAAAAGGTTTAGCATGTAATATGTGAGTGCAACCAAGGAAAGAAAGTAGCAGACTTGGTTTTATTGAATCTATTCATGATTTGTAATGTAATATAAATGCAACTCCCCAAACCCACCAACATCAGTTAAACAGCATTCCATTTTTGAGCCAACACTCAGTGCTGGTCCTATCCAGGAAACAGACTCAAGAGAGATTCATACTACCTGTGAGCTTTCTACACAATCAAGCTAAGAAAATTTTATGCTTAACTCCATGCAACAACGACATCCATTCTGTGGAATAGAATATGTAACACAGTGTACTATTTTTATAGTTAAAAATACTGTATATTATATAACATTTTGATTTATGAAAGGTAATTTGCACTAGTCATGCAAAACTGATGCTGCAATGAATTCTCTTAATTTGATTAGAATAATTTGATGAGAAATCGAGCATTATGCTTGTACAGATGGATGGGAGAGATTTAAGCAAGAGAGGGTGCAGCTGAGTGATAAACTAGTTTAATCATCTGGCGTATTTAACAGATTGACAGTTAAAATGTTTTTGTAGGAAGCAATTAATCCCAAGATAAGTATGTTGTACATTACACATCTGAGTGATGATGATTATTATTAATCAATCTTTTAGATTTTGGTGGTGACGTCAATGGTTAAAGAAAAGGTATGTAATAGTACCGCCAGGATGCATGACGTCATTCTGATATCTCCTCAACATCTGGCAGGCTGGCTACAGGAGATTATATGGGGGAGATACCCCATTGCCTAAAGTTTATTGATGTTGGTTGTATTTATATTCAGTCATCACCTGAGCCTCCCAATTTTATTCTGTGGAATAAATTGTTGATTAAGTAGATTTGTGGCTATCATTTAAACTAGGGTGATGTTGTTCAGCAGCTCCCCTCGATTGGTTCCGTCACACAGCAAGTTCGAGCATGTTGAGTTACTTTAGTGAAAGTTGAATGACGTCACATAAGTACTATGAATTGTGGGATAGGCTTTGAATTGCTTGCTTTTTTATTGGGGTTTAAAGAGAGTATATCAGGGGGGAAAAACTATTTAAATGGCTTATAAAATAAATTATTTTTAAAATGGATAAAAAGCATCTCATTGTCATTAATAATGTAAATTGGAATAGTAAACTTGAAATGAGATCCCAATTCTAAGAATAGACAGTACTTAAATACTGTTTGACGAACTTCGCATCATCATTCTGTCTCTCGATGAAACAATTTTTACTCCAGATATTGGATCATTTAATATGTCACAAAATATGTTGTCATTTTAAGTGGGAAATCTTATTTAGTCTAACCTAGGCATGAAACCAAAGTTAAGAAAACCCTTTTCAATATATTATTTTGGCATGTTTAAATAGATGTCTTTTTGGCAATTCGAGGCCGGTGAGTATATTATAGGCATGATGTATTGGAATAAAATGTTTTTAGCCAATTCTAAAATTTTAAAAAAAATTCTGACATATTCACTTTAAATCCAATAGTTTAAAATTGGTTGCAGGCATGGTATATTGGAAAAAAAATGTTTTTACGCTGGAATAGTCTAGTGGCTGTAGGTTGAATCCCTAGCTGTATGACATACCAAGCATTTTAAAATAGTATTGTCCTATATTGCTATATGTATATTAGGCAGGCCTTCTAAAACTCCAAAATGCAAATCGGTCCAGGATTTTTACTACCGTAAGAATCACACTTATTTTAAAAAAATCACTATATGCCTTTACATAATTATTGTTTGCATACCCCACCCGACATGTCAGCTGCACCATGTATTTTCTCAGTAAATTCATTAATAGGGAACTATTTCAAGTTTATTTGTGTATTATTTATAACAAACTTTATCACAATGTGTACATTTTAATGAATGACATTATGTTTCCGCTTTACTGAATAATTTTCATTATATTAAAAATGCTCGATCAAACCGGAAGTGTCGCAAGTACCGGAAGCTATGTGAAATAATCACTGTAGTAACCAATGTAACGGTTCATTCTTTTTATTTTTGATATGCGTTGTGCTGTAGCTAGCCACTACATACAATAACCAAAACCAGCTCGTATATATAATGAAAGTTATTTTTTAAAAAACAAATAAGTAACACCGGAAGTTTTATCAAAAAATTAAATGACACAAACAATATTTGGTTCGACCATCCCAGCTTTGGCTAGCGGTATATCAAAGAAATTAGGGACGCAAACACAATCTTTTGATGAACTGACAGAAGGCTATGGGTCGTTGATCACACATTGAAGGCGTTCTACATAACGATAGACTCTTACGATAAACTCCCCCTAATATCGTTAATGGTTTAGTCAAAATTTACATCATTTTGCACAGCAGGTGACAAAACAGTCAGATTATTGGGTCAAATGATATTGCCGCAAGGCATATTTCACAGGTCAGTATGGCAGGGTAAGAACAATTTATGAGATTTTATACGACCGATAGAAAATATCTGGACCGATTTTTTTATTAAACTTTGAAACGAAAACCGGTTTTGAACTTCAGAAATCGGTCCAAAAACCGACAAAACCGGCAATTTTAGAAGGCCTGAATTATTAGGATAAGAAGGCCTGATTACCCTTGAGTGCAGGGATTATGATTGTGAATGGCTGCTGTGCCATTTGTTAATATAATTATAATTAAATGTCTGCAGTATCATACTCCAGTGAGGTAATGCTAGATTACTTGCTGTCAAAACTATGATAGTTATTATGACTTAAAACATTGTTTAAAGGGTAAGAAATACAATAAAGTATAACATGACAATTTCATGACAGTACATAATACAATACATGTCATTTTTGTAACATTAATTGATTGATTGATTGATTGATTGATTGAATATTAAACGTCATTTTTATGCCATTGAGGGCTAACAGACGATCAGTTAACCTAACCACTGTTTCCTGGGATCCTGAAATGTTAACCAGTACTTGAGCACAACCCGTATCGGTAAGTAACTGATAACTTTCCCACTTGAATCAATGGAGAGATGAATGATAATGAAACACAATGTTGTATATCAATCATCACAGAGACTGTTGCCAGGCGGGGATTCGAACTCACGACCCCTGGATTGATAGTCAGACGTGTTACCTACTGAACTAATTGGGCGTGGCCATTTTTGTCACAGTGTGTACCTAACCTGTAAGGAGAAAAATGTATGATAGCAGTCTGGCTTGCTCAGTCGGTAGAGCATTCGCCCTGACAGCAAAAGGTCCCATATTTGATTCCAGGACTGGTTGCAATTTTATTCTTGTTCTGTTACATTGGCGCTTGATGTGGGACTGTGACTTATATATATTCCTAGAAATCTTCACATGATTCGCTGATCTCTAAGGAAATTCGGGGAAGAATTCCAGATTTGTTGAGGAATATGTACAGTATGTATGTAACCTGTAAAGAGAGAAATGTATGTAAGCAGTTGATTGGTTCAGTCTGTAGAGCATTCACCCTGTAAGCAAAAGGTCTCAGGTTCTAGTCTGGGACTAGCTGCATATTTTTCTCATCCTAGCTTTTATATTTTTATGTTCAGCCAACTGCAAAATCTAAATAGGACGCGCATTCAATTGGATAAGAAGGGCATGCCAGGTCATCTATAAAAATATATAATTCCTCTATAAAAATAGTATAACTGTTTATTTAAAAGGATATTTTATGCACCTGAGTATCGATATTTCATTAAAAATTCTACTTCTTCTCTTTCATTTTAAGTCCTGTCAAAAAAATTGTAAAACAAATTTCATATTATCTCACCAACTGCCGAAAGTCTATTAAAATCATGCCAATGCCAGACGGGAAGTAATAACAGAATGTAATTTACTATTTCCACCACTACTCTCACAGTGAAGTCTTTCTCTCTTTCCCTCATGATTTCTTTATGAAGAAAACAACAGAATACTGTAGCAATTCAATAATTTAAGCCTCTGTTTTGTTGCATTTGATTTGCAAATACAGCAATAAATGCAAAATGCTATTTAGTTTAAAAGCAAGGTAAATAATCTGTTTTTATCGGGTTTTAAATGCGGAATTTAACCCTCAGGTTTGTTGGATGGAAATTCAATCTCGTAAGAATGGATATTATATATATTTTTTACCTGCTGAATTTTTATGCCTATTTTGGACCATGATGTTATCAATGTTTTATATAAATAATACTTCGAGAAATGTTATACCAGTATGAATATCATAATCTACAACCAGTTTTAAACTATGATATTTAAATACTTCAGGAAACCTCAACTGAGGCCATTCTAGGTAGGGTCCCTGTTCCCTGGATCTCTTAAAGTAATGGTCATTGTTCCCTATATCCCCAGAAGTATTTGCAATAGTTCCGCATATATCTCTAAAATAAGGACTTTGATCCTTGGATCTCTGAAAGTTCTCTAAGTCTCTAAAACAATTGGCTATGTTCCCCAGTACTCCTAAAACCCTGGGAGGGTCTCTCAACTGCACACTCTCCCTCTTTTATTTAGATTTAACTCTTAATTAAAGCTCTGGGCACGATTTGTGATTGGTCTTTGTGGCTAGTGCATCTCCGCATCAGTGCAGCCAGATCAATGTCCATACTGTTTGCTACTCAGTCATAAATTATTTTAGAATACCTCCAGATATTATGAATGGAATAATTCAAATCTTAAAAAAGTTTTTTTTAACCATGCTTAGGAATTATATCCCATAATTGAAACAATGTTGGTTCACCCATACAATGTTTATGGTTATGAAGTGTTTTAAATGTTCAATTTATTACACAATATTTAAAGTACTGGTACATTCATTATAAATTTACATCCATTATGTAATCAGGAATATTGTTTCTGCAGATGGGAGCCATTTTGTTTTCTTGTTACAATTGGGGTGCAAACACATTAATTTCACAGCTGATTCAGTGCCGTAATCGAGAGTATTTTAGTGTTTCAAGCTCTGCATATGATATTCTTTCATACATGAGAAACCGACATTTTTTTGTATTTGACCGAGAAAATTCTGAAGATAATAGTGTTAGAAACATACGCCACCTGGGCTGGAAGTCACATTCCAGAATGGGATAACCTTGATACTGTATCTTTATGATGTTTGGGTATCACGTGGAAATTGCAACTGTAAAGTATCTGCATTTCAACACCTTGATAGAGTGATTATGTGTGAAATAGGTGTTACCATTGTTTTAAATAATTTACATAATGGTTTATTTGTCGGTTTTAGCAAAGAATATTAGAGAGATGAGTCCTTGATTTCAGTGAAAATATTCGGAAGAAGTTACATAAGTGAGCCTGCCAATTTCAGCGATTGCAAGTGCAAATTAAATGATATTTCATTGAAACCCACCTCTATTCTCCATGCAAGGCCATTATTCATGCATCAAATAAAGTTATTAATCTTTCACTTGCTGTGGTTTTTTTTAAACATCCTTGTTTTGAGTCCATTCCAGTTTGGAGTAGGAGAGGTATTTTAATTTATTGACTGATAACCAGACAATGTAAATCCTGGCTTCTGTTTCACCAACATATACTAAATTACTTAAACATTTTGTATTAAAAAAAAGCAGCAGGGTGATCATGATTTTAGACTGGTTCCAGTAAAACTGCATATGGTTTCATTGATATTGATTATAAACTAGATGAATAACCAGTCTAAATTAAGTTAAGTTTTTAAGAATTTAAGCAAATTGTTGGTGAAAGAGAAGCTGCATCAGACTGCTAATTTCATTTACCGGCAAGTTGATCTAGGTTACATTAAATGTTTGTAATATCATGTAATTTGTTGGTAAGAGTACGCCAAGAGTTTTTAAAGGAAGTATATCAGGATATTTTAAAATTGACAAAAATTGTGCTAGGCTGTAGGTTCTAATCTCAAAAGTGACAGAAAATATTTCCGAAATTGTCTGTGGTCAGATGAATAAGACATGTGTCATCCTCTCCATTGGGACATAAAAAGGTAGGAATAATACAATTATAGAATTTAAATATGTCAAAAACAGTTTGTTCCAATATATCATGCCTACTAATTATACTAACTGAACTGGATATCCAGTTAAACAGGTCAAAATAATCAACAAGGGTTTCCTTATTGGCCTTTATGTCCAGGTTAGACTAAAATAGATTTGCCACTTAAAATTGTAGTATATTTTGTGACGCATTGAATGCGATTTCATTTTGATTTTCATTTGAAAATTCATATTGCTTACATAGCAAGGTGAAGGTTGCCTATCAGTATGTGCACGGAATCTATTTTTAGAATATGGATTTTTATTTTCAATTTCGTTATACTGCCTTTCATAATGAAATATACATAATACAAAGGTCAAATGATGACTTATACAATGAATTGGGTATTACAGCGTACCAACACATTATTGGTTATTTGACGCCAACAGGAAGGAAGATTCCAGGTTCACTCTACATGTACAAAAACAACAAATTAACATACAGATAAAAAAATACATCAAAAAATGAATATGTAGAATGAACCTAGAACCTTGATACCTGCAAACTTATAATGACATATACATAATAAGCAAGGAAAAACAAGTGCTTATTATGGCACAGTTGTAGACTTGTACATGGTTGTTTTAATTTTTTTTTTTTTTTTTTTTTTTGAGAATAAACCTTAGTAGAATCACCTACTTTCAGCAAGTATCTTTTTTCACATAAGTTTTTTAACCTTGCTGTGCTCAAACCCATGACCTCAGTGGTGAGATGTTAGTGTTCATTAGCTGGAAGTGCCTCAGGCCATTCTGCCACGCTGGGAATTTTGTTGTGTTTTTTTTTTAAATAAAAAAAATAATTAAATCCTCATCATACATAAAAAGGTAGTAAAATACTTAAAATCACAAGTTAAATTAAATGAAATTAAAGATCAAAAGCAATATTATTAATAAAGACTGCATACCGTAATGACCTGATACTATAAAAGATGTTAATTGACCGTAAGTAGACAAGCCTTAATTAGGCTGTAGCGCAGATATCAAATAAAATACAGTAACAATTATTCCACTTTCGGAGCAATGTCTAATCAACTTTACACAACACATGATACATAGCTCCCCACAGACCAATGTCACCTTAAATGAACCGATTTATTTCTCATTTTTTACCGTAAATGGAATATGCCTCAGACTGCGGTTAGCAAAAGCATGATTATGTTATATTTGAGTGATTAAGCTATAAAAGGCGTATTTTCAAATGCATTTACTGTCATGTGATCCGGTAGTTGCGATGAAAAAAAATTGATTTACAATTTAAAAGTGATCGACCATGTAGTCTTGTTTCGGATTTGTTCAGCGAAATATTGTAGATGCATGTTCTCTGCAACAATTTAATTTCCAGGGTAAAACAACTGCTGCATCTATTAAATGATCGCTATATCAGACGGGATGTCATTGAACGAGATATGCAGCGATGCTCTGTGACAAGCAGGCTCCTACTGCTGAATCTGTTATCAAATTGAAATGCGCATTCTTGCATTTTAACCTGTCTATAATAAACTCTTTTACTTTTCTTGTTGGACCATTCCATTATAAAGTAGTAGTGTTGATAAAAAAAAAATATGGACTCTTCCATTCTTCTTCTTGGGCCATTCCATAATGTAAGTAAGGGGTGTTGATAAAAAGTTATGGACTCCTCCCTCCATCTTGTTGGACAATTTCGTTGTAAAGAAGTGGTGTTAATAAAAAGAATATATGGACTCTTCCATTCTTCATCTTGGGCCATTCTATAATGTAAGTAAATGATGTTGACAAAAAGTTATAGACTCTTCCCTCCTTCTTGTTGGACAGTTCCATTATAAAGAAGTGGTGTTGATAAAAAATTAAGGACTCTGTAATATGAGATTTGCAAGATATTTATTTTGACATTCACCACCCAAACAAACAAACAACCATTTATAAACATAATGATTAAAGACCTTCAAGATCCGCATAAAACCATGTTTATTTGTCTGCAATATGAATTGTTAGATAGATTTAATATAAGAAGTTAGTGCAGAAATAATTCCATATCACTGTCAAGCTCTGACTGTTCAAGGAACATACTAACTGACATATATACAACAAATCTTGTTATATACCAGTCACTTGTCTTAAAATTATCTATGAAATCTCCTTACAGACAGAAAAATAAATTTGGAATTGATTTCCTCTCAAATTTAACATCACCTTCAAGGAACCATCATCCAATTTGATGTCTGGTTACAATAATATAAATCCTTTGTGTGCACACAGTGGTCTATGATTGCAGTTTTTGTGTTCACAAAGTGTACAATGTCATGTAAGTTTCCATCATATGTAAGGTTGCTTCTATTTAGTTCACACAGTGGTGCATGTTCAAATCCATTGTGTTTATGCAGTGGCGTAAGGTTGCATCCTTCGTGTTCACACAGTGGTGTATGGTTGAATAGTTTGTGTTTATGAAGTGGTGTAAGGTTGTAGCTTATGTGTTCATACAGTGGCATAAAGTTGAATCTTCTGTGTCCATACATTGGTGTAATGTTGCAACTTTTGTGTTCACACAGTAGTGTAAGGTTGATTCTTTTGTGTTCATACGGTGGTGCAAGGTTGAATCTTTTGTGTTCATACAGTGATGTAATGTTCAATCTTTTGTGTTTATACAGTGGTGTAAAGTTGATTGAATCTTTGGTGTTGACACAGTGGTGCAAGATTGAATCTTTTGTGTTCATACAGTAGTGCAAGGCTAAATCTTTTGTGTTCATACAGAAGTGTAAGGTTAAATCTTTTTGTGTTCATACAGTGGTGTAAGATTGAATATTTTTGTGTCCATAGAGTAGTGCAAATTGCAGCCTTTGTGTTCACACAGTGGTGTAAGGTTGCAGCTTCTGTGTTCACAGAATTGTATAAGGTTGCATATTTTTTGGTAACAGGAAGAGGGCTTCAATTCTTTCAAAGACATGCTATAATGTGAAAACTGAGTTGTTATAGTTCTCTCATCTGTTTTAGGATATTATTTTAATTATCTTGAGATTAGGAGCAAAGTTTAAGGGAATTTTGTAACTAAATGGGGCTAGCAGGTGCTCCAAAAAGGATAAAAATCATCTCCTCAAGAACTGAACTTAGCCAAATTAGTTCATATAAAATTTCAGCAAATATGATCCCTGTCAGTATGGTTTTCAACTATGTTCAAATAAAGATGTTAGGGTGCATTGCGCCCCCCATCCCATCCCATATGGATAAGGAATGCTATACAAAAACATAGACTTTTTCAAAAAAAAAGAAAATTCTGCAAGGGTTTGACCTTACAGATATTTCACATGTAGCATTGGTTGTTGGTGCTGTACCAATATTGTTCAAGCTGGGTCCCTGGGGTCAAATAAGGGGCTGCCACAGAGGTCACAGTTTTACATACCGGTAGTATTATGAAGTGAAAACTTTAAAAAGAATGATACAGGTACAAGGTATGGTGCTTATTATTCACTGGTGTATTGCTGTGTGGCCCTGTATAAAGTTTGTTTCCTTTGGGTCCCTTGGGTCAAAATTTGGCTCACCACAGGGGTTGATCCTTTATTCAGGTGAGCGTCTTTGGCCCACTTGGGCCTTTTGTCATATTCCACGTGCTAATCAGCTCGCATTTTTTCCAACAATCCTGACTTTTTGTTGAACCACTGTAATTATGTGACCATCAGCTATTGTAAGCTTGTGTGCTCCTCTTATTTCTCTGCAGGGAATGAATCTAGTTAATTCATTTCATCTGCAATAAAGCTGATTATCGGTAATTGGGTCCACCATAAAAATGATTTCCGACAATGTCCAAGTTCTGTATTGATTAAATTTGTCAGCTATTTTGTGACAGCACCAGACACATTTTATACCTTATTTTTTATGTAAATGTTTATCACTGGTGGTGAAACCCATGTGACCTAAATGGTATGGAGTGGTGTAAAAAAATCTGAGGAAAAGTGGTCACTTTAGGTAACATTTTTAATTTAAGGGGGCACTTTCTTTGATTTTTTTTACACTGCTCACATCATACCGTTTAGTCACGGGGGTTCGACAACATGTTTATGTCACCTATCTACCATTTCAGATGTATGAAATAATCACCGGTATAAGGGGATAAGAAACAAGAAGAAGTCGGACATATTAGTTTCCATTAGTTGTCATATTATGATGTAACATCTCAAAAAAACGTCATTTAACCATTACAAATCATCATTATTTATATATTTGGGCAAGTCAGAAAGCACTTTGGTATTTTATTAACGAGAGCTGAGGAGATGGTGAGCGAGGATTAGGAAGTAATATTACACTAGGTTAATATAAAAGATATGGGTTTATTACACTCCTGCACAGTAAATTATGTGATAAATTGTGTTAATTGTCATCTTAATTATACATAAATCAAAATTGTTTCAAACAATGATTGTTTTTTTTATACAGTTTCATGTCTTTTTTTTTTTTTAACATTATTCAGTTATTTAAAGGTGGTCATTGCACCTAATCATTGTTCCATGGATCCACTTAGGGGAGTAACCAGTATTGAACACAACTTATCCCTGCAAGTCACTTCCACACATTTTCAGAGGTGGGACACTGATGGGTGCAGAACAAAGTTTTCATGACCAGTGATCACAGAGACTGTGGTCAGGTTGTGATTCAAATCTCATGACCCCTTGATTGACAGTCATGCATGTTTCTGACTCAGCTGAGATAAAAATAATTAAAAAGGTGTTCTTACACATTGAATTAGATTATCATGATAAAATAATAAGAAATTGTCTATCTCAAAGGAAACAAAGCCCATATTTATTATTTTTACAAGAGCTCAATTTGCTGATTACACAATAAGTGGATTTTGATTTTAGCCCAATACTCATAGCATTAAATTGTTTAAGTATTTGCATGTATGACTGCAGGTGGTATGTTTTCAGAGAACTGGTATTTTAGGTTAATAAGATAATTTGCTTACAAATATCTAGACATTTTTATGAATCATGAAATGCTTTTGTGATTTTGTATTATGAAAATAAAAGATATATTTGTGGTTGTTAGGAATTGTATGGTTTACCTTTTTGAAATTCTAGGACTGACACTCAACATTTATCTAATTAAATACAATTAGTTGAATGACGTAATTCTTATATAGGTGATTGTTTTATTGTTGTATTACAGAACAGTTCTCTGTAATATAGCATGTGCATATTTTGTTAATGGAAGACTTAGTTTTACCATGCAGTTTGTGATCTTTTACTTCCTTACTGTGTCCTGGAGCCAGTCAGCTCAGTCGGTAACACAGCTGACTATCAGTCCAGAGGTTTCTCACTGCTGATTCAAGTGGGAAAGTTATCATTTACTTGTGGAGATGGGTGGGCTTGAGTACTGGTTAGCCTTCCAGGATCCCAGTAAAGAGTAGTTAGGTTAACCTGTTAGCCCTAGATGGAATAAAAATGATGCTAAATATTCAATCAATCAATCCCTTACTGTGTTGTTGTACAAATCTAGAATAAATCCCCAACTTCATTTTCCCATTTACTTAATCAGACATCTGCGGCATTGTAATGAAATGCAGCCTGCATATTTGATAATTTCCTCAGCCAGTAATGAAATCCTCGTGTGCACCTCCTCAACTGAGTGCATTGTAAATCTCCTTTGGGCATTGTTTGCCTATCTTGGTCAGAGGCAGCCATAATAGAGCCATATTTAAACACAGAGGTTATCTGAGGTGAACAGCCTGGCCGCATCAGGTCAGAGTTAATTAGTTTATTTCACGATCATATTTGTCTGAAAGCTGACCAAAGGCAATTATATACACATTGTTTGACCAACGCATAACTGCCCACTCCCTGGTCACTTTAATTATGAATAATGCAAGAGATAGCCAAGAAAGTTGAGAAGTACAGAATGTCGATAATCAGTTTAACCCTTTACTCCATAGATCCGCGTTTTCCCACACCAATCACAGAAGGCCGTAACGAGCAATCTGAACACTTCCTGCATTGTTTTCCACTCAGTCTGTTAATATAAACATTATTCACCCAATAATTCAAAAGCCTTCTATATTAGGTGTCCAAAGGCATCTATATTAGAGGATTCCAAAGGTGTCTATATGAAGTAAAGGTTATATTATCTTATTTTAGCTCGATTGCAAAGAAAGCTATGAGCTCTTAAATGAACCATTCTTGAGTCCACTTCCCCGGGTAGAACCAGTACTGAGTGTTGTTTTTTGACAAACAAGAAATATAGAGGAAATCTTGAAGAAAATTAAATTCTGCTTCTTCTTTCATTACATTGTGCACGCAATGTAGCTCTATATATATAAGCCCTACTGCATTAATTTTGCAACGGTCTTTTACTGTTGAAACTAATTCCATTTTGCTGTCTATTTATTTTACTTGTAATATTGGTTCTTTAAAGTTGGTGAATACAGAGGCAGTTTTAATTATTGAAGCCGTTTTTAATTACTTTATGGTGATTGAGATGCATTTTTAGAGAAAAGTTAAATTGCTGCACCACTCAAAGAAGCCAAACTGATAAAGTTCTCATGGAAGCCTGTCTGCCAGAACTTTACACTCTTTTGTATAGACAGTAATAATATTGATGATTTATTGTTGTAATTAAAGGCACTATTGTAAGATCACTTTCCACATTACCTAAGAGGTTGTTAGTTCAAGTTTAGCACTCAGTCCAAATTTTGTATGTGAGAAATTTTGACAGTTTTTTGCAGAGATTGGATGGTACTTAATTTGCTGTATACTGAAAAAGACACTGAACCCTTTTTAACCTTTGTTAGTGCCCTACCAGTTTCACTGGAGGGAACTATAGGTTACCCTTCAGTCCATCTGTCCGGCTGTTCAGAAAGATTACTCAAAAAGTATCAAAGTAAAGTTTTTGAAACTTTGCATGTGAATAAAGGGCAAAAAGATATAAGACCATTATAAATTAATTGCTAGATTTGCAATTAGCAATTATTTTAATATGGCCTAATGATGGACATTTTATTTTTTCAGTCTTGAAAAAAGTGTGGTAAATTGGTAGACAGTTAAACCTGTAGAGCACTTATTTATTGCTAGCAAGACTGCCTCATGATGTAGTGGTAGAGCGTCCACCTCGCATGCGGAAAGTCGTAGGTTCGATCCCCAACCGGGTCATACCAAAGACTTTAAAAATAGGTACAAGAAGTTTCCTTGCTTGACGCTCAGCATTTAGAGGAGAGTTCTAGGTCTGGTCAGCCCGGTGTCATTATAATGTGACTGGGTGGGGTATCATACCATTTGTCTACCACATGATATTCCAGTGTGACAGCACTCAGAAAACTGTCTCAAGTAGACACCGTAGCGATACGACTGAAAATTGTTGAAAGGGATGCTAAACACCATAACAATAACAACGTATTGCTAGAAATACTCAAGGTCTTTTTTCAAATGCTTACAGTAACTATAAAGTCATTTTAGACAAGTCTTCATGGCAGGAGTTTACATTCTCATTTTGTTGGTGACTAACAGTGGCACTTATTTGTGTTATATGACTATAGGACATTGCTGTTACACAAAACAATGGGCTATTGCATGCAAAACAATGTGATAATGCATTCAATAAAAATGTGATAATGAATGCAAAAACAATGTGATAATGCATTCAATAACAATGTGATAATGCATGCAAAAATAACATTGAAATGCATGTAGAACAATGTGATAATGCATACAAATACAATGTGATAATGTGTGCAAAATAATGTGATAATGCATTCAATTGCATGCAAAAACAACATAAAAATGCATGTAGAACAATGTGATAATGCATACAAATACAATGTGATAATGTATGCAAAATAAATGTGATAATGCATACTATAATATAAGAATCTTAAATGGGTTGGAGGTTTGGATAGAAAATTCCGTCCTGAGGGATAATTGCTTTGGAGTGAACAAGGGACAAAATTTTCTATCCGAAACGAAAAAAAAACATGAATGTTACTTTTCTCTTGCAAATTACTAAACATTGATTTGTTATTTTAATTTAATTCATCTTTATGATTTTTACTACAATTGCTATTAAGACATTAAATTACATGATTGATGTCATATAAAGTCAAACCTGTCTATAGCAGCCAGTCAAGGAAAGGGGCAAAAATGGCCTTTGAAGACAAGTTGCTTAATACAGGTTAATTTGCTCTGAAAACAGAAATGGAAAATAGCAAATGCAGCTGCTTCAGACAAGTGGACTGCTTAATAGAGGTGACCGCTAACACAGGTTTGACTGTATTTTATATGTTACATCATATCGATGATTCCAACATCACAATAGGGAGTATATTATCTAGGCACTATCCAACCCTGGCAATATCCTTATCAAGTATGCAAGAACTTCATTTCCAAGTTATTCTGCACAAGTCACTAATAATTCACCACTGGCCTATTTAGATTGAGATTCTCTCTCTCTCTCTCTCTGTAACCTGAAATGAACTGACCACTCGCCCAGGGTTGTCAGTTATACGGGAATCGATAATAACTAGATTTGGTGCCAGGGTTCCCAATGTTCACACTACCACATAATTGGCAATTGATTAGCTTCTATATTTGATTATGAGGGTCTTAATTCTTTAGTGTGAACAAATCTCACTAAGAACACAAGTTCTTCCACAAATAGAATTAGTAGTCATATTTGTATAGCATGACTTGTCTTCTGGTAATGATGTTGTTGTTGTTGTATGGTGTTTAATGTCGCTTTCAACAATTTTTCAGTCATATCAGCGATGGTGTCTACTTTGAGACAGTATTCTGAGCGCTGCCACACTGGGTATTATGCTGTAGACACATAGTATGGTACCACACCCAGTCACATTATTCTGACAATGGAGCCCATCAGACCTAGAACTATTCTTTAAATGCTGAGCACCAAGCGAGGAAGGTTCTAGTACCATTTTTCAAGTCTTTAGCGGCTTCCTCATTATGAAAAATACAAACGATGTTGATCCTGGCATTTTTGCAGCTAGTCAAACCAACAGATTTTGTTTGTTTATTTGAATATCTAGCATCACTTTTTATGCCATTGAGGGCTAGCAGACAATCAAGTTAACCTAGCTAGCTGATCTTACCTCAGATCCTGGAAGGTTAACCTGAACTCCGCAAGTAACTGATAACTTTCTCACTTGAATGAGCGGTGAAAGACGAATGACAATCAGATGCAATATTGCATATCATTCATCCTGGAGACTGTGGCTGGATGGGGATTTAAACTCATGACCCCTGAATTGACCCCTGGCCACACGCTCCAATGATTGTTGGACTGAATGTGTCTCAAACATGCTCATGTGTAAGAATTGTGCATATGAAATAAGTGTTTTCCAAAATTCACTGCATGTTTTACTCTCCAAAACAATATTGGAAAATTGTTAATATTTGTTTTTAGTTCTATAATGGTATAGAGAGATAGGTTTCAATTCTTTTTATTGTATTTGTGAATTCAGTTTTGTTGCTATTACATCTGCACATAACCTGAAGTCAAGTTGTCTATAGAATAAGTAATAAAACTATTCTAAAACCTCTCTTAAAAACAAAATAATCCTATCAAATGGAATAGAAAACAAATGTTCTAACAATTTTGTTGAAGAAAATAGAATGGTTCCATGGGGAATTGCAAGAACTGATATAAAACTAACATTAAAGCATCAAGTTTCTGAAATTTGATTTCATCAAATATTTCTTCAATAGTGTGAACTTAAGAGGTTGAATTGTATTCCCAATGGTGAATTAATGTTTCTCTAGTGCAAATATTCAGTTATATTTTCTTTTCTCTAGTGCTGCACGGTAGACAAATGCCATCAGTCATTAGTAGTTTGTCTATAAATGCCTTCCTGCACATAGTTATCAACAATATCATTAGTTTAAACTTCTTGATTTTATATCGATCTGATGCTGGATTCGATAAGCTCAGTCAACAGTACGTCTGACTATCAATCCAGAACTTGTGAGTTTGAATCTCCACAAGGCCACATTCTCCATAATGATTGATATACGACATTGTGTCTCATTGTCATTCATCTCTCTCCACTGATTCAAGTAGGAAAGATATCAGTTACTTGCAGAGATAGATGTGCTTGAGTCCTGGTTAACCTTCCAGAATCTCAGTAAAGAGTAGTTAGCTTAACTGATCATCTGTCAGCCCTCAATGGCGTAGAAACGGTGCTAAATATTTAAACAAATTACATTGATTGAGCTGCATGCTTGGAACAAATCAGGATGTAAGTGATAACTAGGTAGCCATGACCTCATGTTTGATGCTTTGCCACTGGACTATGTACTCCACAAACATTGATATTATTTATGTTATCATGTGACATCTCACACTTGACGTGTTAAACAAAATTTACTACTTCTTAGACACATACATGCAATTCAAAATGTTAAACACACACCGCAGTAGTGGTCTAGTTGTAGAGATTCCACCTTCGCATGCAGTAGGTCATGGATTTGATCCCTGGCCGGTTCACACTCAAGACTTGAAAAATGGTACTTGAAGCTTTCTCCCTTCAGCACTCAGCATTTAGAGGATAGTTCTAGGTCTGGTGTCAATATAACGTAAGCTTGGTGGGGTATCATACCATGTGTCTGTAGGCATGACATCCCAGTGTGGCAGTGCTGGGAATACTGTCTCAAGTAGACTCCATCGCTATTTAACTGAAAAACATTTGAAAGCAATGCAACGACAACAAAATGTTGAACAATTACCCTGAGCCAGAGCCTGTGGAAAGCCAATTATTTAACATTCTATAGAGCTTGTTGAGACTTCAAATTATGGCATTTATTCATTAAATGATGTATTACTTCACAAAAACTAGGTTTTAAATCCATTGATCAAACCTGTATCATAAAATCAAAAGTAGATAGCATTTCTATTTAAGAATTTTTTTTATGTCTTAATCAAACATTTCTGTGCATTCCTTGCCAAGTAAAAAAAAAAAATTGGAGCACCGTTATTTAATGATAGGATATCGGCAGTATCTTGTCACTCTGCACCTCTGATTGGAATCTTAAAGCATTGCTTGGCAAAGGCGTTAGGGATAGGAATGTTTACATTTATGACAATCATAACATAATTTCTCCATCTATCCTCAAGGCTGTGCCGTTTATTACCACCACAATAACTATATAGCATGGCACTGGAGCATAAATGGATGTTGCAGAAAATTTGCACAAATGTTTAAATTTCAATTAAAAAATCCATTGCCATAGCCAGACATATGGGATTGCGGAGACTATATGTCATCGGAACTAGGGGGGTCGGTGGGGAGGGGATACCCCATGAAAACTTCTAGTATCTTAAATGCAATTTGCATTTTCTTATTATTTCAGAACAATTTTAAAGTGCTAAATGACAAACAAATTTTTCAATTTTCCAATAGGAGTGCAGTTGACATATAGGATTAGATAAGAGGGTTATGGACACTATAAAGCCTGAATACAACTTATAGATTTATGAGTTTATTGAAGTTGTTCAGGTAGATCTTTCCTTTCTTTTCTTATTTCCTTACAACATGACAATGCAAAAATCACTTTTGAAAATAATGAGGAGGCAACTAATGCAGCCTACTCCTGCCTCTGTGAGTGTTGCTATGATGCTGAAATCTTACATTCGTCTTACAAAAAAAAAAAAAAATGATAAAAAATGTTTTGATATCTGCTGAAGCAGAAGACATATTTTGTGTGGTGTGGAGTCTTCATTTTAACTACTGTTTTGAAGATGTCATCATTAGGTGAGACTTTGTTTATAAATAAATCACTGCTTAGTATTTCAGTGTCAGGATCTTTGAAATTTGTTGAGATAACATTTTACAACCACCTGCCATTTGATGTCAGTCAACTGTACATTTCTGTTAATGAGTAACTGTGTTCAGAGATATACGGTCGATTTTTTCTTTTTGTTTCACCTTCTCTTCCATTTCATCCTCAGTCAATTTTGCTTTCCCCATTGACCCATGCTCCATTGTCCCCTCCGTTGTTCTCCTTACTAAATTGCATTTCGATATTTGTTACTTCTTACAGGACCTTACTCAATTTCCCATTCATTAATTTCTCCCAGCCTTTGGTACTTTTGCTGACTGTTCAGTGCCTCCCCCTTTACTGTTTTTTTCCTTCTGCATTTCGCTTTTATTCACAGCATGCTTTACTCTCCAATACACTCTTTTGGGAGATTGTCTTGCTCTAAGACACTACACATAGCCATGGCAAAGATCAAACCTACAATTCCCCAGATCCTGGGTCTGATGCTCTGCCACTGAACCACGCACTCCAGATATACTTTTTAACATGTATTCATATAGATTTGGAAACAGTTACTACTCTTTCTTTCATGGGATATCATGGTTATTACAATGGATCGTAAAGAAACTTAAAATATGAGCAAAAATTAAAAAAAAATTAAATAAATACTCTTTTGTCCAGATTATTCTCTGAAGCTGCAACCATAAAAAGGCATATGAATACTGGTGTTGATTGCTGGTCCTGAGGAACTATGACAAAAATGAACATAAAATAAGACTATAGAGAATTGTTAGAATATTTCTTTACTTTCAATGGTTACGGCAATATCCAGCTATTGTTTTATTTCTCATTTTAAAACATGGCTTAGGATAAAATCAGCTTTTGCTATTTTAAATGTGTTCAGTTAATTTTGTTGTAAAATCATACTGGAAATATTTATGTGAGTCTGCAATAACTTTGGCTCTGATCCAGATGCCAATAAAAACCTATCTGTGATTGCCAACAGACTATAATAACTGTGCAATTTTAATACATTTTCTATTGAAATTTAGATGCGATAATAAATTTGCGATTTTTTAAATTTATTTATTGTTCTTTGGAGATTTTCATTTCATTGCTGAGTCATTTCATGATTTATGATATTGAAAACTGTGAGAATCCAATGTGTAAGGAAAACAGGGGTGGCAATTTCCTATTTCACATCCTAACATGTTTCAAGAACAATATAGTTATTGAAACTTATTTATTTTACATTGATTGTGAAACAAGTTCTTACAACTCAGACAAACACGTTTGATGCCATCTCAAGACCACCTACCTATCACCTGCCATTTCCAACACATTTCAGGTTATATATGGCATACCCAGTTTTATTGGTGTAGGAAGACCTCAGAATGAATCTGAGTAGAATCACCTTACTTCCACAAGCAACTGGCAAACTTTCTCTCATAAAGTTTTTGGAGTGAGCGGATCTGGAACCCATGACCATAGTGGTAAAAATTAAATGATCTTGAAATGACACCTTAGATCACTCAGCCACGGATGATTAAAATCTCAGACAATGTGTATAGTTGAGATTCACTGTGTTTCTTACAGGCTTCTGTTTCACCAACATTTTACTTACTATACTTAAAAACTTAACTAAGTTTTGACAGGTTATTTATATATTGTTTAATCAATATTAATGAAACCAAATGCTGGAACCAGTCTAAAATCATGATAGTTTGGCTGCTTTTCATAGATTTGAGTTTTCAAGTATTTAAGTATATGTTGGTGAAACAGAAACCTGATCTTGTTTTGCAATCATCATCAGTCTGGGCTTTGAACATATGAGCCCATGAACATTCTAAAGTTGTGGAATTTTTTATAATTAAAAGCATCTAATTTAATGTAATGATGTGTCTATCAATGCCTTTTGCATTATCTTCGTCCAGTTAGTACTTTATCACTAGATCAATATGAAACTTAGTACATGCACAATGTATTGTACATCAATCTTTAATTTAAATAATTATGTAGAATGGACAAAAATTCACAACAGTAATATCAAGGTGGAGAACTTACGTGATGTGCACCTGCTACAGTACCTGGAACGCTGTTGCAAAAGCTGGTTGAGTGATTTTGGGTATATGTGCAGATTTTATATTTCCCACCAATAGTCTAGTGATGATCTACTTCACCAATATATAGATCAGTTTGATTTTAATACTTTTAGTACCACAAATCAAAATGAAAATCAATGTTCCTAGCATTGTTTTAAGGAGGTGTGCATGATGTAGGGTCTCCTCCTTGAGTATTATGGTTGTTCTTTTTTTGTTTTGAGAAAAGAAAGGTGGTGGAATATCTTATAAATAACTTCATTATTATTATTATCTACAGAAATCATTTGGATATTGAAATATCATTTCTCTTGAGACATATCGCTAGGCTATGTTTTTCTTGTACATGTTCCTTATTATATCAGTAAGTTTTCAGATTCAGTCATCTTATCTTTCAAAGCAATTTTCCAGGCAATTACTTGAAATTTCAAGCATTTGGAACATAAATATTAGCTGTTCCTCCTCAAGTTTGACAATTTACGAGCTCATTATGCTGGTTATGTTATAGGAAGGCGCGTAGCCAGCCAGGCTTCAACATCAATTTTTGCAAGTATGCCTGAATTAGTTTCTTAAATAAAAGTAAAAAATAGCGAAAAAGAAAGGACACTGTTCATCAGTTTCCACTGTGAAAAAAACACACACAATAACAGGGCCTAGCCAAAGTTTGATTATACAGGAGGAACAAACTAAACCATGCTAGAGGTGTTCATGTGGGTGTGGTGTGTGTGTTGGGTGGTGGGGGGGAATGTTTACCTAACATTTCTGAGCTCCTAGAATGCATTTCCTGTGCATTTCCCATTTCCTGATATCCGTTATACATTTTTAAACCTTTCATATTAATAAAATCGAACTACATTTTTATACAGTTGCCCATGACTTACTCCATTAGCCTTTTTACCTGACATAATTGTGCATATCAACTCTATAATATTATATAGTTGATCTAATAAAAATAATTGTTTTTTATCATTATATATTGGGATTGAAAATATGATATGTGAAGGATATGACATTTTGTTGCAAGAGCAATTCATACTTTTGGGATAACTGTATTTTTTAACTAAAACACTAATTAAAAATTTGAACATCCTATAAATTCTACAGGAGGTAAGTGCCTCCCTTTGCCTCAGTGTGGCTACAGGCCCTGGTTAAGCATGTTAATATCTTTAGACTGATC
Source organism: Panopea generosa (assembly GCA_029582155.1). Taxonomy (NCBI): domain Eukaryota; kingdom Metazoa; phylum Mollusca; class Bivalvia; order Adapedonta; family Hiatellidae; genus Panopea; species Panopea generosa. Next base: position 36,777,061 of record CM055908.1, read on the forward strand.
CCAAAGTAAGACCTTGTAAGCTTTAATATGATCACCATGAAATATGATCATCATTTTTAAGCATATGATTATGGCATTGTTTGATAGTGAGCATAACATTTTTGTCAAAATTTACTTTTGAACACCTCTACTGGAAGAGGGAGGCGAAGTGCTTAACAAAACTTATTGGCACCATTTAGTTTGTTGTTGTCTCTGTGATACAGAAATTTAACCTTCCTGAAAACTTAATTTTAGGTAATGCAGCGAATGTATTCTGCTGTAAAAACAGATGTTTCAGCCGATAATCTGAGAGTAATTAGAAATGAGGCTGTTAATTTAAGCACCATCTGGTGTAGATTGTACCTTCTCCTGCAAAATCTCCCTGGTGTTGTGTAACAGTGCACTTAAATAATAGGGTGGAGTCAGTCAATTTTTCTGATTTTTAGCTTTCTTGGCACCCAGGAACATTTTATTTGCCGATATTTTGCAAAAGCAATGCAAAAGAATACTATTTACAAGGCTTACTGTAGTAAAATGATGTAAGTGAAAGATTTAATGAATTTCCCAGTTTTTTTTTCGTAACTTCAAATTTTACACTATGTAGTGGTTAAACTTATGAACATTACATGATTAGTAAACTGGGCCCCTGGTCTGTGTCATCATCCAACAGCAGCACTTTCTGTGAAACCAACAGTCCAGGTTATGATATACTCAAAGTTCAGATGTATGGTTCTCATGTATGTGGGAACTATACAAAATATTTTTTCCTATCTAAAACTTCAAGATGGCAACCACTACTAAATATTTAAGAAAAAAATCAATAATCTTCTTTTCACAATCCTCCAAATATTTATTAGAAATGATCACCAAATATATAGTTCTCTCAGAATTATACAAATTGTGTACATGAGAATGAATGTACTTGAAAGTGCTCATAGCTGGTCTTTAATAAACATTCATGCGCCTTCCCAATTTGATTTATATTATTGTAACATTTGGTTTAGTTTATGCAACATTTGGTCTAATCTATACAACATATTTATCAAAATGACATGACAAAATGTCCACAACATATTCTTTATTGTTTGATTTGTTTCTGTTTGCTTATATTAAGTACACTGAAAAAATGAAATTCGAGGTATAAAAAGTAGTCCCAGTCGTATATAATCATTTTGGCCTATGATCAACACTGCAAAGGCTTGATCAAGATGACATAAGCAGGGTATGCCTTTGGCATAAAGCTTAGCTAAAAATAGAATAAAATCATTTCAATTTACGCTTCAGTCATATTTGCGCTGATTTCCGAAAAGGTACCCGGGCGATGAGTTTTTTGGCCAAAATTGGTTGACAAGGCGGGGAACCAGTGAGGACACCGAGAGATTACCAGCCACTATTAGACACCGCACAGGGTTACCGAGAGCTTTTTTTAAATTTCTTCATTATTTATCCTTAAATTGAAAAAATATTTGTAACACCTTCTGAAGGTTCTCAACACCCTACTTATGCACAGATAAAGTGGGTAAGATGAAAGTACCATCAGAATAATGTGTAAAATGTTTCAAACCTTATGTGTCCTCGAGTCTAAAATTAAAGAGTTGACTGATTTAAATTTTTCATTTTGGAAAGTATATGGTTCTTTTGACTGTCTGAAATTTTGTTTTATTGGCGACGTGATAGCTAAGTTTCTGATACTCGAGTTATCACAAGAAAAATGCATATGAAATGTGCGCTGAATAGTTTCGGGGACCATAGTTACCTAGGTTCTAATGTCAAAAAATAGCTATGTAATTACAATGTTGGTAGCCATTGATTCCGTATAAATTATTAACAGTTAAAACACAACTGAATTAAAGATTCACAAATTATTCACACTGTTGGATTAGGCTTTTATGTTTGGATTAGCAATAGTTCAATAATTCATTTTGATGATTGATGAATTGGAAGTACCCAACCTGAATCATACCTTGTGTGTCACTTGGAGAGACGATGACTCACTGTTACATGTTCGTCTGCCTTCTACATGTCAATGGGTTGATGACGCAGGCTTCCTAGTTTCTGGTTCCGCAGTTCTGTAAATTGATTATTAGGTCAGTGGTACGCTACTGATAATAAATTGATTGAAATGTTGATATGACATATCAGGTAGATGGAATGCATGTGTAAACAAGACATGGAATATTCTGCATTAGGAATATTCTGTGTATATCTTTGAATAAAGTTTCCGTGTCCAAATGTAAATAGTGATATAACAATTGATAAACCGATACCAGTACAATATTAAATCGGCATTTTATCACTCATGTATAGCTACATAGAGAAGACGTTAAAAGCCTGTACATATTGGCGAAGATTAATTTAATGAGTGCAAGGTAAAACCTGATGGACAATCAGGGCTCTCATTTGAATCTTTATGGGGCCATTATTCTGCCCCATTCCCAATGGCAAATAGTATCTTTTTTCACCCAATCTAAAGTAACAAAATTCCCAATTTCAAAATGCAAAGAAACCAAAACAAATATTTGAGGGAAAAGTTTTTAATATTATGATTTTAATGTAGCCATCTACATGAACATCACATTTTTTATACATATAATATAAATTACACATATATTGTTACATATATTGATGGAACCTATGCTATGTAATTTTCCCAATTTCTTTAAAAATAACACTAATTTTCGCAAAGTTTGGGACCCCAACCCCATTCTATGTAAAATCAATCTTGATTTGAATAATTATACATGACTTTGTATAGCTCAACAATTAAATCAATATCTAGGGTCAGGATGGAATACTTGATTTAATTAAAATAGGTATTATCAGGCATTTAAATTGACTGATGATTCACTAGGATTGATTGATTGATTGATTGATTGATTGATTGATTGAAAAATTAGCGTCATTTTTATGCCATCGAGGGCTAACAGACAATCAGTTACTCTAACCACTGTTTCCCCGGGATCCTGAAAGGTTAACCAGTATTTGAATAACATTGTGTTAGCAGGTCAGCTGTTATGGCAGATGTCCTCTTTTATATGATCTGGGCTGGGTTTCAAAATAATAACCTGATTTACAATCAGATTAACAACAATAAATTTATTAAAACTAAAATTAATGATAACAAACTGATTTACATCAAATAAATGATAATAAAGTTAAACTAATTTACAATCAAATATTATTCTGATTTACAATCAAATTAACAATAATAAACTGATTTACAATCAAATTAACAATAATAAACTGATTTACTATCAAATTAACAATATTAAACTGATTAAAAATCAAATTAACAATTATAAACTGATTTACGATCAAATTAACAGTAATAAATTGATTAAAATCAAATTAACAATAATAGACTTATCAAAAATCAAATTAATGGTAATAAACTGATTAAAAATCAAATTAATGAAAATAAACTTATTAAAATTCAAATAAATGTTACCGGTAATAAACTGATTTTCAAGCAAATTATTAAATAAAACTGATTTTTTCTTCAACTAATATTTGAGAACATGATTTATCCATATAAAAATATATTATAATTATATACATTTGTATGCAAGCAGAAGAAATCGTAACTTTGTTAAATTAGAAGTTCAAACTCAATCAAATTAAGTGATTAATCTGCATATTAAAAAAGAAAGATTGTGATCTACGCTGGTTTAATTCTAACTGTCATCACATATCTCTGTTATCTTTGATTTGAGATATTCTGTATCATAAACTGAATGATTGCTCCTCATCTTCCATGTATCCAAGATCCCGTTTCTATCTGCGTTACAGACAGCGTGTCTTTTATTTGACGGAAACGAAAACAAAGAATCGGATTATTTTGAGAAAACCATAATTCACTCTGTGTTCATTCCCACACTCCGAAGTCACTTTTTGCTATTAATTTTATTGATTTGGGATCCGCTTTTTTTTTTCGCCTTCTATTTTCTTCTCTACCATAAAAGATGCGATGCGGTGTTGTGCTCCTGTGATGATTAAAATAAAACCTTTAGCTGAAATAAACCTCAACCCCCAAAAATGTATCTTCTGCTGAAATAAATACTGACTGTATTAAACAAAAGATCAGCAGGGATGGGAGGAATTATTAATTGGTATCAGTCATTCTCAGCTCCCGACAGAGATTCATGTGAAGGCACAGAACTGAGAACGGAGAGGAGGGGATGATCTATTGACGCTGGCATGATTGGTGCTTCTCCATCTTATAAACTATTAATGATAGTTTAGGCATTGTGTGAGACAACTTGGCTTCTTTCTCCAGTGATTTATGGCACACTCTATTGTTGTAATCCACAGGGGCAGATTAAAGGGAGTGTATCAGGAAAAAGTGCTATAAATGTCTAAAAAAAAAAGAAGAAGATTATTAAAATGGATAAAAAGCATCTCATTATCATTAATGAATAAAATCTGAATGGTTTGGTATGCCAAATCCACCAAAACATAGCAAACTCAATATAAAGTTGGAGTAGGTAAACTTGAAACGAAATCCTCATTTTAAAAATTGACAGCACTTAAATACTGCTTCACGACCTGCACATCAGTCATTCAGACTCTTTCAAAGATGAAATAAGTTTTACTTCGTGTTAAACTTGTATAACAGATCAAATTGAAACAAAAATTAAATCATATGACTCTTTTATATGCAACAATATATGTTGGTCAGTGATGTATAAAATTATAAGCATGATATATTGGAAATAAAATGTTTTAGCCAATTTTAAAATTTTGAAAAACCTGATAAATTGACACACTATTGTTGTTATTCACAGGGGGTAGATTAATGACACTCTCTATTGTTGTAAACCTCAGGGGTAGATTAATGGCACACTCTATTGTTGCAATCCACAAAGGGTGAGGGCATACTGATGGCACACTCTATTGTTGTATTCCACAGTAGGGGTAGATTAATGGCACACTCTATTGTTGTAAACCTCAGGGGCAGATTAATGGCACACTCTATTGTTGCAATCCACAGAGGGTGAGGGCAGACTGATGGCACACTCTATTGTTGTAATCCACAGATGGGGTAGATTAAAGGCACACTCTATTGTTGTAATCCACAGTAGGGGTAGATTAATGGCACACTCTATTGTTGTAATCCACAGCAGGGGTAGATTAAAGGCACACTCTATTGTTGTAATCCACAGCAGGGGTAGATTAAAGGCACACTCTATTGTTGTAATCCACAGTAGGGGTAGATTAATGGCACACTCTATTGTTGTAATCCACAGCAGGGGTAGATTAAAGGCACACTCTATTGTTGTAATCCACAGTAGGGGTAGATTAAAGGCACACTCTATTGTTGTAATCCACAGTAGGGGTAGATTAAAGGCACACTCTATTGTTGTAATCCACAGTAGAGGTAGATTAAAGGCACACTCTATTGTTGTAATCCACCGTAGGGGTAGATTGAAGGCACACTCTATTGTTGTAATCAACCATAGGGGTAGATTAAAGGCACACTTTATTGTTGTAATCAACCGTAGGGGTAGACTGAAGGTACACTCTATTGTTGTAATCCACAGTAGAGAAAGATTAAAGGCACACTCTATTGTTGTAATCCACAGTAGGGGAAGATTAAAGGCACACTCTATTGTTGTAATCCACAGTAGGGGTAGATTAAAGGCACACTCTATTGTTGTAATCAACCGTAGGGGTAGATTGAAGGCACACTCTATTGTTGTAATCAACCGTAGGGGTAGATTGAAGGCACACTCTATTGTTGTAAACCACAGTAGGGTAGATTGACGGCACACTCTATTGTTGTAAACCACAGTAGGTGTAGATTAAAGGCACACTCTATTGTTGTAATACCAAGAGGCAGATTAATGGCACACTCTTTTGTTGTGTTAACCGTAGGGGTAGATTAAAGGCACACTATATTGCTGTAATACCCAGAGGCAGATTTATGGCACACTCTATGGTTGTATTCCATGGTAGGGGTAGATTAAAGGCACACTCTATTGCTGTAATACCCAGAGGCAGATAAATGGCACACTCTATGGTTGTATTCCATGGTAGGGGTAGATTAAATGCACACTCTATTGCTGTAATACCCAGGGGCAGATTAATGTTCTAGTTTGTACAAGTCCTAGTTCCTAGCTTGTGATTCTTCACAACACATCAAGCTGACCACTTCTAGTTTGTAAAAGTCCTAAGGCCTAGCTTGTGATTCTTCACAACACATCAAGCTGACCACTTCTTGTTTGTACATGCCCTAGTTCCTGAATTGTGATTCTTCACAACACAACAAACTGACCAGTTCTAGTCTGTACAAGTCTTAGTTCCTGGCTTGTGATTCTTCACAACACATCAAAGCTGACCAGTTCTAATTTGTACAAGTTCTAGTTCCTGGCTTTTGATTCTTCACAACACATAATGCTGATCAGTTCTAGTTTGTACAAGTCCTAGTTCCTGGCTGATGATTCTTCACAACACATCAAGCTGACCAGTTTTAGTGTGTACAAGTCCTAGTTCCTGGCTTGTGATTCTTCACAACACATCAAGCTGACCAATTTTAGTTTGTACAAGTCCTAGTTCTTGGCTTGTGATTCTTCACAACACATCAAGCTGACCACTTTCTAGTTTGTACAAGTCATAGCTCCTGGTTTGTGATTCTTCACAACACATGAAGCTGACCATTTCTACTTTGTACAAGTCCTAGTTCCTGGCTTGTGATTCTTCACAACACAGCAAGCTGACCAGTTCTAGTTTGTACAAGTCCTAGTTCCTGGCTTGTGATTCTTCACAACACATCAATCTGACCTTTTCTAGTTTGTACAAGTCCTAGTTCTTAGCTTGTGATTTTTCACAACACATAAAGCTGACCAGTTTTAGTTTGTACAAGTCCTAGTTCCTGGCTTGTGATTCTTCACAACACACCAAGCTGACCACTTCTAGTTTGTACAAGTCCTAGTTCCTGGCTTTTGATTCTTCACAACACATCAATCTGACCACTTCTAGTTTGTACAAGTCCTAGTTCCTAGCTTATGATTCTTCAAAACACATCAAGCTGACCAGTTCTAGTTTGTACAAGTCCTAGTTCCTTAGGTTTGTTGTTCTCTTCAATTGATCAAACTGACCACTTCTAGTTTGTACAAGTCATAGTTCCTAGCTTGTGGTTCTCAACATCACATCAAGCTGACAAGTTCTAGTTTGTACAAGTCCTAGTACCTAGCTTGTGGTTCACTACAACACATCAATCTGACCAGTTCTAGTTTGTACAAGTCCTAGATCCAAGCTTGTGGTTCTCTACAACACATCAAGCTGACTGGTTCTAGTTTGTTCCCATCCTAGACCCTAGCTTGTGGTTCTCTACAACACATCAAGCTGACCAGTTTTAGTTTGTACAAGTCCTAGATTTTAGCTTGTGGTATACTACAATACATCAAACTGACCAGTTCTAGTTTGTAAAAGTCCTAGATTTTAGCTTGTGGTTCTCTACAACACATCAAGCTGACCAGTTTTAGTTTGTACAAGTCTTAGATTTTAGCTTGTGGTATACTACAATACATCAAACTGACCAGTTCTAGTTTGTACAAGTCCTAGATTTTAGCTTGTGGCTCTCTACAACACATCAAGCTGACCAGTTCTAGTTTGTACAATTCCTAGATTTTAGCTTGTGGTTTTCTACAAGTCAAACTGACCAGTTCTAGGTTTGTGCAAGTCGTAGATTTTAGCTTGTGGTTTTCTACAATACATCAAACTGACCATTTCTAGTTTGTACAATTCCTAGATTTTAGTTTGTGGTTCTCTACAACACATCAAGCTGACCAGTTCTAGTTTGTACAAGTCCTAGATCCTAGCTTGTGGTTCTCTACAATACATCAAACTGACCAGTTCTAGTTTGTACAAGTCCTAGATCCTAGCTTGTGGTTTTCTACAACACATCAAACTGACCAGTTCTAGTTTGTACAAGTCCTAGATCCTAGCTTGTGGTTCTCTACAACACATCAAACTGACCAGTTCTAGTTTGTACAAGTCCTAGATCCAGCTTGTGGTTCTCTACAATACATCAAACTGACCAGTTCTAGTTTGTACAAGTCCTAGATCCTAGCTTGTGGTTTTCTACAACACATCAAACTGACCAGTTCTAGTTTGTACAAGTCCTAGATCCTAGCTTGTAGTTCTCTACGATACATCAAACTGACCAGTTCTAGTTTGTATGTGAGAGCGACTATCATTCCACCCACATGGTGTTGTTTGTCCAAGTAAATACAATGTGATATATTGTGATGTTTACTTAGAGTCCATTCGCTTGTCTTAGGAAAACGATAGTTTTGGAAACACTATTGATCGTTGATTGGACTATTGACTTGTTTAATTGATAGCCCACATTTTGTCAATTATTTGGCATTCAACCCTTATAATGTCCGCCAAGCTTTTGTTTTACCAACATGTGTTTAGGAATAGCCAGGAATATTAACAGACATTTTCCATTGGGATCTGTGAGTGTCTTACATGATTTGCACATTGTATGAAATATTTGTATTTGGCTCTATCTATTGAACTATTTTTGGTACTTGAAGTCTGCCATGTACATATTTATGGTCCTAAAATTAACATATCTTCTTTTTGTAATCTTGATCAGTTGCCAATAATATTTCAGATATTTTACAGAAATGTTGAAGTGCCTGGTAAACTATGTGTTTTTGAATGTTAAAATCAAGTGGACAAAAAACTTTTTCCTGTTGCAATTAAAATTTATTGAGCAGTTTTTGTATAATTATACTCATTGCATGTGGGAAGGTAGATCACCAAAACTGAGTTTCCTTACTGTTTGTAACATTAAAAACGGAGAACAAGGACAGTATTTGCTGATATATCACAGTGATAACACACATGACTTAATGGTATTGAATGGTGTTAAAACAACCAGAAAAAAGTGCAGCGGAAAAAATTATATTTTGTAAATTGCATCTCTCCTTGCTATAATTTTTTCAACTGAGCAAATACACCATTGCTTTTTTTGCATTACATATGAGGTCAGTTTTCTTGACTGAAATCTTTGCTTTGTTTGGAAATTTCAAAAGTGATGACAAAGACAGCATGTGCTGATATTGTCCAGTGGTAGAGCATCAGACCCACGATCAGAGGATCATGGGTTCAATCCTCCGCCACAACCATGTGTGGTGTCCTTGAGCAAGACACTTTATTGGCATGTGCTTAATAATTGTTCTACTCATGAAGACTTGGAGCATGATTTGTCTAAGTAATAATAACTTAATATGTAAAATAATATGTAAAATAAATATGTTTAAAAGCAAAATAAACAAAAGTTTTGCATGACCATTTGATAGCATCTATAATTCATCTCTATACTGTCATCTACGGCATTTTTGTTTGTTTCATGACCTATTATGAAATGTTAAGAGAGTTATCTGCAAAAATATTACCTGAAGTTCATTTTTCATCACTTCATACCATCAGGTCATGTGCGTTCCCCATAGTGATTATGGAGCTGAGATTCAGAGGCCCGTTTCATTTAAGTTCTAAAGTTTACAAACTTTTTTGTAAAATTTGACAAAAAAAAAAGTCTGAAATTCATGTTGTGTTCGCTTACATCATTTATGAACTTTCCTAGTATGTCCTTTCCAGCAGTGTAAACAGTATACTTTTTAAAATTTGCAAAAAATATTGCATAGATGAAACATTCCTTGGTGTCACAATTTGTTCGTATGAAAATCTTAAGCCTTATGAAGGTTAGTGAAACGGGCCCCAGGTACTGACTCTTTATTAGTTTTTGCTATTCCGATCCTGCTTCATTAACATTTTACTCCATTTTACTCCATTTCAGTACATTTGTGTACATTTGTAGCAGACGACATTTGAGAGGTGTGAGTGCCAGATCAAAGAAAGCATGAAATCTAACAGAAAAAAAATTTATAGTTTGACTATACCAGTGGCATTGTTCTTTATTCCCAGTTGAGACCTAGAGTATCAGAAACTAATATTTATGCATGATATTCTCAATATCTGACTATTACCAGTAATGGCCTGTCTCTTCTCCATAATTAATATGAATGGTTGCACCAGTATGTTTGATATCTAATCTATATTCTAAGATAACAGAAAGACATTACTTTGTTTACTAATGCCTGCCTCATCAAGCCATCTTAGAAGAAAGAATGATCACCTGCAACAGAAGATGAGAATTAATGCTGATCAGTTTTTTTTTCCAGCAGCTTTGAAAAAATGTTTGTTTGCAGTGCCAGTGTGAAACATTGATAAAGCAAAGATTTCAGATGGAACACAATCCGATTTCGAGGCAAACATTTATTATGAAGAAAATTTATGGGTTTCATTGTTTTTCTTAATTATAGAAAATCTTCTTCTAAATGACAAAGTGATTGATAAAAGTTTTAAGCGAGAAGACAATGCAATTTGTGGAGAAGTGAGGATTTCAGTTGTTTATCACTTGTGTCTTTTGGTGTAGCAAAAAAAAAAGAAGTGCTTATCTTTCAGCACATTTTTGTCCATCTGTCTGTGTGTCTATTCATTTTAAGATCTATTGCTGTAATATTTGATATGGTGATTCACCATGGAATATACAGTCAAGCCTGTGTAAGCAGTCACCTCTATTAAGCAGCCACTTGTGTAAAGCAGCCAAATTTTCTATTTCTCATTTCTATGCTTTTATAGCAAATTAACTTTTAGCAAATTTAGCAACAACCTGTCTTAAACTGCCACTTTAGCACCTTCCCTTGACTGGCTGCTAAAGACAGGTTTGACTGTATCAGTTATCTATTGCTCAACCATTTCAACATGAGTTAAGTCCCTTTGATCTTTGTATAGGTTACAAGTTATGTGGAATTTTCTATGCTACCATGTTATATGTTGATCTACTTTCTCATTCCTGGAAATATTTCATTAGCTGAGGAAGTAGGTCAACATCTACTGATAGTCATGACATTCTATGTAAAATTGAATGTTCTGTTTTGGTAAATCTGAGCGATTTAATTGGCTGAGAAAGTTCACACTACACAATGTTACAAGCTGTCCAGAGCAAAGTTCAAGGTGAGCTTTTCTGATTGCCCTGTATCTGTTGTCCATCTGTCCTCCATCTGACTGTAAACTTTATGTTGTGTTCACTCTAGCACCGACATATTTCTCAGTGGATAATTAATATCAGAGTTATGGCCCTTGAATCATCATAAATTTAATTATTTGGCATTGTGTGCACTCTAGCATCTTTTTGATTGATCCTCATTAATCTAACAACCATGAATATCTCTAACAAGTTATTGACTTGCAAAATTGAATAATAAGTGTCAGAATTATGGCCCTTGAATTGTCAAATATTCCAAGTTTCGTTTGATCTTCACCAAACACAGTAGTTATATCATCATAGAGTCTCAGACAAGTTCTTAAACTGGCAAAATTGGTTAATTTATGTTGACCTTTGAATTGTCAATAATTGTGTCCAGTACTTGTATTTTTCATTTGATCTTCATCAAAGTTATACAGCAGTTATATAATTAATATATCTCAGACATATTTATGAACTGGGATAACTGTGCCCACATCTTTGGTCCTCATATTTTATCACTGTTCTTGCATTCATGATTACTAACTGCTCAATAGTTACTGTTCTTGGTTACAGTGTATCTATATTCTTGGCCTCTGTACCTATATTCCTGTTTACTTCCAGCCATTGGGAAGATTGGTGTGATTACAGAACAAATAACCGACAGTCTTCTGTGGGCAGTGAGGTACGAGGAGAACCCGGGGGTGAGGGCTGAAGCGTGCCACACCCTGAAAGTGCTGAAGGCCAAGACAGAGGAAGTGGCCGATGTTTTACAGGACCGATTCCTCGTGGAGTCCAACCCGCTAGTCAGAGAGTATGTATACATAAGACAATTTAAAATCAATTCTATGTAACATGAATAGAGGCAAGAATTGACATTTTAAGTAAATGATTTGCAGATTCACTATGAGTTTATAAAAGAACTATAAATTTTGTAAGACATTTCTAATGGATATTTAGCATTCATGTCTGGGAGCTGCTGGGACATTCTTATTGAGTCTTTATTTCTGTGAATAAGGCCAAGGCTGATTAGCTCAGTTGGTAGCACATCTGACTATCAATCTAGGGGTTCGAGTTTAAAAATAGAATGTTAGTATATAGATCCATGTATACATATAGGAGGATAATTCAAATATATGTTTGAACATAGGTACCTGTATATATAGGGGGATAATGAAAATATATACTGATATATAGGTTCATGTATATATATATATATAGGAGGATAATTCAAATATATGTTTGAACATAGGTACCTGTTTATATGGGTGATAATGAAAATATATGCTGATATATAGGTACATGTATATATAGAACGATACTTATAATATATGTATGAACATAGGTACCTGTTTATAAAGGGGGGATAGTGAAAATATATACTGATATATAGGTTCATGTATATATAGAGGAGGAATAATTACAATATATGTTTGAACATAGGTACCTGTATATATAGGGGGATAATGAAAATATATACTGATATATAGGTTCATGTATATAATTCTATAGGAGTATAATTCAAATATATGTTTGAACATAGGTACCTGTTTATATGGGTGATAATGAAAATATATGCTGATATATAGGTACATGTATATTATATAGAATGACAATTACAATATATGTTTGAACATAGGTACCTGTTTATAAAGGGGGGATAGTGAAAATATATACTGATATATAGGTTCATGTATATATAGAGGAGGATAATTACAATATATGTTTGAACATAGGTACCTGTATATATAGGGGGATAATGAAAATATATACTGATATATAGGTTCATGTATATATAAGTGGATAATAACAATATATGTTTGAACATAGGTATCTGTATAATAATCATATAAGGGGTAATGAAAATATATGTTCGTGTGTGGGTGCATGTATATATAGGGGGATAATGAAAATATATACTAGTATACAGGTACCTGGACATATAAAGGGATAATGAAAATATATGCTGATATATAGGGACATGTATAATATATAAAGGTTAATGAAAATATATGCTTGTATACAGGTACCTGGACATATAGGGGGTCATGAAAATATATGTTAGTACATAGATACATGTTAATATAAGGGGATAATGAAAATATATGTTAGTGTGTGGGTGCATGTGTATACAAAGGGATAATGAAAATATATGTTAGTGTGTGGGTGCATGTGTATACAAGGGGATAATGAAAATATATGTTTGTACATAGGTACCTGTATATATAGATTAAATATGGAGTATTTTCAGTAATTTGATCAGGTAGGACCCCACTAGGCGTTTGTTCTAGTAAATGCCAATCTGCTTGTAAAGCACCTGAAGAGATTGTTATACATACCTGGTGCCAAACAACACTTGAATTTCAATAGGTGTTTGATGCTCTGAGGCCATGTGCTCCATTCATTACAAACTTTCTTGTGGAATTTTTTACCTGTTCATCTTGGCCTTATCTTGTGGATTCCTTTGATGAATTAGTATTCATTTTTTCACACTATGAATATATTTCACCCATTGATTCTTATCAAGATCTGTGGGGTTTTTTAAATTCAAAAATACTTTATTAAGTTTGACAAGACACTATCTACTTCTGCAAAACATTGAGTGTTCTGTTTTGATTTGGTTCTCAAAGTAAAAAAGGTGACATGATAAAGTTAATAATCATTTTTTATATAACACACGATTTCGAAGCATACAGAAATTTCAAATGTTAAGTTATTATTCATGTGCATGTCTGGGCGACATCATCTCTTGATTCTGTAACATTTACACACAGCCCTGATGGCATGGTGATTGAGCCCAAGCCCATGTTGTTAGAATGCTGTAGGCTTCAGTGTCTAGTAATCCAATTTCAAGCAGACGAAATGAATGCAACAGTCCATGTTGTTATTGATAATTGAGTTTTCAACCACATAATACACTGGGGAGACATAATATCTGGCATCATTCATGCATTTGTGCATCTGTAGTGTCCATGTGTCCCAAAGCTTTTCCGGAACACAACAGTTTACTCCAAAATCTTCAAGATTGTTTAAAGGTCCCATTTAGAACATGTAGGGTTATACATGTAGTTTTGGCAGCATTCATACGGTTGAAAAAAAATCCAAGTTCATTCTACAGAGGAAAATGGGTTTTAATTTAATATAAGAACAATATTTTTTCGTGATTATTTTTGTCTAACAACCTGAACAACCCTTATTATTCACTGAACAACCCTTATTGTTTACAGTGAACTGGCATCCACACTGAAGATGTTTGATATCAGTGCCACAGAAGATATGGATATGGTGGCCCAGATTAAAAAAGAGGTGAAGAAACTGTGTACCCGCAACATCATCGCATCACAAATAACACTCAATGAGCATGACGATGATCGCCGCGAGAACATGGCACGAATGATCTACGAGTCAGAAAAGGAGATGAAGGTTGGCTGATATATTAAAGTATTGAACATCAACAGTACAAAAAAAAGCATTATATACATGTATACATGCACTTATATATGCAGGCACACATGCAAGTATGCATGCTTGCATTCACTCAAGGGTCAAGGTGAGTTACTGTGATCACCCTGTGTCTGCTGGACATTCAGTTGTCTGTTTATCTTTCATGCCAGAGTAACGGCCCTTGAATCAGAAAAAAAATTATGTTATTTGACCTTGTGTGTGCTCTGGCATTCACAGTTTTCATTTGATCTTCTCCAAACTTATGTAGTACATTTTTTTGAACTGGCTTGATCAGGTAATTAATGTCAGAGTTACACCATAATATCCTAATAAAATAAGATCAGAGAGGCCTTATTTGTTAATAAATATCAGAGTTGTGTCCCTTCAATTATAAAAATGTCATTAATGGATATGGTTTCCTGTGTGACAGGTGAGCTATTTAGGACCATTGTGGCTCTCTTGTTTATATCAGTATTATTAGATGTCATATAAAAGGAAAATCAAATTGAAATTTAAGAAAAAAAAAGAAATAGTCATCACCATTAACTGAATACTTGGTATGCGTTTTTTTATTACTGTAATTTCGTTTTTACATTTGCAATAGTTGATATATAATACATCAGGTTGACAAATAAATATGGTGTTACTGTCTGCTTTACTAAAATCTGCTTGCTAAAATGACCTGTTCAAAGTGTGAGGATGAAAAAAACACTTAATATTGCCTTAAATCTGCTAGTGTTTCAGAAACATTGTCAGGAAAACATAAGAAAGTGTCTGGCTATATACAATTTTCTTTTACTGAAATTTATTTCCATTCTTATCTCCCTTTATTAAATATACATTTTTGTTAATAACAAAACTACAAAACTATTCTAGGGATTATGTTGAATCTTCACACAATGACCGAGGACAGAAAAAGGCAGAGAAGTGAACAAGAACCATAATTTTATCTTGCATTTTTTTAAAAACAATCTCCCTTCATTAAATTTACTTGTCCTGGGCATAACTCTAAAAGTACTGAATGAAATTTATTCAAACTGCATTCAAGGATAGAGGACATTAAGGGTAAGTGCAGTGTTTAAGAACCATAACTCTACCCTGCCTCATTTTTCAATTATCACTTTTAGTATACTTGTCATGAAGATTACTCAAGAACTATTCAAGGGGTTTGGTTGATATTTCACACAATTATAGAGGACATAATAATTCTTTCTTCTGTCTTTACATAATTATTCCCTTTGTTATAATATTTTATTATGCTATTTCGGAACATAACTCAAAAAGTGTTCAAGGGATTTAGTTGAGATAGAGGACATTGAGCGGAAGTGTGCAGGAAGCATAACTCTTTATTTTGTCTTCCCAGAATTATTCCCCTTTGATATTTTCTAATGTTTGGAGCATACCTTGAAAAGTTTTTAAGTGAATGCTTTGAAACTGCATACACTGATAGAGAGCATTGACAGGAAGTGGACAGTACAAGAATTTGATATGGTGGGTGGATTGGTCAGTGTCCAACATGGCTCTTGTTCCACTTTATTAGCAAGCTTTGGTGATAATTTTTAATATTACACAATTCATAAAAAGCAGAGCGGTATTACAGTGGAAAGATTGTTGGACCGCACACACTAGAAGTCTTGGGTTCAATCCCGAACTTGACCCGATGCCTCACAAAAAAACAAGTGAGTACTGGATCTACACTGGAAATGGTTCATATAAACTCTGAGCTTACTTCAAATCGTGCTAAAATAAATTAGTACAAACTAAATAGTATGCTGTATGCAGAAAGAAGTGAGTGAACCCAAAATACAATAATATTGTTGTATTGTTTTGATCGAATTGATGAAATTTTGCACCTTTCTTACCTTCTGCTTGACTTAGACAAATGAAGTCAACCTTGAAACCACCAAGTTAATCAATTAAAGCTTTAAAACTGTACTGAAATAAAAGTAGCAATGTTATTTGGAAATGATGAATTATTGTTGATAATTATTCAGGGTTGTTCATTTGTGGATAGGCATATAATTGATCACTGATTGATAACTAATTGATCGTCAGTTGCTGTTCTGTTGACTTAGAGACCAGTCATCAATCACATAATTGACAGTCAATTCCCGGCATCGATCAAATTATGAAAGCCCCACTTCTGTATCTTTCATTCATCACATTACCATAAGTTTATAATATAAAGGTTCACCCCTAGCAGATAGAAGTTACAATATCTCCCTTGTAAATCTTTTTTTTTTTTCTTTTTTTTTTTTTTTTTTTTTTTTTGAATAGGGTTTAACACCAATTTCAACACATTGCAGGTTATGTATGGCATATCCAGTTTTACCAGGTGGAGGAAGACCTCAGAATGAATCTGAGTAGAACCAACAGCCTTCCACAAGTTACTGGCAAACTTTCTCACATAAAGTTTTTTGAGTAAGCTGGACTTGAACCTACGACCTTAGTGGTGAGAGGCCAGTGATCTTGAGATCATATGGCCGTGGAAATCTGTATTGCTCGGCTTTGGTTTGATGACAGTGAAAACTTTTGATACCACATGAAAATGCTATTGTTAATAGGGTTCTTTTTTTTATAACTTTGGAGTTTGCTCTCTGAGTAAACCAAATTCACTGTCATATCGTTTTTCTGATAAAGTCCCAAAATAGTAGGAGCGGTTTTTGTATAACAGCAGTTTTCTATACCAGTCCTGTCAGTTAGGATTCAGTGTGCTTAAAGTGCACTTTTAATTGGCTGTTTTAAGCTGCTGAAGGTGTATAAGAACAAATCCATACACATGTGTATTTGTTTACATTTACTAGATATCACCAGTACAAAATATATATCATCAAAACAAAATAGATATTAATACAAAACAAATATCATCTAAACAAAATAGATATCAATACAAAATATATATCACCTATACAAAATAAATATCAATACAAAATAGATATTACCAGTACAAAATTGATATCAATACAAAAAAAATACAGATATCACCAGTGCAAAATAGATATCACCAATACAAAATAGAAATCATCTGTATAAAATCTGTAACTGGAAATGTCACTTCTGATAAAAATAAGTGCTCAATAATCATAGAATACAAAAAGAGCAGCCTGGAAAAACTGTTGGCCTGTTACAAATATTTACATTGTTTGTTAACAGTCTAGTTCATTCATTACATCATTCATGTGTTTATTGTTATCTGCCATGTTATGTGTTTATCTGGCGGCTTCCAGTACATGTTTTACCTATCATCATGTCATGTCAGCAGGGAGCCTTTACCTTCCAGCCATATTTCCGAGAGGGTGGCATTTTTTCTCTTTATGAAAAGTGAAAAATGTTTATGACAAAATATGTGTTATGGTTGGATTTGTATTATGCTTTGCTGCTATTTTCTTATGACTTTTATCGATTAAATGTTAAAATCTGGTAAATTTACTGTTACAAGAAGTCTTGAGAGGATAATAATAAAAAAAAAGCAAAGCAAATTAAAAGCTGTTTCCAGTAAAAGCTTAAAGGAAGTATAGGAAAAAAATGCTATTTTTTTAAAATGGTTAAAATATACTTAACGGCTTTAAAATGCAACATTGTGTATTTTAATTTGTTATATTTGAGTATAATAAACAAAAACACAAAACTTTTAGTCTTCAGTCATATTCAAATAACAAACCACAATGTGTGTTGACTGCTGAAAGATATTCTAACATGTATATAATAACACAAAGGTGTTCACAAGTCATGTGTAAAAATACAGTTGCTTTTGTTAAGCCGTTAAATATACAAAATTTGTTTAAGTGGGAAATCTATTATAGTCTAACCTACGCCAGAGTTATTTAATCCCTTTTCAATATATTCTTTTGGCAATGCGGGGTCAGTGAGTCTATAAAGCCATGATAATAATTATATTGGAAAAATGTTTATAGCCAATTTTAAAATTGTGAAAAACCGTGATAAAATTCCTTTTAATATAAATTTTCATTCTGGAAAAAAATGTTTTTATTATCAATCATGTACGTTACATTTCACTGATTAAGAGGCAAACAAGGCAGACATTAACATGATTGCTTAATTAAATTAACATTATTTAGTGTGAGGTCAGGTTGGCTCAGTCGGTAGCTTGTATGACTTAGGTTTCGTAATTTTGAATCACTGCCTGGCCACAGTCCCTGTGATGACTAATATAATAAGTAATAACAGTGCATCTCATTATCATTCATCTTTCACTGCTGATTCCAATGGGAAAGTTATCAGTTACTTGTGAAGAAAGGTATGCGCAAGTACTGGTTAACCTTCCAGGACACCAGGAAATATGTTTATGTTAACTGATTGTCTGTTCACCCTCGATGGCATTAAAAAAAATGCTAGATATTCAATCAATCAGTCAATTGATCAATCAGTATTATGTTTAAGAGAGCCAAGTTTCAAAATACACACACTCACATACAGACACATACACTAGCATGCACACATTAGAAATGGCCCATCAAGCAGTTAGTTTCTTGATATTCCCTTGTTATCTCCTGGTCTACCGCTATTTTGTAGTAAATCTATTTATGTTTCTTTATCTGGCACATTTGGAGTTAATGCATCTTCTGAATCACTTGTATACTACATACTAGATATGATTGTGTTTTTATCCCTCACTTATCAGTCTATTTGTCTGTTATTTATTCTGCCTCAAGTGTTATGTCTCACAGTCTGTGCCTATTATCTTATTTTAGTTTCTTACTTCATTATTCCTAGATTTATTTCTGTATTCCTTTATAGTTTCTCTTTATTTTTGTATTTGTTTTGTTTTTAATTTATCATAAATCTTTCTGTGACATTCTGTTTATTTATCTTTACTTCATTTTTCTTCTCTTAAAGTGTCTTTCAGGACATTTTCATTTCCATTTTTCTATTTTGATGAATAATTATCTTATTATTCTATCAGCTTTAGTGAGCTTTAATTTTCTCTTTCTTTTAATTCTTTTGACAATTAAAATTGTATTGTCTCATCTTTAACATTATTCTGTGTAATCCTTTACTGTGTTGTCTCATCTTTAAAATTATTCTGTGTAATCCTTTACTGTGTTGTCTCATCTCTAACATTATTCTGTATTATCCTTTACTGTGTTGTCTCATCTTTAACATTATCCTGTGTCATCCTTTACTGTGTGGTCTCATCTTTAACATTATCATTTGTCATCCTTCACTGTATTGTCTCATCTTTAACATTATCATTTGTCATCCTTCACTGTGTTGTCTCATCTTTAACATTATCCTGTGTCATACTTTACTGTGTGGTCTCATCTTTAACATTATTCTGTTTCATCCTTTACTGTGTTGTCTCATCTCTAACATGATTCTGTTTCATCCTTAACTGTGTTGTCTCATCTTTAACATTATCCTGTGTCATCCTTTACTGTGTTGTCTCATCTCTAACATTATTCTGTTTCATCCTTTACTGTGTTGTCTCATCTCTAACATTATTCTGTCATCTTTTACTGTGCTGTCTCATCTCTAACATGATTCTGTATTATCATTTACTGTGTTGTCTCATCTCTAACATTATTCTGTGTAATCATTTACTGTGTTGTCTCATCTCTAACATTATTCTGTCATCCTTTACTGTGTTGTCTTATCTCTAACATTATTCTGTCATCCTTTACTGTGTTGTCTCATCTCTAACATTATTCTGTATTATCCTTTACTGTGTTGTCTCATCTCTAACATTCTTTACTGTGTTGTCTCATCCATAACATTATTCTGTATTATCCTTTACTGTGTTGTTTCATCTCTAACATGATTTTGTATTATCCTTTACTGTGTTGTCTCATCTCTAACATGATTTTGTATTATCCTTTACTGTGTTGTCTCATCTCTAACATGATTCTGTGTAATCCCTTACTGTGTTGTCTCATCTCTAACATGATTTTGTATTATCCTTTACTGTGTTGATTCATTTCTAACATGATTCTGTATTATCCTTTACTGTGTTGTCTCATCTCTAACATTATTCTGTATTATCCTTTACTGTGTTATCTCATTTCTAACATTATTCTGTGTAATCATCTACTGTGTTGTCTCATCCATAACATTATTCTGTGTAATCCTTTACTTTGTTGTCTCATCTCTAACATTATTCTGTATTATCCTTTACTGTGTTGTTTCATCTCTAACATGATTTTGTATTATCCTTTACTGTGTTGTCTCATCTCTAACATGATTTTGTATTATCCTTTACTGTGTTGTCTCATCTCTAACATGATTCTGTGTAATCCCTTACTGTGTTGTCTCATCTCTAACATGATTTTGTATTATCCTTTACTGTGTTGATTCATTTCTAACATGATTCTGTATTATCCTTTACTGTGTTGTCTCATCTCTAACATTATTCTGTATTATCCTTTACTGTGTTGTCTCATTTCTAACATTATTCTGTTTAATCCTTTACTGTGTTGTCTCATCTCTAATATTATTCTGTTTAATCCTTTACTGTGTTGTCTTATCTTTAACATTATTCTGTATTATCCTTTACTGTGTTGTCTCATCTTTAACATTATTATGTGTACCGGTAATTCTTTACTGTGTTGTCTCATCCATAACATTATTCTGTATTATACTTTACTGTGTTGTCTCATCTCTAACATTATTCTGTCATCCTTTACTGTGTTGTCTCATCTCTAACATTATTCTGTGTAATCCTTTACTGTGTTGTCTCATCTCTAACATTATTCTGTTTAATCCTTTACTGTGTTGTCTCATCTCTAACATTATTCTGTCATCCTTTACTGTGTTGTCTCATCTCTAACATTATTCTGTATCATCCTTCACTGTGTTGTCTCATCTCTAACATTATTCAGTTTCATCCTTTACTGTGTTGTCTCATCTCTAACATTATTCTGTTTCATCCTTTACTGTGTTGTCTCTGTCTCTAACATTATTCTGTATTTACCTTTACTGTGTTGTCTCATCTTTAACATTATTCTGTATTATCCTTTACTGTGTTGTCTCATCTCTAACATTATTCTGTATTATCCTTTACTAATTGTCTCATATCTAACATTATCCTTTGTCACCCTTCACTGTGTTGTCTCATCTTTAACATTATTCTGTGTAATCCTTTACTGTAATGTCTCATATTTAACATTATTCTGTGTAATCCTTTACTGTGTTGTCTCATCTTTAACATTATCATTTGTCATCCTTCACTGTGTTGTCTCATCTTTAACATTATCCTGTGTAATCCTTTACTGTGTTGTCTCATCTTTAACATTATCATTTGTCATCCTTCACTGTGTTGTCTCATCTTTAACATTATCCTGTGTCATCCTTTACTGTGTGGTCTCATCTTTAACATTATCATTTGTCATCCTTCACTGTGTTGTCTCATCTTTAACATTATCATTTGTCATCCTTCACTGTGTTGTCTCATCTTTAACATTATCCTGTGTCATCCTTTACTGTGTGGTCTCATCTTTAACATTATCCTGTGTCATTTTTCACTGTGTTGTCTCATCTTTAACATTATTCTGTGTCACCCTTTACTGTGTTGTCTCATCTTTAACATTATTCTGTGTAATCCTTTACTGTAATGTCTCATATTTAACATTAATCTGTGTAATCCTTTACTGTGTTGTCTCATCTTTAACATTTTCATTTGTCATCCTTCACTGTGTTGTCTCATCTTTAACATTATCCTGTGTAATCCTTTACTGTGTTGTCTCATCTTTAACATTATCATTTGTCATCCTTCACTGTGTTGTCTCATCTTTAACATTATCCTGTGTAATCCTTTACTGTGTTGTCTCATATTTAACATTATCCTGTGTCATTCTTGACTGTGTTGCCTCCTCTTTACTTGCTTGTTCTTTCTTTTTTCTGTCTATCCCTCTCTATGTTGCCAGCCCAAACCAATACCTGCATGTAGAAGGAAAAGGAAAAAATACAAGCATGCTAAAATCCCTGCCAGCAAGATGAGAATCAACCATCTCCATTTAAGAACCAGTCTGTATGAAATTTCAAAAGAGCGATTAAAGTCTGTCTTTCCGTTTGAAATATTTGAACTGAATGAGGTAGTGTACAACAAGCATCAGTGATTGTGCTTATTTTGTCTTGAAAAAACAACAACACATGTTTATTAATAAAAAAACTCTGATTGTCAAACATTGATATTTGCATGCATCATTGTAGTATTATAATGTCGAATATTTTGCATACTGCATGTTATGTTGGTGCTCTAGTAAACCTTTTACAAATGTTGACAATGATTTTGAATATTGCATTTAATAGGATTAAAATAGTGTTTTATTTGTAATTTAAAATATTGCATTGATAATAATTATAAAACTGCAGTAAATTCAGTTTTATTGCATTTTTAATGATGTTGTCCTCCATGTCTGTTAATTAATCTACAAACCATATTAACATTTGCACTAAAATGAAATAAATTTTTCATTAGATCCAATTTGATGTTGATGGTTCTTACTTGACACTTGACTTTCTTACTTGACACTTGACTTTCTTACTCGGATTCCTTACTCGGCACTCGGCTTCACTACTCAACACTTGACTTCATTCTTACTCCACACTCAATTTCCTTACTTGACACTCAACTTTCTTACTTGACATTCGACTTTCTTATTCAACACTTGACTTTCTTACTCAACATTCAACAGTTAGAACTCTTCGATGGTAATTGGGTTTGGTTTGAATCATCCCTACATTATGTCATCTATTCTTGGCCTTTTCAGGAACAAGAGAGGCAGCCTGAGCCGATGATGGAGAGACTCCGGTCCCTGAGTAGATCAAGTTCACATGTCAAATTGGAGGAGTCGGGGCGGAGCACTCCGGAACAGGGTAGAGATACAGTGTTTACACCCACTGCTGACCAGGTAATATTGTGTTACCAATACACCGACATGATAGCATCCAGTATTATTATACCCACTCTAACACCTGTCAAAAGAAATTTTGGGGGTTATAGAGGAGTCTTTAACTCCCTCTGATGCCAGAGTATGTGATTTCCATCCCCAGCCTGATCTGATGCTTTTCAAAAAGCAACACTCAGTACTTTTCTACTCAGGAAGCAGACTTGAGAGCGATTCATATAAGCTTTGATATTACTTCGTTATCAAGCTAAAATAAATTAGTATAAACTAATTGTTGTCAAATAATGTCTTGTTACCTCTGCATAAAAACTAGCCAAAATAACAATAGTAAACTCGATATTTTCTTTCTTGATGTTCCTCTAGGCAGTTAACATTTATTATAAGAAGAAATATTATGCCATAATACGTCGTAAAATATAGTGTACTTGTGTCTGGAACTACAAATACATCTCTACGTCAGATTTTTTTCTCTTCAGTAGAATTAAACATAAACTTGAAATACATGGTGCAGTGGTAGGGCATCAGCTTAATGATCATAGGGATCATGAGTTTGATCCTCTACCACACCCATGTGTGGTGTCCTTGAGCAAGACACGTTTTTCAGCATACGCTTAGTACTGAATTTAAGCGTGATTTGTATAATTGTAATAACTTGTTTCACAATTAAAGCAAAATAAACTAATTAGACATCTTAAACTTGTTCATTTGAATTTTGACAGGAGTTGGAGGCCATTTTGGGTAAAGAAGAGCTCATGAGCGGGAAGACATCCCCAACAGACCAGGGTACTACACCAGGGGACAAATCTGGTACCACAAGTGTTGGATCACAAGGTGATGGGGAGGACAGCAATGATGAAGGAGATGAAGATAATGAGAGAGATGAAGTAAGTGATTCTGGCAGTGTTGTTGTAGTGGGTTTAGTATTGAATCAATGTGCTTAGTACCAGGCTCATCATTTTGAAAAAATTCAAAGAGCTATTGTCATGACCCTGGTGTCGTCATCATTGCCATTTTCATTGTCTGGTTGAAGTTTTATATTTAGCTCAGCTTTTCCTTTGTTTCAAAAAAGATTACTTATGTTATAGTGACTACACTTCACATTCATATCATGTTTAACAAACATTGTTATACATGTAGCTAAGTTACGTAAGATTTCATACTTTACGCTAAAATTTTAGGTGAAAGTTATTTGGTAAGCTTGGGTTGAACTTTTGTTGCTGTTTTTTTTAAAAAAAAAAAATTTTTCAGTATTAGTATTGACTCTGTAAACTGGTCACCATTATGTTAAAAAGCTTACATCACTGACCTTAACTTACTTAATTGATTTCGAGCATCTGCACCAGCTTGTAGTGCTCATGTTTTCTTTTATATTTTTTGGATAATGGAGCTCACTGGATACTGCTTATAAAGTCGGCAGCTTTGCTGAGTGAGGGCTGCTCCTCATGAACTTAATAAATACTGAGTTGGCCATTATCTTTTCTTGGATGCATTCTGTGCTTTCAAGGATCCCTTCATCAGATATTATTAATCCACATCATGAAATTTTGCATTAAAACTACTTTTGTACGTGCTCTTAATAAACTCTTTCAAGCTCATCATTTTAATAGATACACAGGTGACAAAACATATGTTAAATGTATGTTTTACATGCTTTTGATTAACATGCATTTCAAATCACATGTTTAACATATGTAAATTAACATACGATAATCAGAAATGCTTGTAAAAAATTTGTTAACAGAAACATATGTTTAACACATGTTAAACATATTTTTGTTACGATATATGTTTTTCGAGTGCATATATTTATGTTAAAAATATTTAACAACATATGTTAAACATGCATGGTACTATTTCCATGAAAATAGACATGTTTGAACATATGTTAAATCTACTGTTTAACATATGTTTAACGTGCATGGTACTATTTCCATGATTAACAGACATAGTCCAATGAATGTTATACATATGTTTAGCAGGCTTGGTACTATTTCTATGAATAACTATACTTTTTGACTGAATGTTAAACATAAGGCAGAAAAATTTTACATGCATTCCTGATTATCATATGTTAATTTACATATGTTAAACATATATTTTGTCCAACAATTGTTTAACATATGTGGCAGTTTTACCTGTATATGGTCGATAAAACTACTGTTAAAACGCGTTCAGGTTTCAATATTTAGTTTCCTTGATTAATCACCACTATTTGTAGTGTGGGGAGGATAGATAACTTTATCAAATATATTTCTGCGTAGTAACACCCCATTTTATGTTTAAACTTATCCTAACATTTTCTGTTACAACTTCATTTCTTTCTGTTTAATCATTTACTTCAACCTTATCTCATGTTTAAATCACCATCTCAGCTTTATATCACTGTTTGCTATGAAGAAATGTTTTGGGCCCTTGGCAGATTTTCATTTTTCATTTTATTATCGGAAAATGAGCTTGCAGTTTGATATGTTAATATAAAGTAATTTATTTAAAGTAACTTAAGATTTTCAATTTTGACAATAAAAAACTATATAAATTTACATCTGATTTAATTTCAGAGAGAGGACCAGACAGGTGATGAAGATGAAGGAACTGAACGTTCAAGTCGAGGTTCCCAAACACCTGGAAAAACTTCTACGGAAACAGCTGAACCATCAAGTCGAGGTTCCCAGACTCCCGGAAAAATATCTGAGGAAGAGGTAGATGGAGAGATAGCTATTGTCATAGAGCGACCTACCAGTACTGTTAAGTTCGCCTCCCATCTAGAGGTTGCTGACATTCCATCAAGGTCAAGGTCATCTCTAGGTCCATCACGACTGTCACTTATGGATGACCAAGGAAAGCCATCACGTTTGAGCAATGCCACGGGAACAACTGGTACCGAGGGAATGGTGTTTGGCAGAGATGCTGTAGTTGAGCGAGAAAAAATAAACGAAGAAGCAAGAAACACTTTTGCAGTTATGGATCTACGCTACAGGGACATGGTGCAAGATCTTATCGACTTAGATAACACTTTTGAATTGGGACTTACTTCAGGTAGTAGACAAGATTTTGAAGATAAAATAAACAGCATGAAAATAGTACAAACGCCACCTTCTAGTGCTAAACGTGCAGTAGAAGTGTCTGTTGCTAAGGTAGAATCATCTGCTGATGGAGTTATAGATGTAGATAATGAAAAGGAGATTGGAGAACCTGTAGAAGATAAAAATGGCGGGAAAAATGTATTAGATGAGAAGCAGCTCTCTCAAAGTGAACTTGAAATAAATATCAAACTAGGGATCGTGAGTTTGAATCCCCGCCTGGCACAGTATCCATGATGATTTATATATGACATAGCACCTCATTAGCATTCGTCTCTCACTGCTGATTCATTTAAGAGAGTTAACAGTTACTTGCGGAAATGGGGTGTGCTCGAGAACTGGTAAACCTTCCAGGATCTCGGTGGGTGGGTGGGGGGGGGGGGGGGGGGGGGGAAGTGGTTAGGTAACTGATCATCTGTTTGTCCTTGATGGCCTAAAAATAATGCTAAATATTTAGTTGTAGTCAATAATGACTTTAACATATTGCTGGACATGTTATATGAGTCTAACATAGTGTGTTTGTACAACTACATGTTAATATTCCCATGTTTTGACATCCTTGATGTGGAACAGAAAATAAAGATATTGGCAGGTGAAATAACAGGCACAACATTGTTTGGTAAAACTGTTAAAATGGAAGGTATTGAAGGGTTAATGCATGACATATGTCAACAGATCTGTAAACGTGTTTATTCAATTAGAAACCTTTTGTTCTTGTTTGATATGTAAGTCAGATAATGGCAGTAATTATGGAGCATAATACAGCCTCTTTCAATGGGGAATTGAATGTAATCCTAATACAGTTAAGCCTGTCTTAAACAGCCAGTCAAGAGAAGGAACAAAAGTGACCTTTTAAGACAGGTTGTTGTTTAATGCAGGTTAATTTGTTCTGAATGCATATAAATGGGAACTAACAGATGTGGCTGCCTAATAGCAACAGTTTACTGAAACTTATAATTTCTGGTGCCAAAGTTCTAGGTCCATTCTGCATTATAATTTGCCTGTATGTGTTTCTTTCTGGAAACATTCTGTTCAGGTATTCATTAGAAAACAGTTATTGGACAAAATAAAGAGCATGTCAGTTCTGGATATTCTGAGATTACATGCAGGTTATTTTGAGTTGAAAAAAAAGAGAAGTTTTTTCGTTGAATCTGAATAAAACACCTAATATGTCTAACAATATTGCTCTGTTCCATGCAAACTATCTGCCATTTTGGTATCTATTGATAATTTTGCTTCATTTCGTCTTTTTAGTCCCCTACCAGTTTTAACGGAAGGGACTCAATGGGTCTGATGCTCTACCACTGGATGATGCGCTCCACACTTAGCTATACCCATTGCTCAGCATCCAATCAGTGATTTCAAACTGTCATGTCCACACAGTTTAGCAAAGATACAATGATATCCCATACCTTGATGTCAAATATATACCTCTGCAAAGTCTACAGTTTTGTAACACAACTGAACCAAAATCTGGTTATCAATCATCCATTTGTTTATTGTTGTCATCCATTGTTAACTTTTTACAAAAGCATTTCTTCTTTGTACCTTCAAAGCTATGACATAGCTAGTTTATAATGTAGTATAGGCCTTTGGTTGTCTACCAAGTTTGTTTGAATCATGACCTATAGGTCATGCTTGATCTCTCCTCGGAGCATCAAACTTTTAAAAAGAAAAGTTTTTATATCTTAAATATTTGTATGTAGAAATGGGTGGACTGTTAATGAGAAGGTTTCTGCCCCCTATTCGTGCCAGTGGGTTATAATTGGCCTGTGTTGGAGTTACAAGACTTGTATTATTGCATGAAAGTTGAGATATATATGGACAAATAAAAATTTGAAAAGAACTGAAAATGATGAAAATCAGGTTAGCAATATTGATCTGTTTGGCCTCTTGTATTAACCCAGTTGGTTTGTCTCCCCTAAGCTACAAATGGTAACACCCAACTATGGCAGTTAAAACAACAGTAGATTAAGATTACAACATATATCTCATAATTCCATTTATTTATGTGTCGTCGTTCTGTAAAACACCATTCATTCATAATTCCATGTCTACAAACGTTAACACCAACCTAATGATGGCAGCAAGTACAGTAGTAGGTATAAATTACAATACATATCACATTATTTCATGTCTACAAATGGTAACACCTAACTATGGCAGCAAATACAACAGTAGATATAGATTATAACACATATCTCATAATGTCATGTCTACAAATGGTAACACTTAACTATGGCAGCAAGTACAACAGTAGATATAGATTTCAACACATATGTCTACAAATGGTAACACCTAACTATGGCAGCAAGTACAACAGTAGATATAGATTACAACACATGTCTACAAATGGTAACACCTAACTATGGCAGCAAGTACAACAGCAGATATAGATTACAACACATGTCTACAAATGGTAACACCTAACTATGGCAGCAAGTACAACAGCAGATATAGATTACAACACATATCTCATAATTCCATGTCTACAAATCTATGGCAGCAAGGACAACAGTAGATAAAAATGACAACGCATATCTCATAATTCCATGTCTACAAAATTTAATGGTAACACCTAACTATTGCAGCAGATACAACAGCAGATATAGATTACAATTGATTGAATATTTAGCGTAATCTTTTATGCCATCAAGGACTAACAGATGATCAATTACCTAACCACTGTTTCCTGGGATTAACCAGTACTCGAGCACACCCCGTCTCCGCAAGTAAATGATAACTTTCCCACTTGAATCAGTGGTGAGAGATGAATGATAATGAGACACAATGCCGTATATCACTGGAGACTGTTGCCTGGCAGGGGATTCGAACTCACGACCCCTGGATTGATAGTCAGACGCGTAATAGACTTAGCTAATCAGGCCTGGACAAGTACAGCAGTACATATAGATCACAGCAGATGCCATAGGATGAAATAAAATAAAACTTTAAAACCATGTCATAAATTGAGTTCTTGTCACTTAAAACAAATCATCCATTAAGTCTTTTATTGTATCTTTATATTATAAGTTTTATGCTCTTGATTTATGGGTATTTTTCTGGAATAATATAAGACAATGTGTAAGATCTCCAAACGTATCCTTTATTGTATGTAGGTAGAAATGGTACGATACATGTTAAAACATACATTCAAACATATTATAATATTAAGATTATGGATATATTACAACATACAAGTTATTAAATTGTTTACAGTATCCAGACGTGTAATTAACACAATAGTCTGTAACATTCAAAGATGCATGTATGCATGATTATATAATACCATCATAATGAGGGCCTCATGGAAGATTACTATTTTCCAATGAGTTTGCCCACATATAACACCTTAACAGTAATGATTTACACATCATTCCAATTACCCAATAAAAGCATAAATTGTAAAATTGAATTATACAGTTAATATTCCTTATTTAATAGAAGTTATGGGGTTACTCGCTTTTTTTTTTATTTAATGTGAGAGGTGATTTAACACACATGTCAATTTGACCAATTCATATTCATAATCAACCGAACATGTTTGTTGCTTATAATTCTACATGAAATGAAAATGCATTATCAGTTTAGAACATATTTTAGTAGCAGAGTTTCCATTCCGCACTGAGCAACATTATGTATAATAGATAGTAAACTCTCAATTACAACATATCCGCATTTTAAACAATGTAATAAAACATATGTGAGAACAAGCATATTCAAAGCAAAATAGAAGTTTAAAAGAATAAAATGAAAAATGATAATTTCACATACCTGGAATAATATTAGACAATGTGTAAGATCTCAAAACGTATCCTTTATCCGAGTTATTAAGTTTGAAAAAAAAAAACATTAAAGAAGATAACAGAAGAGACCAATATACTCTCTTAAACCCCAAAACTAATAGACATCACAAATAAATATATTGTAAGTAATATTTTTATATGTATCTATATTTATTTTTTTATATATTAAATTATATAATATAATTACGTAATATAATATAAAATTATGTAACTAGAATGTAGTGCATTATATAAGTTAGTAGTTTGTAGATCACTGTAGTTATTATAAGTTACCTCCCATTAACCTGCTGTAACACCACTGCACGATACATGTGTTAGCCTTGTGGAATATAGAATGCACTATAGCCCAAACCATTTTACCAGGATATATTTAAATAAACTTGCAGGTAATTTCACATTAATTTTCATACCCGTTATATGTTTAAAGTATTGTATCAACATATTTAGTACTTAATAATTATATAGGATATTTATGTAAATTCCAGGCTTGTTTACATTTTTGATATACTCATTACACACCATCACCTGTATAATGTATAGAGGATTTAATGTGTATGTATTGTTTCTAATTGATTGAATTTATTGTCTGTTTTGTAAATTAGATAAGATCAAATCAGAGAGAGAGAGAGAGAGAGAAACAGATATATATATATAGAGAGAGAGACAGAGAGACAGAGAGACAGAGAGAGAGAGAGAGAGAGAGAGAGAGGGAGGGAGAGGGAGGGAGAGAGAGAGAGCATAGGTGTGGGTGTGGGGGCTCATTATTCAGGTTCAGCATATACTCTGGAGCCTGGAAGTACATCCTCAGTCACTGTCTCATCAGGTTGCCCCCGCCACCCCTCCAATAATTAAAACGCTACACCCATGGATTGATCAGATTAGATGGAATGAATAAATGAAGCTTAGAACCCATGTGTAGATATGATGGTGTGGTGAGCTTTATATTTTTGCCATATTTTGTACTTTATTTCATTGACACTTTGTCAATTGTTTCCTTTCATTTTTTGAAGACAATCTGTCAGTGAACTACATTTACACAACACATCGCTCTATTGCACGTGCTAGTTACACTAACTGAATAGGCCATTCATACCTCAAGATTATATAACACAGTAGTCGGTAGCCAGTTGATAGTTTTATGATGTGTATTTATTTGTTATGAAACCGGTGAAGGTTTGATTGATTGATATATATATATATATATATATATATATATATATATATATATATATATATATATATGCTTATATTTCAAATTGTGATTTACGTGTGCCATAAAATTAATTATATCGTGTCTCAAACCATTCTCCATTTATAAAGTTTGACTAGTGTTACTTTTCAAAATTAATAATTATATAAGGTCCGTATAACCATTTTCGCAATGATACAGATATTACAAATATCTGTTTCTACGTGAAATAAAACTTCTATTTTGCGAGTAAAACCAAAATACCGAGCAAGACATCGCGTATAGTTTTCTCCGCGTATATTATTAACATGTAGGCCTACATGTGTTTTTTGTAGTTAGTTCAAACTTATTTAATTTACTTCGATTGTGAAACTTAGGCAAATAACGCTCGAAGTCTTCCTGGTAGAACCAGTACTAAGCATATGCGAAAAAAAGTGTCTTGCTCAGGGACACCACCCATAGCTGTGGCAGAGGATCGAACCGATGACCCTCCGATTATGGGTTCGATGCTCTACCACTGGACCACGCGCTCGTAAAAATTAACAGAAATATTGGAGGCTGTTGAAGTAATTAGAAAAAATAACAAGGGTATGAAGTATGTATGGAAATTAGCAAAGAAAACAAGACTGAAAGAAAATAGGATTACAAGTATGAAATAAATACGGAAAGGAAAACAAGAATGAAATTAGTATGGAAAGAAAAATAGATCACAAGAATGAAGTACGAACTAAGTATTCAAAGAAGCAAATATTGAAGTGAGTGTATGAAAAAGACGATAAGAAAAAAGTAAGATTGAAAAGAAACATAGTATGATTATTGTAAGCTATGGCAGAAAGTTGAAGAAAATAAAAGTCAAAGCAGCAGTAGATAAGAAAAATGTGAGAAAATATAAAAGGCACTTAATACTCCATGACCGGTGACTTAGGTAGCAAGTGCAACAGTATATTCTATGATTGCATTATATATCCCATAATTCCATTGCACTAGCCTGAGATTGTGATGAAGATTTAGAAGATTTGTGTTGTAATGAGACAGCCATAATGGGATGTTACAGGAATCTCTGATGTATATATTATGTACCTCGTGACTTTCATCTACACGGTATAGTATAAATCTCAGACAATAACGTCATCGTTAGTGAGTTAATGTCGCACATAATACATTATCATGGTAGCGTCTTCAATAAATATCACCAACTGACAGTCTGATCGTCATGTTGGTGATTTAAGCGTGATGCTCCATTACATGTGATTTTAGAGTTTAAATTAGTATCTTTTTTTCTTATTTTGGGATTGAGGAGGCGATGTATGATTGTTGTTTTTTTCCTTTTTGAGAGGATGGTGGGCTTTTTGCGAAATAATTTTACTCAGTTTTCTATAACGACAAATCTGAAATCTGATTGAATATTATAAACTTTAATTGTGCTTCTTTTATTTTTAGTGTTTTTTTTCTTTCAAAATACATTAATTATGCCAGGTTAACATGGATTTGAATTAGCCTTCAACGAGGATATTAGTTGTATTGATCAGCTGGGCTGTATGCGCTGGATATGCTTACTCATGTATATATAAGTATCTCTTTCCCCCCCCCGCAATTTGCACGTAGCATTTTGGCGAGATAGAACAGAAGATTATGTAGCCAGTCGCTACTTCTCCCGGTGCTGCACCCCGTGGCTGCCACTGGCTGAATAAGACAATTATTTTCTCCGATTAGTTTGATCTAAGTGCTAAGGTGATTACGTTGATTTGTTGATTCTAGTTATGTTGATTCTTGAAGATGATTGGTTCTTGGTGGTTAGATGTTTCCCGTCGTTTAGATTCCTTTCGCTTAGTTCCCAAGGTGAGTGTCGCCATCTTGTTGTAGTACCGTACGCTGGATGTGCTTCGTTGATTGTGTACAGAAACACAATCCTTTCTAGGGCCACGTTTAAAAGTTAAAAACATAAAATCGATGATAATTTAAAAAGTTCCTCCTAAGATCGCCCGATAGTCTGTAGAATGAACCCAGCTCTCCCGATTGATTCGGTAAATATCAGGTTCTGGGATAGACTAATCGCCCGATGGAGTCACCATTTTTTTTGAAAATTCCCGCCAATCAGATTGCTCGTTACATCTTGCACACTTTGAAGGCTGGAGCTCAGGCGCACAGGTCCTCTCGCTACGAGAGCCGATTGAAGAGTGTATGTTTACTCGGAACATATCAATGTGATATGTATACTAAAACCATACATGATAAATAATGACCTTCTGACCTAATTTCGTTTTCTTGATTTTCGAGATAACTGTTTGCAAGCTTTACATACACTTTGACGAAATGCTTCATACTAGAAATATAAATATGAGTTTGTCTGAAACGCGGATCTCCGAGTCACTTAGTAAAATTGAAGTCGCTGAGTCTGATTTAATTTTAGTCACAAAGATTCGTCCATTTACATAAACAATTAAACAGTTTTATTATATAAATAAACAAAGGAATTGTAATGATTCCATGTTGTCATCAATCAAAATCCCGTATGTTAATGGCCACGTAAAAAAAACGTATTTATATTCCATAATTGAGAACTTGATTCAACTTGTGGCGTTAATATCTGTATATCAAGAAATCCTGAAGTTTATGCCAGTCTAAAGTTATAACAAGACATCTAAGTATTTGCTGTCTAAACATACATTGATTTTGTTTGTTTAATTATGTATTTGTTGTCAAAATGTATTTTATCAAAACAATTTTCAAAAGAAGTAAACATTGTAGCACTATAAACGTATATATGAATTGTATATGTACCTTTACATTTGAATCTGTAAAAAAGGCCAATCGAACGTGTGGCTGAAACATGTACTATGTACAATAAGGCTTGAATGACCAGAATACCCAAACATATAGACTTTTTCTCTAGATAAAATCAGTGACATAATTTAAGTCACTGATGGTATCAAAAGCATGATCCTTACTAGTGTATCTTTTGTGTATTTTTCAAAATTCAAAATCAGTATTTACCTTGAAGTGTGTCATGTACGTGATTATGTGTCAAGAAATGTCGAAATCTGCACCAATAACAGAATGTCCTATACCTTATTTTAAATGTACATATTTGGCACATCTGGCAAAGATAGAACAATGTGAATTAAAAGAATGTATATCCTATCTAAACTGCCAACCTCACGCTCTAATCCGATTGCTTATACTTCATGCTTCTTAACAGAATGATCTGGAACAATCTTCGTGGTCATGACTTGATATTGCATCTGCCTGGTTACAATGCACATTTTCAACCATATACAGGGTACTTTAATATTTAGTTATTTTCAGCCATATACAGGATACTTTAATATTTAGGTATGTTATTTTCAGCCATATACAGGGTACTTTAATATATAGTTATTTTCAGCCATATACAGGGTACTTTTATATATAGTTCTTATCTTAATATTTAGTTTAAACTTAAATATTTTACTTCGATTTTGAAGTTATTTTTGTAAAACACTGTAAACATACACGTATGGTTTGTAAAGGTGATCATGTTACATTTCCTGTTAAATACTGAAACTGATTGGAACAGATTGTTTCTGCAAATATAATTTATATAGTAATTTGCTTGTTTAATAGAAGTTATTTCAACCCTAAGTTTCTGACAATTTGAGCCCGAGTCTAAATCTCAGATTTAAGATATTGATGACTTTAGGACCAGTACTAAGCATGAAATGCGGAAAAGGTGACCTACCCAATGATACCACACATAGCCGTGGCGGGGAATCAAACACACGACCCTCCGATCATGGGTCCAATACTCTAACAATGGACCACACGCTCTACAATACATCATGTGACCGACTGATGAGCATGGTCGTTCTCTGTTACTGTTATTTATGTAAAGTTCATTATGTGGCACAAATGCAAACGTACCGTGCTAACCGGGGTCACCTGGAGCCTCACCCTAATCAGTCAGTGCCATCAGCAGCAGTAATATCCATAAAATAACAGAGATATCAGCGAGTCCAGAAATACACTGTTTAGATAAGATAATCTGGGGTACACGACTTTAATCGTCTTATAATGATGGTAGCCATTAGCAAATCTAGCCGAAGTACGAAGTTTACTTTAAAGATCAGCTAGGGTTAAATATTTTTGTAAGGAACGCACATGGCACACGTGTTCTTGGCATGTGCACGGAGATAACAACGTGTCCATCGTTATAAGTGTCATTATAAAGCATCTACGTTAATAAGGTCAATTTTATATAAACATCACGCATTAACGAAAAATGGTAGAATTAACTATATAACCTTAATCAATCATCACCAGTAATGAAATAGGGCTGGGTTTTTTGCGGTTCATCCTAAAAAAGTTGACTTTTTGTTTTTTTATTCTAAATTTGATCAGATTTGAACACATAAATATTATCGGAGTTACTGTGTGCTGCTAGTGACAGAGTTAACTTTTATGCACACAATGCCCATACACCCATGTTGTCACAAATATGTAGTCTTCGATTTAATATATAAAGTTTAATGATAATAATGATACTAATGATGAATATACTAAATATAAAAGATTAAAACTTACTGCGAAGGAAATGCTTACGGAGTAACAAGCTGCTACCACTATCGGTAACAGGAAATGGCGGTTATATGTTATACATTACCTTTGTTTTTTTCTCTTTAAGACTCTATTTTCCTTAGTTTAATGTTCACTTTTTATTTGGCTGTCTTTATTGGTGTATTTCGAACATCTTGAAAGCATTATCATGTTTTGAATTGAAAATTTAGAAGAAAAAAAATAATGCTTGGAAATTGGGATATGAAAACATGATCTCTGACGTCTACTAGTATTTTCGCTTTGCCAACAGTGAACACATGCTACTTGGCCCCTATTTTGGTATTACAGAGGTGGACAAACAATAAAAAAGTAAGTTTCACTTCATTAATTTGCGTTCTTCAGTGAATGACAGGCATGCACATTACTAAAGAATGAAGAACAAAAACATTATTAAATGCTCCATTTAGTAACAGCACGCGATTGTTCCCATATTACTTAAAAGAATAAAGCTGTAACATCGACCAATAAGTCGTCTTTACTTGGTCGATTTGACAATTGCATTGACAATTTTCTTCGTCAAACACATTCACATGTTCCGTTACCTCTTCCCAAAACTATACACTAATAATCAACCGTGGAGGAGGCATACAAATACCAAACCGAAAGATTCAGCATTGCGTAAATAAAACGCAACAAATAAGGTTTTACAATTAATTCAAAACATGTTTTATTAGCATCCTCGTTGATTGCAAGTAACGTCGCTAACGAGTTAATGTAGTTTACTGACATTGCATACATACTTAACTACATAGTCAAGTTAACTTATACCGTCGTTTTATGTGCCTCACAGACGTTAATATCTTACTCTGTAAATAAATTAATTGTCTAATTACGATAATTCGCCGGGGAAACAAGGTTCAACTGTTCTCATTCGGTTCAGCAGCCGTTCTTTCACCCGCTCCTCAATGAAGTTAGACTTTTTTTGGATATGGTTCGGGCAATTTGTCAGAACTGTTTTGCCAATGGAACTCTAAAGTGGGAAATGCAAAACATGACTTCTTCTACATCGGGAACTACTTGTAGCGATTATCGTTTATTTGCTTATATAAATTGTTACAACAATCCACTTTGTCAATAAGGTATTTGTGTCAACTGTTTTCATGCTGTTGCAGTCTTATGCAGGTATTTGCTCGCCTATGATCTGAAAGTATGCCTTCAACATCCAAATCAAGGTCACATTATGCTAACACACATATAAAGAAAAAAAAACATGCAGTATCCTTATATGTTTATGGATAAAATATCAGAGACCAGGTAACTCCTATGTTTCATTAGATGCCTACTTTCTCAGCCAACGAAATCGCTGCAATATTTTAAAAAACATTCTAATATGACCGTCGGTAGATGTTGACCTGAAAAAAATAGTATTTTGTCCACAGCAGTAATGTATATGCTCATAGAAACGGTCAATACCTCGTAGGTTGACCATGTTGCGGTTCTTTAAAGACAGTGCAGTGACATCCCTAAGTTTTATTTAGAAAAAATGAAGTCCACACATGTCTAAAATCCATACATCTGTTAAACTCCAATAAAAGTCATTTTTAACACCAGTGGTGTGTTATTGCAATAAATGCTATGCAAGTTTTTTTGCTCATCTAGAGCAAGAAATCAGAGAGACAATATCAGAAACGTGGTTAAGACAATATGACATAAGGCTTCTTTCTGATAGGCAAGATATGAACGAACAATCCTCTAAACTGCTGTCTGAAATAAAATTACACGTCAATATCATGTAGGCGTATTGCTGCATGTGGATTTATACGAAAATAACACTTGCCTTTGGCAATTTACAATGTTTTAAATAAACATTGCCAATACATAATACAATACAAAAGCATTAATAGGATACACACAAAAATGTATTTACTAAGCTAATAAAATATGAGAAACAGTTACGTTCTATAGGGATTTTCTCAATATATTAAGTTACATTACAACAACAGTTTTATTATTAAATATCATTTATCTTAAAAACTTCAGTTCCTTATTTTTCTATTTTTGTCTCGCCACGACGAAGGAGCGAAAGCGAGTTTAAGGTTTTGCTTTTCCGTCGACGGCGGCGGCGGCGATTAACATTTATATTTAGCTCTTACGTTTAATTTTTGTTTTTACACTATTTCTCAACATGCTCAAGTGCTAGGACGCTCATACTTGGATCATAGTTACTACAAACGCACTGCATCACGTTATATACTGCAGATGCTAAGTATGACCTTCATTGCATGGTCCATTGACTTTGTTTGATGCTGAATTTTGCATTTACCTCCAACGTTAAGTTTTCGTTTTTACACTATTTCTCAACAAGTACAAATGCTAGGACACTCATACTTGGATCATGGTTACAACTAACACTCTGCATCAGATAATATACTGCAGATGCTGAGTGTGACCTACATTTCATGGTTCATTGACATTGTTTAATGCTGAATTTTGCATTAACCTCCAACGTTAAGTTTTCATTTTTACACTATTTCTCAATAAGTACTAGTGCTAGGACACTTATACTTAGATCATAGTTACAACTAACACCCTGCATTACATAATATAATGTAGATGCTGAGTATTATTGTTATTATTTATTATTGTTATTATTATTATTATTATTGTTATTATTATTAATATGTTTTATTTAAAAAAAATTTTTAAAATATGTTTTACTTACAAATACTGATTAAAGTTCTGTGTGCAACTACCAACAAGTTCATATCTCAAAAATCACTCAATGTATTTGATTGAAACTTCACACAATACTTCTTACAATATGTCTTAGTCATTAAACCTACTACATTAACCAAGTTAGATAACTCTTGCTTGAATATAATGCAAATTCTTTTATCATATTTTTGCAAATCGTGGCTGTTACTAAATTCATAAAATCAAATAACTATTGTAAATAACCGCTCTTTAATATATTATGGAAGTTGTTATGTCATTTCGCTGTTTCCACTGGATTAGATTAAAACAATAATTTTTTAGCTTTACATATACATGCGGCCATTTTTGTCGTTGTATTTTAATGTTTTTTCACTCTTATGTGGGTATTAACGGTCAAAGCGGACACGGCGAGACATATCATTCCGCGGAATTAAAATCGTTTTCTTATTTCTATTTGACATAATATATGAAAGTTTCTGGACCTGTGGGCCATACTGAACTGTTTAGTTTACTAATTTAATGGTATGATATCTTGGGCAACATAGTAAAATGAAACTCAAATTCAATGACATAACATGTTTACTCTATGTAAACGTATAAGGCAAAGTACGCCATTGGAAAAAGGAAGTACTTAGGAAGTCGCATAATGGCGGTTATAAATAATCGTCGTTTCTTCTTCTTTTGAAATGCATTTTCCTTATTTATTTATTTTTATTCAAATAGCATTTTTGATGTATTTTGAACATTTTGATAGCATTGTCATGTTTTAATTGTGAATTTAGAAAAAAAAATCGATGCTTGGAAATTTGGATATGAATACATGATTTCGGAAGTCTACTTTCTCTTTGTCAACAGTGTACACACTGAGCAGAAAAAAATCACTTATATGACACATGACCCCTACTTTTCTCATCATATTTTGATAGTGCAGAGGTTGACAAAGAGTAAAATGTAGGTTTCACATCTTTCATTTGGAATTCTCTATGAGTGATAAGCCTTCAAACTTTTATTATTTACTATAGAATAAAGAACAAAAAATCAATGGTGTGTTTACACCTATAACTGCACGAGGAGCTTACAAAAAATACACGTATACACATAAAAATTACTCATGTACACATAAAAATAACACGTGCACACACGTATATAATATTATAAATAACACACTGTCAATACATTAAGGCGTTTTAATGCAAATAGAAAATACAGATAATTATATATGATTAGATAACACATAAACTATTAAAATCAGTTGATTGATACCCCAATTGCGAATATTCAAATAAGTAATCACCTATACTTTGCTGAAACTTAACTTCATTCAATTACAAGCATACTGATTTTATTAAAATAATATATATTTACAAGTAATTCAATAATCATAAAACGCAAATATTTCTGGGTGTTGTAGAACCTATTTCCCACAGTGAAATTTATTATGGTTGGTTGAGTAGCGATACTTCATTTTATCATAAACTTTTGAAGATGTTTTTTTTATAACTATTTCTTGTAATTCAAAGACACCCTAATCGAAAAAACAGCGTATGACTCAGGTTATCTGTTAACCACCGCTTGACCTTTTGGGAAAATATTTGCTGAAGATAGATTCACTACATCATGTTTGAATGTTAGTGTGGAGAAAGTTCCCAACATTTTTTATTTCAGATATGGCAATGACTTTGGGAAATTGGCTACAGTTTTCCTCTCATATGCAGCAATGTCTTTAGGGTCATTGGCTACAGTTTTTATCTCAGGCAAGGACTTCAATGTTACTGGTAACAAGTTTATATTGGAGGCATATAGAGTTGCTTATGGCACGTGCTTCCATACGTCCGCCCGTTCGTCACACTTTCTTATCCGGACTACTACTATCCCCAAAAAAAACTAAAAAAAAAACTCCGTATTTGTGAAGGATGTGCCGATCAGAAAACACCTACTGGTGTTCAGCTTTGCTTATAACACAGGGTTACTGTTTTTAACTTCCATGAGGTAAAACACTTTGACGTGTTACATTATGATTTTAAAAAGAGGCAAATAGTGAAAACGCTGTAAATGTAAATAAAACAAAACATTTCTAGTTCCGACAGAATAACTCACAGTCGACACATATTGAGGGGGTGGTGAGGAAGGGGCGGAAACTGAATTGTATGTATGTGCGCTTCTTATAAAAATAAATCAGTTATATACTTATTTTCTTTCGTGTAACGTTTTCTGTATTTCAGGACAAGTTGTGTCGACTTAAATTGTAGTGAACAGTAATCCGCAAGATGATGTAAACTACCCGGGGTTGTGAAGGGTCTTAGAGCCTCAAATAGGAGCAGTCCACCCATAGA
This sequence comes from Panopea generosa, assembly GCA_029582155.1. Taxonomy (NCBI): domain Eukaryota; kingdom Metazoa; phylum Mollusca; class Bivalvia; order Adapedonta; family Hiatellidae; genus Panopea; species Panopea generosa. The sequence goes on from CM055908.1 coordinate 36,818,045, forward strand.
ACATGTTACAAACTAGTAGTAGTACAACACACTAGCAAATAAGAAATATAGAAAATTCGCCTGAACGGCAAACCTGAAAATATTCGGCAAAATCACGAAGAAATATTTAAAGTGACGCATCTTTACAGAGATGCCCAGAACCAATCAGCAGAAGAAAACTGGGTCACGTGACATATACTGAAAAACGTTTACAGACAAGTACGATTTCAGACAGCATTTGAGGAGTGTTTTTCATGACACACAATGGTATGTGAAATATATTCTAAACAGTTTAATGAGACAGCACATCATTATATAATTGTGTCAGTAAACGATCGATTCCCAGTTTATTGAAACATGCCATTAGAACATAATGGCTTGCCCAGCCATTGCAGTTCATCACAACATGTATGAGAAAACCACGAATAAACAGGTCGCCATTATCCGTTTTTTTTCTTGACAATTTGCGCCATTATAAAGATGTCTGTGAAACTTCATTATGGGCCATGATTAATAATCTGGTTAGTGTATAATGTCATGAGTAATACGTCACAGAGATATAAAAGAATAAAGGTTATTGAACAAAATATCTATGGAACACCATTTCTGATATAAATATATCCAGGTCAATCGCTACTGTTAAAAAATCTAAAAATATCAGAAATACAGGAGAAGCCTCGGTAGTCTACAATGGCATACACTTCAAAGACATAAAATATTTACCAAAATATAGCCTAAATTTTGTAGAAAGTGCAAGAAAATGTTGTATGAAAAGTCCCGCTACCGTGGTCATTTTAACATACGCATAAACGCTATTTACATCTGTTCGTAGACCGCGGCGTGGTCTAGTGGTAGAGCTTTCGCCTCGCATGCGGAGGGTCGTGGGTTCAATCTCCGCCTGGGTCATACAAAAGACTTTATAAATGGTATTAGAAGCTTCCTCACTTGACGCTCAGCATTTAGAGGAGATTTCTAGGTCTGGTCGGCCCGGTGTCAGTATAATGTGACTGGATGGGGTATCACACCATGTGTCTGCGACATGATACTCCAGTGTGACAGCGTTTAGAATACCGTCACAAGTAGACACCGTCGCAATATGACTGAAAAATTGTTGAAAGCGACGCTAAACACCATACACCAACACCACCACCACCAACACCAACAACACCAACACCAACACCAACAACAACAAATGTTCGTTCTGCAGTGTATTTATGTATAATATATATGTGAGCAAGGACTTGCGTAGAGTCGATATAAGTCCTTGCTGTGAATAATTATGTAAACAACTTGTTATTTTTTTATTTTTTTTTTTATAAATAATAGTTAGAATTTCAAAAGTTGCAGACAATAAAACTGATAATGGACACCTATACTATCATATTTTATATAATTTGTAATATTCAAACTAAAAAAAATCGCTTAAATAGGCATCGATTAAAATCATTCATTTTTAAAATTTCGATATAGGGCATGATGGTATTTTTCTTCTAGATTACAAACAATTGCCATAAGAGAAATACAGTATATAGCGTGTGTTGGTCGTTATCCAAAATATTGTCAAAAGTTTGTGTTATAAACATTGAATTTAATTATTGATTAATGAATAGTGTTAGGTTTCCACATGTATAGTACACTGTTTGTCCTACAAGTGCATTGTGTAGCTTGTCTTCATGGGCCTTAAAGCCCTTTGGAATTTGTTGAATAAAAATATCAAAACAAACTATCATTTTGTTATAAATCCAGTTTAAAATGGTACGCTTTTTAAACTAATTCATAAATAAAAATCTGAAATCTACATAAATGGCCGTATAACAGACAAAATAACACTACACTAACTAATATTAATGCACAATAATTATATCTGCTAAACATTAAATTCTTGCAGTTATAGACATTTATATAATTTTAATGAGAACTCTTGCCTTGACGAATCTTCCTTTTAACAAAAAGCAGACAGTTTGATTAAATTATGTTTGACAATAGCCATAGAATTGTCTTCAATTAGACATGAACCAAAGGACACTAATATCCCGTGGTAAGATTTCGGTACAATATATATTACACCATTATGTATTGTTGTGTTTTTCGTGTGTAAAAATAATTTAAAAAATAATTGTTTATAGCAATTCAAACTGAATATAAAATATAATAGAAATCTAGATATTCATACTAATATGATTTAATATAAAAGCGTTAATTTCGCAACTGATTTTTTTTTATAACTTAGTATACTTTAAAGACTATTTTTTTCTCAAATTTCGCTGTAAAGTGTTTTTTTTATCGTGATTATCATATCTTAGAATTGGTATCAGAGAGAATTTTGCAGATTTATCCATACACTACATCAAAATATTAAAATAAACACTATATTTTTATTGCAAAATTGAAAAAGAAAAAAAAACACTGCCGAAAGATTTTGTTTTTTAAAAACCCTAAACAGTTAAATGCAAGCTTATAATTACCATTTCCATGACAATTATTTTTATATGTATGCTTCTGTGTATAATTTATAATTAAATATTGGATGTAAGCAATTTTAAATATGTTTTTCGGATGGTTAATCTTAAATTTTTTCGCCAAATTTCAAGATTCAAGATTCAAATTCTTTATTCAGTAATTTAAACATATACTGTTTCTCATTACTCACAAATTCAGATAGTAAATGTAACACATGACACACAGATAATAGATCAATATTATGTTAGATTCTATTAAATTAGAAAATTACGTTATTTAAATACATATATTTTCAAATAAATACTTGAGTAGATCAACACAAAAAGATTGATGTATAAATTATGTATTTTGATTGTACAAGGAATTGCGAGTACTTAAAGCTAGACGAATAAACTTACACAAATTTAACAAGACTGAATACTTCTTACTTTGCATTAACTCAATGAATTTTATCATACTTGGCCGTTCATAATAATATTATTTGATCAAGCTTTTACGACTATCCTGATAACTAGGACATATAAGCACAAAATGGTATTCATCTTCTATGTCGTTAAAGTTACATAGAGTACAATAACGCAAGTTACGTTCAATTCTGTTCTGTGCATAACGCATCGACTTTCAAATGATATGAAGATAATCTTAATCTTGACATAGAGTTCTTAATTTTCTTGGAAGCATATCTAAATAATTTTCGAATTCTGAAGTAGTTTTTAACATTTTATAAGTACATAGTGAACGACTGTTTTCGATTTCATTAAACCATTTTTGTTTAAAATTATCTAGTACTCTCTCTTTAAAAACAATATGGAAGTTTAACAAATTTGCATCATCAGTACTTGACCATATAATCTTCCAGTAGGTTTTTGATGTTTTTTTACCCAATTCTTATCACATTTATTACAATCAATAAGTAATGAATTATATAAATATTTAACTATAATGTTATCAAATTATTTAACAATTTTAGTCCAGTATATAATCATACGAACATATCTATTTATATACAATGGGTATCTACCTAACTCTCCATATACACCCATATTACTTGTCGAGGTTTAAGTATTTAATAAATATTTACAAAACTTCATATATATATATATATATATATATATATATATATTTATTTATTTAATTGATTAAAAGTACATTTTATAAAATGAACTGGGGGTGGTCTGTGAATGTACTTTGAACTGTTAACATGCTTATAAATCATTTTATAATGCTATTTTTTTTCTAAATAGAATAGTCAAAGTTGTACCCAATATATCGTATTTTCGATCTTGTGTAGATTGTAGTGTTTGTATATATTGTATACATCTCAATTGTCAACGTATTTAATACGAATTCAAGTTTCTTTATCATTTATTTACAAAGAATTTATTTCAAACGAAAAGCTAAATCACGCTATAAAACCAGAATTGAAGGACATGAATAAAATTTTAATAATCAACAACAACCCAGCACACAATGAACGGAAGCGTCACTGTCCGGATGATAATCAATTACAAGGCATTCACTAACAGCGAAATCTTTTATTCACTTTATTTTTTTATTTTTTTTTACAAAATTTATAAAAAAATATATTACTATAGGTTTCCCAATGATACAATGTGGTAATAATTATGTGTAATAGATCGGCTTGAGTGATGTTGAAGTAATGAAGAACACAAAGTCGGTATCTTCATGCGAAACGTAAGCTTATATTTAAATTAATGGTTGCTTTACAACACGGTGATATCATATTGTGTTCACCCCACACACTGATTATTTCACTGTCCAACTACCACACGTGTGTGTGTATCTAACCATAACGCCGATATAGGAGATTGCTAACCCATCCCTCCCGCTAGGGTCCGTTATCTAACAATTACGCCGATATAGGAGATAGCTAGACTGTAGAACGAACCCATTTCTCCCGCTAGGGTCCGTTGTCTAACAATAACGCCGATATAGGATATGGCTAGGCTGCAGAACAAACCCATTTCTCCCGCTAGGGTCCGTTGTCTAACAATAACGCCGGAATAGAAGATGGCTCGACTGCAGAACGAACCCATTTCTCCCGCTAGGGTCCGTTGTCTAACAATAACGCCGGTATAGGAGATGGCTAGACTGCAGAACGAACCCATCTCTACTGCTTGGGTCCGTTACCTAATAATGCGATTTGAGAACATTGATTGGTAAGTTGTTTCTGGGAAAGTTGAATAACGTAACGGTTTGGAATTGGAATTGGAATGATTGTTTGACAGGCATAGCATTCCCTGCATTTTCTTCGGAGTTTAACAGATCTGATTTGCGGATATCAAAGGCTGGGATAAACTAGGAGATTGCAAAATTTCAAAATATCATGACTCGAAAATTGACCAAAATGTGGCTAAGCTAACAGAAATGTTATGCTACACATGATATTATTGCAATGCACTGCAGCAGTAAATAATCATATTTTCTATATAACATCCAGACCGAAACAATCAGAAGGACTTATACAGTAACCATTTTGGATCGATATTAAAGCTTGGTTTGATGTTTTACGGATCTAAAATGCCCCTTAACTCTTTACTTCATAAAAACGCCATTGGACACCTCTAATATAGAAGGCTTTTAAATTATTGGGTGAATTATGTTTATATTAACTGACAGAGTGGAAAACAGTGCAGGAAGTGAACTCTTCCTGCACTGTTTTCAAAGGCCTTCTTTGATTGGTGCGGTTAAACACGTATCTATGGAGTAAAGGGTTAATTTAATTATAATTTTTTATAAAGACAATTATTTTGACATATCTAAATTTATCATTACGTCCTTGATTAGTCGGTATTGTGTCAACCTTGATCAAAATAATGTATTAACTTTGAAAATGTATATAATAATCCGTTGACGAAAACATTAAAAATATAAAATAAAAAAATAAAATCGAAGGATATACCTTTGTAAGTTTTTTTTATTTATTTTCAAGTGTTTGTCATCTGTTGATCTGTTAACTCACTCACGAAATTCAAATTACCATGATGTTATTCATTTTCTTATAGTTATTCATTTACAATTTGTTTAACAAATTCTATAAAGCGCATGTCACATGTCAACGACTGTCTCACGTATTACCCCTCCGAAGTAGTTGTACAGTGAGCCATTATACAATAATAATTAAATAAGTATGGCCAAAATGACATTTGAAATTTGTGAATATGGCTGGGTTTATCGGTAAATTAATCTTGACTTTCTCCTCGAGTTTTACAAAGAAGACATTAAATATAGATTAAACACACACAATGCCTTTTCTTGGTTCGCAGACAGCTTATGTAATACGAGCGTTAAATTTGTAATCTGCAAAAAGACAGGGCAATTTGTAAACATAACATTGATTTACGACTTGCTTCACATAACTGTAAATGAGAAAAAAATAATTAATTAAAGGAGAAAAAATATAATTAACCCTGATTTTGTGTCCCAGTGGTTTTCGCTTCGAAGACGATTATCAAACACAGACACTTTACCCTGCAGAAGACTTTCTTGTGCTGAAACGATTATTTGCATTTGAGGAATACCTCGAGCTTAATTTGTCTTAGTTGTAGTAATCGATGTAAAATAAATGATTTTTGAAAAATGATACTGATTTAAACCAGTAAGAAATGGAAAATCATTTTTTAAACCGAATTTAATTAGACGTTGTAATCTTCATCAACAAGAATGGACCAACACAGAGAATACCAAAGAGAAGGTCTTTACTTCCATTGTTTATAACAGTATGTCCAAACTTATTGAAGCAATTTTCTATATAATTTAGTTTTTGTTTTTGGAAAATGTTAACACAGGGGTTCGCCAGATATAATGTAAAGGGACATCTGCCCAGTTCCAAGAAATTGAATACCCACTGTCCTTGCTTGTTACATTCAGTTTATGGTATGATGGTTACAGTACTGTTACATCACCATACATACAGAAGAACTGACCGCCATTAGGGCCAACGGTTTTCTGGTGCGCACAACCTCGTGTAAGAAATCTATACAAAAAAACGAAATACAACCATAACCTACTTGTTACGTAACGATAAAGCTATGAAAAGCATCAAACTTTATCAAGTGACCATGCTTATATATATATATATACTCTAGCTATTGCCAGCAGTCGTCTTAGCACAAAACTGTAACAATTTGACTTAAGTCAAAGGGGCATTGTTACACGATACGATAAAATGGTTAGCAATATATCGGTGAGAGGAATCCTGGGTTTATCAACTCCATGGGGATGTTTTAAACAACATGATCAAAAATCCATTTACAACCGCACTGAAGCTGTGCTTATTGGATCAATAGAAATGTAATACTCTATCGTGCTGGCTCCGAAGATTAAATTCATACGGCTCGGAAGATTCTGAGAAAATCATAACATGCATTTGGTTTACAAACACTGAAGAAATATTTGAATTAATAATGGTTTGGTTTGATGGATGTTACGTTGAAAACAATTGGTTTAAAATTGAGGCTTCAAACTTTAATTGAGTTTATAGAATGCGATATATTGGGTCGTATTCACCAACCATTCTTAGATTTGAGCTTGAAAAATGCAAATTTCAACCTTAGATATCTAGTTTACAGATAGAATAATTGTAAGTGTTTATGTGTTATATATTAGGTGTCCCTACATGCTTGCTAATTTTGTTTTGAAAATGGTCTCTAAGTGTGTTTTTCAAAATTTGTTCTTGAGTTTAAGTTTAAGGATATTCTTAATAATGGTTGGTGAATACATTCAAGATAAGTATTGTGCGTACTGTTCAACTCCAGTTTATTTTGATATTTGAATATGGTTTATAAAACATTATACATTCCGATTGGTTTAACTGAGGTCAGTAACTACAAACTAGTGCATGCTTAATGACTCTTAGAATATATAACAGCACTTTATATTTGTTTATATAAAAAAGTATATAGCACTTTTCCTATATAACCTGTTTATATATTCCTACTTTCTTGTCTAACGCAAACGTGGGCATGGTGACGAAGATGGTAATGTTGATGATTTTTTATGAGGGACTACCGTTAGTTTAGTTTATACTTATGTGCGCACGTGCGTGCATGCATACGTGCGTGCGTTGCGAGTGTTTGGTGAATTTGTGTGTAAAGAAATCTATGTACGTTAGCTGTCTATTTAAAAAAACAACAACAAAAAAAACAACACAAAAAGCATTCGAGCTTGCTGTTTATTTTCATTTAATATGGTGTACTAACAAGTAATGTCATTGTGCATCTTATTAAACAGTTAGACATGTAGATATTTATTTCTAACAATATATTATTGTATGGCTATTGTTCTTATCATATATGTAAGTCAAATATGTTGTTGTTGTTGTTGTTGTTGTTGTTGTTGTTGCTGCTGCTGCTGCTGCTGTTGCTGTTGCTGTTGCTGTTGTTGTTATTGTAAATGTAAATGTAAATAGTTACCATAAAACCATTCTTAAATGCTGATTTTTCAAATAGCTCTTAACTATTTCTATATATGAAGTCTACATATTCGAATGTAAATATTAATTGTTGAAATCGGACCTATTTATACATTTCTTCAAATAATTCCCATTTATTATGTTTGTATAATATGTTTTATCTCTTCGTGTATGGAGGAAATAAACATTTTATATAATATTCAACCTAACTGAACGCAGACGAAGTTTATTCGTCCGTATCGTAATCTATACAATCAAATATATATCAATATCAAGATGTTATTATTTCAGAATAAGCGTATTTGGTTTATATAGTACAATTACAAACTATGTCAATACTTAGCGTGTTGGCTTTCTTCCAAGCGTGAAAGTTTTACTGACAGCCGATATGTCAATCTATATAAAACATGCACATACTTAATGGCACACTTCCGATCCTCGATAAAACGGTAATGTAGATCCGCATGAATTCACAGAAACGCAATAAAGATGATCTACGTACATTTGTAATCGAGTTTTCTGAGAATTTATTAAACACACTTGTCTGAATAACAATAACTAAACTATTGGGTTCAAGATCGAGGATGGGCGGGGGTCGTGCATTCGGTCCTCCGTCACGGCTATGATACTTTTAGTATTGGTTCTAACCAGCCAGGAAGATTTCGAGTGTGATTTGTCTTAATAACTGAAATGTTATTTATCAAGCTGCATCATCTATAATGGCCGTGTCATTTCAATTTTACTCTAACTGTTTGAACAAACATTTGCCATCTATAAAAGTTAACATTTTACAATATGAATGATTATCCAGATGAAGTTCTATGTTCATGTCAAGAGGTGTCCCCCTGAGTTTCTTTCGTCGGATGACGGTCATCTAAGGGTAATAGTGGCAATACCAATAGTTCCACTATTGGAAGTGATTGATTGATTGATTAATTGATTGATTGGTCGATGTATATTCAGGTTAAAACACACATATATAAGTTACATAAAAGATGCATAATCAATTACAAATAAAATGTAGATAAATTATCAAAAGGTAGTTTAATAACTATCAAATATTCTATATAGAATTAATAAATAATTATAAATTATTAAATATTAAGTATCACAGAATGCAATTTTAAAATTATAAGTTTTTGGCAGAATCCAAAGTCAAAACTTACTGATTTATCACAATAAGATATCCTATATAAATTATGGTAATTTAAATGAATATGAGTGGAAAATCTCAAAGAAGTGTTCAATCAATGCAACATTCAATTTGGTTGGTCTGTAACGGTATTATGGTCGATTTGCTTTTGTATTCTTGTACTTGTGGTCTTGCGTATATATTCACCCTCACCCGAAGTGACTTGTCCAAGGACACATCAACAAAGAACGGTGGTATCTAACAAATACCCTTGTCTTAAACTCAAGACGAACTCCTCCCTATGACCATTGAGAAATACAGGGGCTATATTTAAGGAATTGTGTTACTACTGGTTTCGCCACTGTCCCGAGATACGCAGACGTTATTAATTGTAATGAACTGTATTGAAATCCACGTTAACGACTATCTCGGCACTCTGCAAGATATGGATTCATTGATGCCTTATACTTATTCCGTTTGATAAGCTTTCCAGAGTGTTATTTACCAACTCAAATACATGTTAAAGTCAAGTCTTGTTATCTACGGGAAATTACGTTACTTATATATTATATATAAGTAACGTAATTTGCGTATATATATATATTAACGACAGACATTCAGCCAATTACGAGTTACAATCATCTTAAATAGCCCTATATCTAATCTACTTACAGTGGAAGTTGTCGTCTTGTCTCTACTAGAGATATATTGAAGTGCAATTAATGTCCGTTTTACCGCGACACAGCTGATGTAAGAGAAATTACATTCTCCTGCTTCCTTATGTGTTACTCTTTAATTGATTACATTATATGTAAGATAGTATCGAAGTCTGATATCCATTTATTCTGTCTGTTCTTTAGCGTCGTATTTGTCATGTGTTTAGATGTTTGTTACTAGTTGTTGCCTTTTTTGCAGTGTCGCTATTATCAAGGGAAAAACGAGCACATCATTTTGCACATACGCGACTATAATCACTTGCTCCTTTTATATGTAGATATATTCATATATATTTTACTTGAAAACAAATTTTGTGTTTAACGCTATACTCGTGAATTATGTTATATTTTTATCTTGTGTGCGATATATAATGAAAAGAGCATGATTGATGATAACATACACATACATGTATACAGCAAAATGTCATATCGATTTTCTGAGGCCTTATTCCCTATTTGTTTTCACATGAACTAAAATTAATATATTTACATATTATTTTATGAAATTTAAACATGTTTGGACATGTTCGCCTATTCAGAACGTAAGGAAATTTTAACTTGCACACAGGATAAAGATATAACAGAATTCATGACACAACACATTTGCCAATGTATATTATAAAGGAGCAAGTGATTAAAGTTGCCAATAGTTGCCTATATACAAATTTCGCTTTATGCTGAGATATCGGTTAGGATCAGTTTGTACATTTTGTTTGAGCCGATATTTTAATATTATATTGAAAAAATAGTATTTGACGCCTTATCATTTATATGTGAGATTTAATTTTCTTACTATCTGAACAGGCGGACACACCCAAACTCGTTTAAATTTCATAAAAATGATATATACATATTTATTACATGAAAAAACATATGGAAACATAAACCTCAGAAAGTAGATATGATTTGAAATTTTGAAATATATTTGTATGTCATTATATAGCACGCTCTTCTCATTATATAACCGTCTAAATTGTTAAGGCGATGAACATTGTATGATGTTCTGAATAAAAGAATTGATTTAACTTGAATTTATATGTCTACCTTTAGTTACACCGTTCAGTTTTCGTTTTATGATGTGACGACGGGGTAAAGCGCGAGGTTGGGTGCATTTATAAACCAGGTTTATTCTACATGGCCGTTACAAGGCGGTTACCCTTACTGCCATTTCTTCTGTTATAAATATTAATGTTTCTTTTGTCCTCATCATAAACTGTTGAGGCGGTACTTTTATTGGTGTGTTATGGTAGCTGTGACCGCCGCAAGCTGCGGTTCCCAATGGGCATATAATTCTATATTCCAATTATTTTCGGTGACCCTTGATTGGCGTTATTCCAGTACTGATACAAACTTCTTTATAAGAAATAAAGATGTGTTTTTGTATCCCTTCTTAACGAAATGCATGAATCTGCAGGAGAGTAATACTGAAATCATTTAAGACAAATATGCCAAAACGGTTACTCACTAACCGATTACCAAATTAATTGAGTAGTATAGTCTTGATTATAATTATGATCAATACAAAAATAGAGGCGAAATCCATATATGTTTTACATATTTTTATGTTATTTTTTAAATCAAATTATATCCTTTGCATAACCTGATGAACGCTTGTACATTGTAATATTTTTTGTTTTGTTTGAATATTTTGCATCATTTTATGTCATCGAGGGTTAACAGACGATCAGTTAACCTAACCACCCTTCCTTCTCCTGGGATTATGTAAGGTTCATCAGTACTCTAGCACACCAATCTCTGAAAGTAACTGATAACGTCCCACTTGAATCAGCGATTAGAGACTTTTTTTATTACAGGTTGTTTATGCTTTACAAAAATGTTACATGGTTAGCTCATTGGGTAGTGCGTCTATCAATCCAGCGATCATGAGTTCGAATCCCCGCCCGGCCACATTCTCCGTGAAGATCGATATGCGACATTGCGTCTGGTAATCAGTCGTCTCTAATCGCTGATTACCAGACCGGGCGGGGATTCGAACTCATGATCGCTGGATTGATAGACGCACTACCCAATGAGCTAACCATGTAACATTTTTGTAAAGCATAAACAACCTGTAATAAAAAAAACCCATAAAACTATTTATAAACAAACTATCTATCATTGTCCATTATGGTATTCCACACATCAAAATATGTGTTGCAAGTACACATTAATTTACGGAGGCCTTGGCTGGGTCCTGACATGTTGATGATTTCCAGACGAACCCACAGGTGATGATGGAGGTGAGGTATCACGTGATCTGACAGGTCGACCGCTGAATAACATCATAATTTACCTACATCCATACATGTAGCAAAGTCACGTATTGAAACAATCAAAAAGCGAATATGAAGCGATAAAGCTTGATAATTTGTAACTTTATAATAATGTGACTTCTGTGCTGTTAATGGAACAACACTAAGCAGTCATTTGCGTAGATAATGAAGAGCTTAAGTTACATTTCATCCACAACTTTAATTTGCGAATATTAGATAATATTAGACTTTATTTGTTACAAAATTTAGGATATTAATAGTTGTATTTTATATCTCTGTACTAACCCTTACACTAACCATTACCCTTTGAGGCCCCCAAGGGGGGGGGGGGGGTCCCTGTTCCAATGAGCTCTCAAAAGTAGTGGCCATTATTCCCCAAATCCCAAAAGTATTTGTCATAGTTCTCCAAAAGTATAAGTTCCCCCAGATCTCTAATTTGATCCCTGGATCCCTGAAAGTAAGCGACCAACGTCCCCCAGATCTCTAAACATGATTGGCCATGTTCCCCAGATTTTCAAAAACCCTTTGGGTAAATTAAATACTTTTTCCTTTTTTTTCTTTAGAATTAATTCTCATGTCGATTGATTCGGCAATCCGGGTACCATTATAAACGGTTATATCTAAGTTATTTTGAACTAGCTGGTTCCGTTGTATCTTTATAGTTTACCAGTAGGTCTCCAAGAACATTAAACTAGCCTAATGTGTTTTATCCCCCGATGAAAACTCAAAATTGTTATTTTAATCCTCTTAAATCACAACTGTTCCTTCTGCTTTTCTGCTGCGCTCTTTTGAGGCACATCCAGATTTATAACCGTTACAGCTAGTTTACCAGGAACCATGTGTAACAGCCAGCACGGGAAGAGCGAGATATTTAAGATCTACATAGCCTTAGATGTTTTCATACTTTCTCAGCAAATAAAATCGCTCAGCTTTTTTTAAAAATAGAACACTTTATTATACACAGAATGTCATGACTGTAGATGTTGAACTACTTCCTCAGCCAATAAAATCGCCCCAAGAACGAGAAAGTGGATCAACAACTAAGCTGGTTAGAAGTTGCATGGAATTCTCTGCTGATGTATCTAGATTTAAAACATTATGGAATACTTAAAAGGTATACTATCCATTGATTTATGCTACACGTATGTCAATGTATGGTTGCTATCAAATCTGTAAAATTTCCTCATGGGTCCAAGACCTTCCAGAAATATACAAAATCAAACTTGTTTAAATGTGTTCATCACCCGTTACGTTATCTCACATTATTGAATTACATTTTCTCTCCCTCTGTTCATTTTTACATAAAGTAGAACGGACCCAGCTCTCCCGACTGGGTTCAGTACAAAGCAATGGAATTTTAGCACGTGATTTGTCAGTTATTTTTGTGAAGGTGGAATGACGTCAAAGTTTTGGTAAGCGTCTAATAGAATTCCCAGCTTTTTTCATTGGGATTGAACAGACTTGGTTTGGGAGGTAGACCTATCAGGGACAGCGATAGAATATGGTTTAGTCTCAATAACAATAAAATGACACCCGTTTACATAGTAACATGTATTTATATAACGTTGGTGATAATGATTTTAACAATAACATTGATTCAAATAACAACACTAATAAAAATAACAATACTATTACTATAAATGGCCGTTCGATATATACGACGGCATATTCAATAGCAGATGCTCAAATAATGAAAACAAATGTGATAATACTTATGGAAAGTAATTAAAACGGAAATAGTACCAGTTTCTACCATCGAACCTGTTTTCATTAATGTTCACTTGATCGCCGACAGCACAATATCTGTTTTGTTTGTAATGACTTTGATTGAAGTTTGTAGGTATGAGTTTCGATGATTTTCAAGAGATGTTCTTGTGTATCACAGACACGCAGGCACTAATTGCATTAGCAGATTTATAAGTGATGGACTACATACTTCGATGTGATCTTTTCAACACCGTCTGACCTTGTTGTTAAGTGCTCCTATGAACGAAATGTAGTGTTTGGTTATTTGGTTATTTGGTTATTATATATTTGATCTGTGTCTCGTGAATGATTGATATCGCATCACTTCAACTGTTAGCTGCTTCCGTAGAACATTGCGGTTTTGTACATGCTGGTGTTTGTCGAATAAGCTTAAAATGAAAAAAATATTTAAATGTAAGAAATACTTGCTTATGGTAAAATGTATGTAATTATCTCTTTTCACCCATTCAAAAAGAACTGCTTCCAACTGTGGAAACAATGTGCAGGTTACTATGGTTTTCAATTGATTACCTGCAGAGATGTATCGCCTGGAAAACTTTGTCATATTAATTTGTAAAACAAAACCTTTGGAAAAGTATTGAATATAGTAAAAATATATCTTCTTCCTTGTTTCTCTCATAAAACCTATTTATGTCTTTACATCGGTTGTTAACACGTTCTTACAATTACGCTCGAAGACTTTCTACTAAGATATGAATTTAAAATGTCTTGCTGAAGGACGCCACGTATAGCCGTGGCGGAGGATCGAACTCCATTATCTTGGGCACGATGCTTTACCATTGGACCACAGCACTCCACACGTCAGTCTCATCTCCATTCTCCTTCTCTCATCTCGTATCTATTTTAAATACGTCTGCTGTCCTTTCTTCTACTCTCTTCTTATTTCCATTTTTTATTTAATTTTCAGTTTTACGTCAATTTTATATTAACACCAAACCATTTATTGACATGATGTCAGCTTACAATACAGGGCTATAAAACTGGCGGCGAAATAGTTATGATGATAAGAAGATGGATTAATTGTCGATCGGTACGCTGTTCAGCTAGGTGGCAGATTGATATCAATACTATGGGAGTATTCAAGTTACAAAGCTTTATGGTTATTTTCGTTTCATATATAATCAATGTTAATAAAGTCTGCATATCGGTGATTTTGATTCCAATGCTAAATCAATATAGAGATGCATGTAAGCAATAGGACGCAAACTGTACTATCGTAAAGAGTTGACAACAAACACCATCAGCGTCAGTACCATTTGAATTTGAATGTGCAAAGAGGAGTCGTCACAATGATCCAATCCGCACAGCATACATGTTCTTCAAGATTTGTGTTTTCTAAGGTACAGTCGAGTAATACAGAGAGAGAGAGAGAGAGAGAGAGAGAGAGAGAGAGAGAGAGAGAGAGAGAGAGAGAGAGAGAGAGAGAGAGAGAGAGAGAGAAGAGAGAGAGACAGAGAGAGAGACAGAGAGAGAGACAGAGAGAGAGAGAGAGAGAGAGAGAGAGAGAGAGAGAGAGAGAGAGAGAGAGAGAGAGAGAGAGAAAGAGAGAGACAGAGAGAGACAGAGAGAGAGAGAGAGAGAGAGAGAGAGAGAGATATATATATATAAATATGAGCCAACCGACACATTGCAAAGTAACCTTCCAAGGAGACATAGAGCTTGACCACAACCTACGCAAAATAGACACCATGAAGAATGCACATTCTGGATTTAATTGTTTAGATGACTAGACATGATTAATATATAATAGCCACGATCAGGTAAAATAAGCGCATGTTCGACAAACTTTGGGAGTTTGCAGTTTGTCATTTTTTTCCTGATCTGGATTTGTCTACTTACAACCAACGTTATTTTCAATCGGTACTATGACACTCCTTGTAGAATTAGTCATGTACTAAAACATTCATAGTAGAACTAGTCCTGTACTAAAACATTCATAGTATAACTAGTCCCGTACTAACACATTCATAGATGAGTACAATGTTTAAAACCATGGGTTTGTTTTAAACTTTATTTTAACGATATAGCCGGACCGGTTAGTTCAATCGGTAACGCGTCAAGCGTGAGTTTGAATCCCCGCCTGGCCACAGGCTTCCGTGATTATTGATTCACGATATTGTGTCTCATTAGCAAACGACTCTCGTAACTGATTCAAGTAGACATATTATCAGCTACTTGCGGAGATGGGTTGTGCTCTAGTTACTGGTTAACCTCAACTGGCAAAATAAAGACTCTTAATATTAAAACATATTTAACTGTTATACTATAGTAGTATTCACATCCAAAAACTTTAAGTACTATAAGAACAAATGTTTAGATAGATAGACAGATTTATTTTGGTAATAAATGTACATACAACGCATGGCAACAACATGATGCATGAACGATAAAACAAACAATAATACAGAAATTATAACGATACACACATATAGGCCATGAAACGCACACAAATACCAAGGATAACACAAAAAAAGAGAAAAGGGCTTGTCTCTTGTTTCCATTGTTCCATAGAAAGTCATTTAATTGTTAGTTATCATTTTTTAATATATATATATATATATCATAGTAATAAGTTAAACATCATATCGTAGTTCCTTTGTTAATTGTCTTTGAGTATACATATATAAAGACAGCAACTCTAGAAACAGTTTACTTCTGTTAGAACCCTGCATTGCTTTAAACATATAGTAGTGTGGGTATGCCATTATTGAAATAAAATAAGTTTAAACAGAATATTTGGAATGTTATTTTATTTTTTCCTTATACAACAAGTCGTGCACACCTACCTCTAAAACTTCGCCGTTTCGAGTGGAAACGTTAACTATAGGTCATGCATGTTTTCCCCCATAAAACAACGTGTTATTCGAATAATTTTGCAACACGAGTAAAACTGATTGATCAATGTAAAACTGCATCAGTTAAAACAGTTTATGAAATATTTCTATATTGATTTTCGGTGTAACAGCTTGAAGCCTTTTCTTCATGAACGGGTTTTAATTTACGGTAATATAAGTGCTATTGTCTATGGCGTCGGTTTTACACTACTGTCACATGTTGTGATTAAAAGTGTCATGTCAGGACGCCACAATGTTAGAGTTTATGCTTGACAATATAAGCTCAATCCAAATACATGAAAAATGGAACTAGAAGGTTCCTCGCTCGACGCTCAGTACTGAAGGGGGATAGTTCTAGGTCTGGTCGGCCCGATGTCAGTATGATGTGACTGGGTGGGGTATCGTACCACGTGTCTACGGCATGATACTCAAGTGTGGCAGCGCTCAAAATACTACCGTAAGTTGACACCTGTCGCGATATAACTGAAACCTTGTTGAAAGCGACGCTAAAACACCATTCAGGCAACAACAGCAACAACAACAACAACAACAACATTTAAGTTCAAACCTGTGCTTTTAAGACATACTACAACCACGCTTCAAAAGTGCCGGATGGTACACGGAAGGTTTTATTGGTATGTATTCACCAATCACAGGAAGTTGTTTCAGATGGGTTCGATACGATGTATACAATAAATCAATCTCAAAACTAGCACACGCTACACTTCAATTTACAACATGCCCTGTTTCAAATCACTTGCATCGCCCATTATTCCATTACGAATGACTTGAACACTTAACTTTGCACATTTCTACATATAGAGAAATGCATTTATGGAACACTGGATACATTTCCAATGGTTCTAAAAGTGTCTTGTTTCCATAGATAATTCTCTGTTAGTCTAATTATGCAAGAAAAAAAACAGGGGGTTAATCAGGGGTTTTTTTTTCCACAGTTTTGATGATTTTGACAATACTGCTCATTTGTTGCATTGTATCAGTAGACATCTTTAAACTGTTATGGCTTCATTAAACAGTACCCAAATGTCATCCATACTTGGCAAAAATCATGAAAATGTTCCAATGTCCTTATATGCACACTAAAATATGACAATTTTATGCATTTTCAACAAAAAATATGCCCAATCGCTTGACACAGCTCTAATTTATTTGGTGTAAGAATCTGCAGGGTTACCGTGATGTAAGGGTGTGTGGGGGTGGGTGTGGGGGTGTAATTCTTAAGTGAGCCATTTAACAGACCGATTTAGGTATATTACCATCAGTGGAAACAGGTAAATGCTTCCTAGGGATAGTCGTATAATGGTGATCATGGTTATATATAATCCTTATTTCTTCGTCTTTTAAAAATGAATTTTCCTTATTTTAATGCTTATTTTTAGAAAGCATTATCATGTTTGAATTGTGAATTTAGAAAAAAATGATTCATGGCATTTGAAATATAAATACATGATTTCTGGCGTCTACTTTCACTCTGTCAACAGTGTACAGACTGAAGAGAAAAATATCCTACATGCTACATGGCCTCCCTATTTTTCTCACCATATGTTGGTAGTGCAGAGGTTGACAAACATTAAAATAAATTTCATTTCTTTTTTTTGGGGTCTCCAATGAATGACAAGCATGCAAACCTTTTCATTTCCTTTATAATAAAAAACAAAAATCAATTACACCTTAAACACTCGAGTATTTCCATATCTCTTTACCTAATGTCTTCCCACCCCTCACCCCAACCACCCCACCACCACCAACTCTAATGTCTTGTCAGTACATTCATCAATTGTAATGTCCGTCTTATCAGTGTGCCGTTATTGGCAATCTACGTGTATCTAACTGCGAACACATTCAGGTGATTTGTAATGAAATGAAATGAAATACACAACTATAGTTTATGTAATTCGATAGTGACAGTATTCATCTTATAAAATATAATTTCAGTTGCACAACCAGTTAATACATTTATTTTAAACAAGAATATAATTTTATTTCATCCAATTTTTAAACTCGTATTGTGTCTTTGGAGACAGCGAACCTTTTCTTTTTGTGTTTTTACCTAGCATTTAATAGTTTTAGCATATGTTATTGCCATATAAACACATATTACATTACATATACAGTAGAACTTCCGATGACTCGAACTGACAGGACTGGGCAAAATAGTTCGACTTAAGGGTTGTTCGAGACAAGTAGTGTTCAACATCATACCATACATGTACATGTACATCGAAATAGGAATCGGCCGGGACCAGATTAGTGGTTCGAGCTATATGGGGTGTTCTAGCCATCCGTGTTCAAGCAAACGAAGTAATGTAAATCAAATACAATTTTAGATAAACGAGTTTGGCCACAAATTCTCTCAACATTAGCTGCGGCCATTGTATTTAATACATACATGATGGTTGACCGCTACATATTGTTTTAGACACAGTTATCTTGTAATTTTAAAATGGCATTTTCCAATTCCTCCCTGTATTCACATATCACATTGTTTGTTGTTGCTTCAAGATAGGATTTCTTTTTATCCTAACTTTTGTTTCTTTAAAATGGGATTTATCGCCATTTTCAACACATAACAGGACTATATATGACATATTATCTAGTTGTATTGGTGGAGGAAACTCTCAGAATAAATCTGAGTAGAACCACTTTCGTTCCGCAAGTAACTGGCACACTTTTAGATATAAGGCTTTTGAACAGAGACTATGTTCGAACACACGATTCAGACTGACGGGGATAAATATCGAGCTTGAGTTGTATTCAATAATTATACAAAACAGAACAGAACAGAACATAGTTTTATTCAATTTAACTTGAAAATATACAGTTCATCGTTATTTACACAAACAATACAATACATGTATGCAGCAATACATTTACAAATCAGTTGTTTGAATTTAAAGGATCTTTGCTTAAATGCCTTGATACAAAATACAGCTACTTTATTTAAAACTCTTAGTTTAGACGCGTTTAAAAGGTCAATAAATTTATACATACCTGGACGATGCTAAAAATATTTAGGTACGTACTGAATTCTTAATAATTCATAGAAAGGACATTATCACAAAATGATACTCATCTTCAATGTCATTAAGGTGACACAAAGTACATTTTCTTCCGGTTCTATCTTGGTTTCTATGTCTACCTGTTTCAATATTTAATTGATGTGAAGATAACCTTAGTTTTGCTAAAGTGTTTCTTAATTTGTAAGATGTCATTTTAGTTATATAACTCGATATACTGAAATATGTTTTAATTGTTTTATAAAGTGTTAATGGTGATCGTGATGTAATGTCTTGTCGCCAATTGTTTATATATATATATATATATATATATATCAAACTTTTCCGTAGGAGTGGTATAAACATGTCGATCTTTATACAGCTACACACCAACCGTATGAATTAAATATTGGCTCTTTCAGAAGTTATTCGTTGGAAACTAATTTGACGGACGGACGGACGAATAGTGGGTGCATTAAAATATCAATTTGGCTTTGTTGGAGTTTGTCTCTGTATAATATTTGCATTATAGGGATTGGGCTATCTTATATATTTTAACACAGTATTTGTTTCAGCGTTGTCGTGTTATTGATATTCATATTTGTTTAAAAAACTCACAATCATCATCCGTGCCACATGTATTTAATCAGAAGTGTAGCAGTGTAAAATATCATTGACCACGAAGTGACGATTTAACACCAAAATGTATGAAAACTACGCGGTGTGAGAAATGTGCTATCGGTAGCATTATTGTTTGACAGATTTCAGTGAGGAGAATCTCAGGTCGCCGATCAGATTGCGAAGAGAAGCGTTTGATGAACGCCATGGGGAGTTCAGTGTTTTATAATATTGAATAAAAAATCTGACAGTGGTAATGAAGCTATGGTTACCGGATCAATATATTACTCGTCTCCATCATGTGGTGGACGTGAAAAGTTGTATTGAAATATTAATGTGAGAAAAGAGTATTTAGATTGTATTGTACTGTTACACATTATGATAAATGCTATATCATACCATCAAACCTGTGTTACTGATTACCTCTAATAAGAAACCACTTGTCTTAACCAATCGTATTTTCTATTAACCAGTTTTATAATTTAAGTTCTATTGAACCTGTTTTAAGCAACCACCTGCATTAAAGGGTCATTTTTGCTCCCATATGTCTCTCAAGGCTTGTGACATTAGGGTTAGAAAGAAAATAGGTTTTGTTTTGTTTTATAAAAAAAAGATGTTTTATAACATATAAAAACCGCACCCCACAACATCACTTCCACCAGTCCGTCCGTCCGTCCGTCCGTCCGTCCGTCCGTCCGTCCGTCCGACCGACCGACCGACCGTCTGTCTGTCTGTCCGTCTGTCGATTGCGTTGATAATTAATAATTAATAATTTACAACATTTTTTGTCAAAATCCATTTTTGCTCCCATATGTGGATGCTTAAGACGGACGGACGGACGGACGTACTGGTGGAAGTGATGTTGTGGGGTGCGGTTTTTATATGTTATAAAACATCTTTTTTTTATAAAACAAAACAAAACCTATTTTCTTTCTAGCCCTAATGTCACAAACCTTGAGATCCAACCCTAATGACACTAAAAAAGAATGAAAAAAGGTGGAAAAAAAAGTAAAAGAAAAATGTGAAAAAAATGGAACTAACCCCACAATGCCATTCTGTACGCATTTTCGCACTTGTGGGGTTCACATTGCACCCCATAAGTACAAAAAACAACAAAAACAACACAATGCCATTCTGTACTGGCAACGCAACCCACAACTGCCGCTCCAGACGTACAGACGACGGACGGACGACGTAGTTCGTCGCCTTAAAACGCTCCCGTCACTGGGGACCATAAATTCAGATGCGTCCAACCTCACTCTTCTCCTATCGTCACATCAGTTAAATAAAAGACGCGCCCAGACTGTTTATTTACGAATGTAACAGTACATTTAAATTGCGAATGCTACTGAATTATTCAAGCAAAAGTATTGATAATCATGTTTTATTTCATACAGAGAAATACGCGTTGTTGTGTTAGCTTTAAATAATGTGTTTGTTTAATCGTAAGTCTTTCTGACAATATTATAATTGCTGCCATAAATAAAGTGTTTGAAAATCATATTAGGTGTCCAGGATTAGAGGTCCGTCTTTTATGTACAATCGCTAACGAAGTTTAAATATTGGGATAGGCGTCCTTTGTGTTTAATTGTGAGACTTTAAGTGTTGATTTACAATCGTACTTAATCGGCCGACTCCGCCACTCTTCGGTATTAGGCTGTTGCTACGCTTACCTTTCAATTTGTTTGTCACTAAATTGTATTGAGGGGGTGGGATTTGCAATTTAAAAAATGAATAACGTTCTATGATTCGAATACAGTACACCCACCTGTCACGCAATCACACTAACCATTAGGCCACAAGTAGATTAAACCATTCATCGCTTTAAACACTAAGCCCCTAAGGCGTTAAGTCAAAGTTATATTATATAGATCTACTTTGACAATAGATATATACTAACTAACAGATCCACATTTACACTCACGCAGAGAAGAGCATGTCACTTTATCAACATTTATGGGAAATATATGATTTAATAAACTTTGCACAACCCGTACGTGACAAACTAGCTAAGAGAAAAATAAATAAATGCAGTAATAATATGTAAACAGACGCAGCAAAAACGTATAAGCTAAGCAGAGTCATATGCCACAGTATAATTATGGCAAATTAATCAAGCACACATTCACTTACTAAAATACAAGCTTTATAACATAATTCAATGCTGGTCATTCAATGAAGTATAAAAATACCCCCAATATTCTCATCCACAATATAAATATGCACGTGATTTTGCTGTTGAGTTCTTACTATCGATGAATACACCTGTACGACACGTATTATTATAAGTGCCATAGTGTGGTCGCCGGCAGGTTAGGCCAAGGGAACTTATTTTTGTACCGTTTCTATACAAAACGTGTTTATGCTTAATGCATAACAATCGTGATTGGATTTAAGTTGGAAATTCAATTTGGATTAAAAGCACTATGTGAGTACATTATACAGTAACTGTCAAAACAATTTTCATAAACTTCAGATGTAAATGATTAATTAAATAGTGGTATCACTCAGTCAGACTTTCACGTTTGAACATTGACAAGTAAACATAATTTTATTTAGTAAGTTTTATTAACAATTTAGAATTTTCTGTTTTAAAAAACGACTTAAATTCAGTCAAGGGTGACCGAGTGGTCTAAGGTGCCGTCTCAAGATCACTTAACTCTCACCGTTAATGCCGTAGGGTCGAGTATTGCTCGGTCCGAAAACCTTTATGTGAGAAATTTTGTCAGTTACTTGCGGAAGGACGGTGGTTCTACTTAGATAAAGTCTGAGGTCTGCTTCCACCAGTAAAACAGGATATGCCATATAGGTGTAAACCCATCATTGATTTTTGTTCGTTATTCTTTAGTTAATAATAAAATTTTGAAGGTTTGTCATTCATAGAAAACCTCAAATGAAATAAGTGAAATCTACATTTTACTGTTTGTCAACCTCTGCACTATCAAAATATGATTGAGAAAAGTAAAGGTCATATGTTATATAAGAGATTTTTTTCTGCTCAGTGTGTACAATGTTGATAAAGTGAAAGTAGTATTCCGAAATCATGTATTCATACCCCAATTTCGAAACATCATTTTTTTTCTAAATTCACAACTTCAAATATGACAATCATGTCAAAATGTTCAAAATACGCCAATAATGTTATTCAAATAAAAAAAAATGAGCATTAAAAAAGGAAAATGCATTTTCAAAGAAGAAGAAACGAGGATTATTCATAACCGCCATTACACTTCTTTTTTGCAATGGTGGTACTATGCCTATATAACCTGAAATGTGTTGAAAATAGCGTGAAACTGTATTTAAAAAAAGGACACACTCAAGGTACATGTACTTGTAACCCAACCTATCATAATCACTTGTACACGCCCAAGGTATGTGTACCCCACCCCACACCCCTAGCATAATTATTAGAACACGCATTCGCATGTATAAATAAATGCATATTGGTTGTATTGAATTAGATAAACTGCATGATATATATTAAAGACGAACACAATCCATAATGTGAAACAGCAGATGTTACTCGTACATGAATTTAATCAAATTACGTTTGCTTCCTGTTAACGTGTTTCCAAATTCCCCTTTCTGTGTGAGTCATAAAATCAGATACTGTTCGTTCAAGTTCTATTAGTTTAAAGGTATTGAATTGCCAATTATTTGCATCAAAGGTTTATCAAAATGAGTGACTGTCCGTCCACTGAAAGTATTCAGTACCAGCTATTATAATGGCTATTGTAATCGTCATACCATGTAACACTAATTACAAAACAGGGTAATCAAAAACAGTAGTGAATCGAGTAAAGGAGAGAAAAAACAAAAGTAAGAGACAATGAAAACGAAAGAAGTACATAATTATGCAAAACTAAATTCCGGACTAATTTAAAAATAATGACAATGGGTAATAAAATTAATTTTGATTATTGCCGTTAGTTCGCAATCTCTTTTTACATAATCAAACGTTGAAATTAACGTGTTTTTAGTTTAAAACTGATTTATTTTACATAAATCTGTGCTGTTTTCAATGCTACTCTTTTTTAATACAGGTTAAACTGTCATTTCCTGAACAGATATCGCGTGCGCGTGTTCTATTTAGCATATCTGAAATGGTAACGAATCAATTGATGAATATCAACTATTTTATTAAAGCAATCTGAGGAAATCGCTTTCATGTCGTCTGCGTTTCAGGGTTACTTACCTTTTAACGCGCATTTATAGATGCACCAAATCCAAAGTATTCATCACGGAAAATGCAAATTTCATCAACAATTGCGCCTTGCTTTCATGGTAAGATAAACGCTTGCACATTTATTTTATTTAAATTGTGCGGAACAGTACGACTGACCGACGTGATCCCTATCTGGGAGTTCTGGTTTTGTTCCAAGTAACACAATTTTAAGCGGGGGATAATTTTATTTCCTCCAATTTTTAGAAGAGCATATAAATAATACAATGACACAAATGAACAAAGTACAAGTAAACATATTACCGATTTTATGAATATCACAGTTTTATAGATGTCATCTTGAGATTTCTCACAGTTTTATAAATGTTATCTTGAGATTTCTCACAGTTTTATTAATGTTATCTTGAAACTTCTCACAGTTTTATAACTGCGATTAAAAATGTAAATGCTGTGTTGAAACTTCCCACTGTTCTGTAAAGTCTGTCTCAACTTCTCACTGTTTTGTATATTCTGTTTTGAAACTTCTCATTGTTTTCTAAATTCTGTTTTGGAACTCAAGTTTTCTCACTGTTTTGTAAATTGTGTCTTAAAACTTCTCACTGTTCAGTACAAGCTCTTTTGAAATTTCTCATTGTTTTGCAAATCCAGTTTCGTTAACACTTGTGTAGTTTTCAGAGAAAAAAAAGAAAAGTCACTAATTACTTAAACCTTACGTTAGACTGATATAGCTCTGTTGGCAATTGCTGTCGTTTGCAACAAAGGAACGCCGTAAGATGCCGTCTGCTGCACGGTCTCCTACTTTGCATCCATTAAGAAAACGTCTGCCATCTTGTCACAATCTTAATAGTGATGTAGTATCGTGAATAAACCGAATATATACAGTATAATATGGATAACGGTGGTCGTTATATATGATATCCATTTAACTTGCAACTATAATGATTCTATAATGTTTCTTCTTTTCAAGTTTATAGTATTCATTTAAAATTATAACCTATACTATGAATGTTATTACATTTCATTCCGGTATACATAATATATTGATATTGATGATATAGAGAGAACAGTAACTAATGTTGTTATAATTTGTAGTTAAATCCATTTGCGTATGTTATATATAAATATGTATTGTCATGACTGTGATGTTAAGTTTCTGTAACATAAGTAATAAAATATGTTTAAACTAAACTATAAGTATAACATTTAAATCAGACGCGCGGGAAACTATTCACCAGACTCCTCCAGTCGTATTGCGAGTGGAATTGTTAATTATGGTCTACCCGTCGTATATGACGCTGGAAACTGTTCACCAGACTCCTCCAGTCGTATTGCGAGTGGAATTGTTAATTCTGGTCTACCTGTCGTATATGATGCGGGAAACTGTTCACCAGACTCCTGCAGTCGTATTGCGAGTCAAAGTGTTAATTCTGGTCTACCCGTCGTATATGACGCTAGAAACTATTTACCAGACTCCTCCAGTCGTATTACGAGTGGAATTGTTAATTATAGTCTACCCGTTGTATATGACGCTGGAAACTGTTCACCAGACTCCTCCAGTCGTATTGCGAGAATAATTGTTAATTATGGTTTACCCGTCGTATACGACGCGGGAAACTATTCACCAGACTCCCCAAGTCGTATTACGAAAGTCGGTCAAGTTAGCAGAATGGCAGAACAGCAGAATGATTTTTTTTCATTCTGCCAGCAGAATAGCAGAACAGCAGAATGAAATATTCTCATTCTGCCAGCAGAATAGCAGAACAGCAGAATGAAATATGTTCATTCTGCCAGCAGAACAGCAGAATAGCAGAACGAAAAATGATGTCTTTTTTA
Source organism: Panopea generosa (assembly GCA_029582155.1). Lineage (NCBI taxonomy): Eukaryota > Metazoa > Mollusca > Bivalvia > Adapedonta > Hiatellidae > Panopea > Panopea generosa. The sequence goes on from CM055908.1 coordinate 36,844,291, forward strand.
TCACTTATTTTAGTATAATTATGTACGTGCATGAACATGCATTCAGTCTTAAGAAATGTTTTTTTTTTTACTAACAATCAACAACCGAAGGTTAAAGTTGAAATTTTTTTTTATTATGATTTTAGTTCGTTTTCATGCATAAACATGCAGGAATGTTTAAGAACTGTTGTTTTTTTTTTACAAACAATCACTACCCGGAAGTTAAAGGGGAACTTTTTCTCATTTCACCAAATGGAAATTTCTAATTTTTCACGTTCAAACTAACAATTATATGCCAGATTCATTTCTCTGCACCATTTTCCACCTTCTCGTTCAGTGTCTTAAGTAAAATAGCGATATACTGAAAAAAAAAAAAAAAAAAATTTCCAGCAGAACAGCAGAATAGCAGAATGAAATATTTTCATTCTGCCAGCAGAACAGCAGAATAGCAGAATGAAAATTGGACTAAAATGAAATTTTTTTTTTATCACTTATTTTAGTGCAGTTACACACATGAACATACCGGAAGTCTTAAGAAATGTTTTTTTTTACAAACAATCACTACCCGAAGGTTAAAGGGGAACGTTTTCTCATTTCACCAAAAGGAAAATACTCATTTTATCACCGAATTTAACTTCAAACTAACAATTATTAGCCGAGTTCAAGTCCATGTACCATTTTACACATTTTTTGTTCATACTGTGTTCAGCTAAAATTACAAACGATACTTGTACACGTGCTCAACCCGTCCCAGCAAAATGAAAATGAGAGTTTTTCATCATTTCACCTTGGATTCGCATTGTAAAACAGTTTGACTGACGTATTTCGCTCGCCAACTACTTTATCGAACTTTTTTCTTCATAACTTTATCAGCGGAAATGATCCGCTGACGAGTTATTCACGAAAAACGGTTCATTTTGCCAAACTGCTCATTCTGCGAGAGTGAGAAAAGTGGGAAAAAAAACGAAAGATTTTTTTTTTTTTTTTTATCATTGATTTTAGTTCGCTTTCATGCATAAACATGCAGGAAGGTTTAAGAACTGTTGTTTTTTACAAACAATCACTACCCGGAAGTTAAAGGGGAACTTTTTCTCATTTCACCAAACGGAAATTTCTAATTTTTCACGTTCAAACTAACAATTATATGCCAGATTCATTTCTCTGCACCATTTTCCACCTTCTCGTTCAGTGTCTTAAGTAAAATAGCGATATACTGAAAAAAAAAAAAAATTTCCAGCAGAATAGCAGAATGAAATATTTTCATTCTGCCAGCAGAACAGCAGAATAGCAGAATGAAAATTGGACTAAAATGAAATTTTTTTTTTATCACTTATTTTAGTGCAGTTACACACATGAACATACCGGAAGTCTTAAGAAATGTTTTTTTTACAAACAATCACTACCCGAAGGTTAAAGGGGAACGTTTTCTCATTTCACCAAAAGGAAAATACTCATTTTATCACCGAATTTAACTTCAAACTAACAATTATTAGCCGAGTTCAAGTCCATGTACCATTTTACACATTTTTTGTTCATACTGTGTTCAGCTAAAATTACAAACGATACTTGTACACGTGCTCAACCCGTCCCAGCAAAATGAAAATGAGAGTTTTTCATCATTTCACCTTGGATTCGCATTGTAAAACAGTTTGACTGACGTATTTCGCTCGCCAACTACTTTATCGAACTTTTTTCTTCATAACTTTATCAGCGGAAATGATCCGCTGACGAGTTATTCACGAAAAACGGTTCATTTTGCCAAACTGCTCATTCCGCGAGAGTGAGAAAAGTGGGAAAAAAAACGAAAGAATTTTTTTTTTTTTTATCCTTGATTTTAGTTCGCTTTCATGCATAAACATGCAGGAAGGTTTAAGAACTGTTGTTTTTTACAAACAATCACTACCCGGAAGTTAAAGGGGAACTTTTTCTCATTTCACCAAATGGAAATTTCTAATTTTTCACGTTCAAACTAACAATTATATGCCGGATTCATTTCTCTGCACCATTTTCCACCTTCTTGTTCAGTGTCTTAAGTGAAATAGCGATATACTAAAAAAAAATCATATTTCCAGCAGAACAGCAGAATAGCAGAATGAAAATTGGACTAAAGTGAAAGTTGTTTTTGTATAACTTATTTTAGTACAGTTACACATGTGAACATACCGGAAGTCTTAAGAAATATTTTTTTAACCAATTTGAACGCTAACCAATTACTTTATCGAACTTTTTTCTTCATAACTTTATCAGCGGAAATGATCCGCTGACGAGTTATTCACGAAAAACGGTTCATTTTGCCAAACTGCTCATTCTGCGAGAGTGAGAAAAGTGGGAAAAAAAACGAAAGATTTTTTTTTTTTTTTAATCATTGATTTTAGTTCGCTTTCATGCATAAACATGCAGGAAGGTTTAAGAACTGTTGTTTTTTACAAACAATCACTACCCGGAAGTTAAAGGGGAACTTTTTCTCATTTCACCAAATGGAAATTTCTAATTTTTCACGTTCAAACTAACAATTATATGCCAGATTCATTTCTCTGCACCATTTTCCACCTTCTCGTTCAGTGTCTTAAGTAAAATAGCGATATACTGAAAAAAAAAAAAAATTTCCAGCAGAATAGCAGAATGAAATATTTTCATTCTGCCAGCAGAACAGCAGAATAGCAGAATGAAAATTGGACTAAAATGAAATTTTTTTTTATCACTTATTTTAGTGCAGTTACACACATGAACATACCGGAAGTCTTAAGAAATGTTTTTTTTACAAACAATCACTACCCGAAGGTTAAAGGGGAACGTTTTCTCATTTCACCAAAAGGAAAATACTCATTTTATCACCGAATTTAACTTCAAACTAACAATTATTAGCCGAGTTCAAGTCCATGTACCATTTTACACATTTTTTGTTCATACTGTGTTCAGCTAAAATTACAAACGATACTTGTACACGTGCTCAACCCGTCCCAGCAAAATGAAAATGAGAGTTTTTCATCATTTCACCTTGGATTCGCATTGTAAAACAGTTTGACTGACGTATTTCGCTCGCCAACTACTTTATCGAACTTTTTTCTTCATAACTTTATCAGCGGAAATGATCCGCTGACGAGTTATTCACGAAAAACGGTTCATTTTGCCAAACTGCTCATTCCGCGAGAGTGAGAAAAGTGGGAAAAAAAACGAAAGAATTTTTTTTTTTATCCTTGATTTTAGTTCGCTTTCATGCATAAACATGCAGGAAGGTTTAAGAACTGTTGTTTTTTACAAACAATCACTACCCGGAAGTTAAAGGGGAACTTTTTCTCATTTCACCAAATGGAAATTTCTAATTTTTCACGTTCAAACTAACAATTATATGCCGGATTCATTTCTCTGCACCATTTTCCACCTTCTTGTTCAGTGTCTTAAGTGAAATAGCGATATACTAAAAAAAAATCATATTTCCAGCAGAACAGCAGAATAGCAGAATGAAAATTGGACTAAAGTGAAAGTTGTTTTTGTATAACTTATTTTAGTACAGTTACACATGTGAACATACCGGAAGTCTTAAGAAATATTTTTTTAACCAATTTGAACGCTAACCAATTACTTTATCGAACTTTTTTCTTCATAACTTTATCAGCGGAAATGATCCGCTGACGAGTTATTCACGAAAAACGGTTCATTTTGCCAAACTGCTCATTCTGCGAGAGTGAGAAAAGTGGGAAAAAAAACGAAAGATTTTTTTTTTTTTTTAATCATTGATTTTAGTTCGCTTTCATGCATAAACATGCAGGAAGGTTTAAGAACTGTTGTTTTTTACAAACAATCACTACCCGGAAGTTAAAGGGGAACTTTTTCTCATTTCACCAAATGGAAATTTCTAATTTTTCACGTTCAAACTAACAATTATATGCCAGATTCATTTCTCTGCACCATTTTCCACCTTCTCGTTCAGTGTCTTAAGTAAAATAGCGATATACTGAAAAAAAAAAAAATTTCCAGCAGAATAGCAGAATGAAATATTTTCATTCTGCCAGCAGAACAGCAGAATAGCAGAATGAAAATTGGACTAAAATGAAATTTTTTTTTTATCACTTATTTTAGTGCAGTTACACACATGAACATACCGGAAGTCTTAAGAAATGTTTTTTTTACAAACAATCACTACCCGAAGGTTAAAGGGGAACGTTTTCTCATTTCACCAAAAGGAAAATACTCATTTTATCACCGAATTTAACTTCAAACTAACAATTATTAGCCGAGTTCAAGTCCATGTACCATTTTACACATTTTTTGTTCATACTGTGTTCAGCTAAAATTACAAACGATACTTGTACACGTGCTCAACCCGTCCCAGCAAAATGAAAATGAGAGTTTTTCATCATTTCACCTTGGATTCGCGTTGTAAAACAGTTTGACTGACGTATTTCGCTCGCCAACTACTTTATCGAACTTTTTTCTTCATAACTTTATCAGCGGAAATGATCCGCTGACGAGTTATTCACGAAAAACGGTTCATTTTGCCAAACTGCTCATTCCGCGAGAGTGAGAAAAGTGGGAAAAAAAACGAAAGAATTTTTTTTTTTTTTATCCTTGATTTTAGTTCGCTTTCATGTATAAACATGCAGGAAGGTTTAAGAACTGTTGTTTTTTACAAACAATCACTACCCGGAAGTTAAAGGGGAACTTTTTCTCATTTCACCAAATGGAAATTTCTAATTTTTCACGTTCAAACTAACAATTATATGCCGGATTCATTTCTCTGCACCATTTTCCACCTTCTTGTTCAGTGTCTTAAGTGAAATAGCGATATACTAAAAAAAAATCATATTTCCAGCAGAACAGCAGAATAGCAGAATGAAAATTGGACTAAAGTGAAAGTTGTTTTTGTATAACTTATTTTAGTACAGTTACACATGTGAACATACCGGAAGTCTTAAGAAATATTTTTTTAACCAATTTGAACGCTAACCAATTACTTTATCTACCTTTTTTGTTCATTACTTGATCAGCGGAAATGATCCGCTTACAAGTTATTCACGAAAAACGATTTATTTTGCCAGACTGCTCATTCCGCGAGAGTGAGAAAAGTGGTGAAAAAATGAAAGATTTTTTTATCATTGATTTGAGTTCTCTTTCATGCATGAACATGCAGGAAAGTTTAAGAACTGTTTTATTACAAATAATCACTACCCGGAAGTTAAAGGGGAACTTTTGCTCATTTCACCAAAAGGGAAATTCTCATTTTTCACCGAATTTACGTTGAAACTAACACTTATTAGCCGGGTCCATGTCTGTGAAACACATTTTTGTTCATACTGTCTCCAGCTTAATTTATAAACGAAAGTTGTATATGTGCACAATCCGTTACAGCAACATAAAAATGTGATTTATTCATCCTTTCACAACGGATTTGCATTTTAAAACATTTGGTCCGACGTATTTATTAACTTTTTATTGATCTAACCTTTTTGTTCATTATTTTATCAGTGGAAATAAACACTTTAAAAGTTATTCACGAAAAACATTTCATTCATTATACAATTCTATAGTTAAAGACGCGACGCAAAATCAAATAAAGTCTACGAATCGTGATGTATGGTTGTTTACGAGTGTTATATTTACCAAAAAAAATTAACACGATAACATTTGACAAAACATATGCAGTACAAAACACACCAGAAACAGATAATCAATTAAATAATTAAGTCACTGGTATATCTGGCAAACCGTGTTACATGGCTATACTCCAGCACACATTGTTACATTGCTATTGCTGCATACTGTGTTACTACTTGTGTAACATACAGTGTTGCATTGCTAAATATATTCCATTGTAGTACATTTATATATCTTGTTCACTGATTTACATTGCCATAACTAGCACATTGGATTCATCTGATACACTGTGTTACATCGTTACAACTAGCAAACTGTATTTTAAGGCTATATCTAGCTCACTATGTTACATTGCTATATCTGCGACAACGTGTTACACGGATATATCTAATAAATTGCGTTATATAGATAGTGTAGCATACTGGGTAGCATTGTGATATCTAGAACACTGTGTTACATAGCTATATCTGGCACACCGTGTTATGCGGATATATCTAGCAGACATTGTTACATTGCTATTGTAGCATACGGTGTTATATTGCTATTTGTAGCACACTATGGCACATTGCTATATCTGCGACACCGTTTTATACGGATATATCTAGTACATTGCTTTATATCATTAATGCGGGAGACTGTGTTACATTGTTATATCTAAAACACGGTGTTACATAGCTATATCTGGCACACCGTGTTACGCGGATATATCTTTCAGACCATGTAACATTGCTAATGTAGCATACTGTGTTACATTGCTAGTTGTAGCACACTGTATAACATAGCTTTATCAAGCACATTGTGTTACATGGTTATATCTTGTACATTGTGTTACTTTGCTTTTGTAGCAATCTGTGCTACATTGCTATATTTAGCACACTGTATTACATCTGGTACACTGTTACATTGTAATATCTAGCATACTTTGTTACATGGCTATATCAAGTACACTGTATCACATGTACGTTCATATATCTAGCATACTGTGTTACATTGCTATATTTATCATATTGTCAAACGTTGCTATATCTATCACACTTTGCTCATGACTATATCTGGTACATTGCTAAATGTAACAGACTGCGTTACCGTATGATAGCTATACGTGTGATACATAACTAAATGTAGTATACCGTATTGCATTGCTATAAACAAGCAAAGTGTGGTACATCGTTATTTCTCGTTAACTTACTGTACTGCCAGGATATAACTAGAATATATAATTGCATTGCTATATCTAGCATATAGTGTTAGCTGCCATATTGTACATTTATAATAATGATAATAATTATAATGATAATAATGATTATGATAATGATTATAATGATAATAATAACAATAATAATAATGATAATAACAGTAATGATGATGATGATGATGATGATGCTGCTGATGATGATGGTGATGATGATGATGATGATGATGATGATGATGATGATGATGATGATGATGATGATGATGGTGGTGGTGGTGGTGGTGATGATGATGATGATGATGATGATGATGATGATGATGATGATGATGATGATGATGATGATGATGATGATGATGACGATCACGATCACGATAGTAATAATAATGATGAATATGAATATTTTATGCATATATGTTGTAACTTAATTTCGCATTGCCAGATATTACACACACATATATATATTATATAAACAAAAAGTACCTTTGACTCTGCAGATATCACGAAATTTGATGAAAAAATAGTTGCGAAATAATTACAGACAAAACAACTTAAATGCATATTCCTAAATTAAAATTGTTTTAGTGTGTAAGCGGACATATTACCTACGTTTTCGTTCCATCCGCATTCACGCTGTGCAATTCAGACGTTCTGTTGCGGTGCATTGTGTGTATGTGTATATTACAAGGGTCGGCGATTCATCCGACCTGTCAATCAAACGTCCAGATGTAGGCTAAAGAATAACTGACCAATCGATAATCGGCGCTTCATGATTCGCCACCTTCACGAATAAAATTAATAAATATTAGATCAGTGCCTTAATTAAGTACTGGTCCGCGACCGAATGTTCTTAAGCGCCGGGTGATACCGCATAAAGCTCCGATTATAAAATCTCAAAGAGCGTCTCGCCGTCGGGATGCCACATAATCCCGCATAGAGAGCTCTTCGTTTGGATATATTGACTTCAATATGAATAAAGAATATTTAGAGAACTAGTACAACATCTACCACTTCTTCTACATCAACAACGATAAAATCGCCATTGCTGTCGATTCCATTACCATTAACTTCATCCGAATTACCGTGCACACGTGAGAACAAGAAAAAAAATGATACAAAGGCATCAGTTCGCCGCAAAAAAAACCCTACAAAATCATCATCATCGCCATCGCCATCGTCATCGTTACTATTACTAGTACTAGTATTATTGTCATTATTGTTATAACTTTATCATTACTATTATTATTTTCATCACTCTTCGTTTATATTTACTGAATGTTTTATTCATGAAATGAGAAAAGTTCACCTTTAACTTAATAATGTATCAACACTTCCTAATTGTATGTATTCACAGTAAACAGGGGCCAAACGACGATAAAAACTCTGCATTCTTGTATGTGTTCATATTTCATTCAGCAGTATGGAAATAGTGGAGAAATCATACTAGACAGCAAAAGTGTTTGGTCATCAAAATACATTTTTTTTTCATTTTGTGGAGTCTTACTTGACTGAAACAATTTTGCTGTCTATTATGTTGATACATTATTTAGTTAAAGGTGAACTTTTCTAATTTCATGAAAAAATCATTCAGTTAATAGAAGTTAAAACGAAGAGTTATGGGCCTGGTTCACCACAGTCTCCGCCAAGATTGATATACGGCAAAGTGTCTCATAATCATTTGTCTATCATTTCTGATAAAAGTGGGAAAGTTATCGGTTACTTGCGGAGTTGTGTGTTCTTCAGTACAGGTGAACCTTCAAGATTCCCGGTAAAGAGTGGTTCACATTAACTGATCGTCTCTTAACCCTTGATGGCATAAACATGAAGCTTAACATTCAGTCAATCAATCAATTATTCTAAGGTCTTGCTCCACGAGTTGAAGTGGGAATGCTAAATAAAACGTATAATGTGCTGAAAATGGCGTTAAACCACCATTCATTTATTAAACCCATTACCGGTCAGCGGACGATCACCTCTACGTTTGAAATGGAAGAGAATTAAACTATCAACCGATGTTTCGGGAGAGTAATGATTGGAGGGTCATGGGTTCAATCCTCAACCATGGCTATTTGTGGTTACATAGCTTTATCCAGGATGACACATTTTCCACTGATTTATTATTATCATTATCATCATAATCATCATTATTATCATTATTATTATTATATTTATTATTATAATCATTATTATTATCATTATTTTTTATTATTTTACAATATGGCAGCTAATACTATATGCTAGATATAGCAATGCAATATAATATTCTAGTTATATCCTGGCAGTACAGTAAGTTAACGAAAAATAACGATGTACCACACTTTGCTTGTTTATAACAATGCTATACGGTGTGCGACATCTAGTTATGTATCACAAGTATAGCTATCATACGGTAACACAGCCTGCTAGAATAAGCAATGTACCAGATATAGTCATGTAAAAAGTTTGTTAGATATAGCAAGGTTTGACAGGATGATAAATATAGCAATGTAACACAGTATGCTAGATATATGAACGTTCATGTAATACAGTGTACTTGATATAGCCATGTAACAAAGTATGCTAGATATAACAATGTAACAGTGTACCAGATGTAATACAGTGTGCTAAATATAGCAATGTAGCACAGATTGCTACAAAAGCAAAGTAACACAATGTACAAGATGTAACCATGTAACACAATGTGCTAGATAAAACAGTGAAACATACTGTATCATATGTAATACAATGTGCTGGATAAAACTATGTAACACAGTGTGCTACAACTAGCAATGTAACACAGTATGCTACAATAGCAATGTTACATGGTCTGATAGATATATCCGCGTAACACGGTGTGCAAGATATATCTATGTAACACCGTGTTTTAGATATAACAATGTAACACAGTCTCCCGCATTAATGATATAACGCTATGTACTAGATATATCCGTGTAAAACGTTGTCGCAGATATAGCAATGTACCATAGTGTGCTACAAATAGCAATATAACACCGTATGCTACAATAGCAATGTAACAATGTCTGCTAGATATATCCGCATAACACGGTGTGCCAGATATAGCTATGTTACACAGTGTTCTAGATATCACAATGTTACCCAGTATGCTACATTATCAATATAACGCAATGTACTAGATATATCCGTGTAACACGTTGTCGCAGATATAGCAATGTAACATAGTGAGCTAGATGTAGCCTTAAAATACACAGTTTGCTAGTTGTAACGATGTAACACAGTGTATCAGATGAATCCAATGTGCTAGTTATGGCAATGTAAATCAGTGAACAAGATATATAAATGGAATATATTTAGCAATGCAACACTGTATGCTACACAAGTAGTAACACCGTATGCAGCAATAGCAATGTAACAATGTGTGCTGGAGTATAGCCATGTAACACGGTTTGCCAGATATACCAGTGGCTTAATTATTTAATTGTTTATCTGTCTCTGGTGTGTTTTGTACTGCATATTTTTTGTCAAATGTTATCGTGTTAATTTTTTTTGGTAAATATAACACTCGTAAACAACCATACATCACGATTCGTAGACTTTATTTGATTTTGCGTCGCATCATTTACTATAGAATTGTATAATGAATGAAATGTTTTTCGTGAATAACTTTTAAGCGGTTTATTTTCACTGATAAAGTAATGAACAAAAATGTTAGATCAATAAAAAGTTAATAAATACGTCAGACCAAATGTTTTAAAATGCAAATCCGTTGTGAAAGGATGAATAAATCACATTTTTATTTTGCTGCAACGGATTGTGCACATATACAACTTTCGTTTATAAATTAAGCTGGAGACAGTATGACGAAAATTTGTTTCACTGACGTGGACTCGGCTAATAAGTGTTAGTTTCAACGTAAATTCGGTGAAAAATGAGAATTTTCCTTCTGGTGAAATGAGCAAAAGTTCCACTTTAACTTCCGGGTAGTGATTGTTTGTTATAAAACAGTTCTTAAGCCTTCCTGCATGTTCATACATGAAAGCGAACTAAAATCAATGATAAAAAAAATGAAAAAAATTCTTTCATTTTTTCCACTTTTCTCACTCTCGCGGAATGAGCAGTCTGGCAAAATAAATCGTTTTTCGTGAATAACATGTAAGCGGATCATTTCCGCTGATCAAGTAATGAACAAAAAAGTTAGATTCGGTGATAAAATGAGTATTTTCCTTTTGGTGAAATGAGAAAAAGTTCCCCTTTAACCTTCGGGTAGTGATTGTTTGTAAAAAAAAAAACATTTCTTAAGACTTCCGGTATGTTCATGTGTGTAACTGTACTAAAGTTAGTGATAAAAACAATTGTCATTTTAGTCCAATTTTCATTCTGCTATTCTGCTGTTCTTCTGGAAATATCAAAAAAAAATTTTGCTTAAGACACTAAACAAGAAGGTAGAAAATGGTGCAGAGCAATAAATCAGACTCATAATTGTTAGTTTGAACGTAAATTCGGTGAAAAATGAGAATTTTCAATTTGGTGAAATGAGAAAAAGTTCCCCTTTAACTTTCAGGTGGTGATTGTTTGTAAAAAAATCTCTAAAGTCTTCATGCATGTTTATGTATGTAACTGTACTAAAATAAGTGATAAAAAACAATTTTCATTTTTGTCCAATTTTCAATCTGCTATTCTGCTGTTCTGCTGGCAGAATGAAAATATTTCATTCTGCTATTCTGTTGTTCTGCTGGAAATATATATAAAAAAAAATTTGTTAGTATTTTGCTATTTTGCTTAAGACACTAAACAAGAAGGTAGAAAATGATGCAGAGAAATAAATCAGACTCATAATTGTTAGTTTGAACGTAAATTCGGTGAAAAATGAGAATTTTCCTTTTGGTGAATTGATAAAAAGTTCCCCTTTAATTGCCGGGTGCTGATTGCTTGTAAAAAACATATCTTAAGAATAACGATGTGTTACTGCATGTAAATGCACTAGAATAAGTGATAAAATAAAAACATCATTTTGTCTAATTTTCATTCTGCTATTCTGCTGTTCTGCTGGCAGAATGAAAATATTTCATTCTGCTGTTCTGCTATTTTGCTAGCAGAATGAAACAATTTCATTCTGCTGTTCTGCTGTTCTGCTGGCAGAATGAAAAAAATTCATTCTGCTATTCTGCTATTCTGCTAACTTTACCGAGCCGTATTACGAGTGGAATTGTTAATTATGGTCTACCTGTCGTATATGACGCGGGAAACTATTAACCAGACTCCTTCAGCCGTACTGCGAGTGGACTTGTTAGTTATGATTTACCCGTCGTATATGACGCAGGAAACTGTTCACCAGACTCCTGCAGACTCCTCCAGTCGCATTGCGAGTGGAATTGCTAATTATGGTCTACTCGTCGTATATGACGCGGGAAACTGTTCACCAGACTCCTCCAGTCGTATTGCGAGTGGAATTGTTTTACTATGAATTACCCGTCGTATGTGACGCTGGAAACTGTTCACCAGACTCCTCCAGTCGTATTGCAAGTGGAATTGTTAATTATGATTTATCCGTCGTATATGACGCTGGAAACTGTTCACCAGACTCCTCCAGTCGTATTGCGAGTGGAATTGTTAATTATGGCCTACCCGTCGTATATGACGCGGAAACTGTTCACCAGACTTCTCCAGTCATATTGCGAGTGGAATTGTTAATTATGGCCTACCCGTCGTATATGACGCGGAAAACTATTCACCAGACTCCTCCAGTCGTATTGCGAGTGGAATTGTTAAATATGATCTACCCGTCGTATATGACGCGGGAAACTATTCACCAGACTCATCCAGTCGTATTGCGAGTGGAATTGTTAATTATTGTCACCCGTCGTATATGACGCTGGAAACTGTTCACCAGACTCCTCCAGTCGTATTACGAGTGGAATTGTTAAATATGATCTACCCGTCGTATATGACGCTGGAAACTATTCACCAGACTCCTCCAGTCGTATTGCGAGTGGGATTGTTAATTATGGTCTACCCGTCTTATATGACGCTGGAAACTGTTCACCAGACTCCTCCTGTCGTATTGCGAGTGGAGTTGTTAATTATGATCTACCAGTCGTATATGACGTGGGAAACTGTTCACCAGACTCCTTCAGTCGTATTGCGGGTGGAATTGTTAATTATGATCTATCCGTCGTATATGACGCGGGAAACAGTTCACCAGACTTCTCCAGTCGTATTGCGAGTGGAATTGCACCAGACTCTTCCAGTCGTATTTTTCGCAGGGAACTGTTCATTATGATCTACCAGTCGTATATAGCGCGGGGAACTGTTCATTATGATCTACCATACAAGTCGTATATAGCGCGGGAAACTGTTCATTCGATTCCTACAGTTGTATTTTGCGCAAGGAACTATTCATAATGATCGCCTAGTCGTATTTTGCGCAGAGAGCTGTTCATTATGATCTACCAGTCGTATATAGCGCGGGGAACTGTTCACTAAACTCATACAGTCGTATTTTGAACAGAGAACTGTTTGCAATGATGCAGAAGTTGTATATTGCGATTGGAACTGTTATATTCTATTATATTCTATTGTATTCTATTCTGACATACCAGTCATACTTTAAGCGGGGAACTGTTTGCAATGATCCTGAAGTTGTATATAGGACAGGGAACTGTTCACTAAACTCATACAGTCGTATTTTGAACGGGAAATTGTTCATAATGAACCAGTAGTTGTATAAGGCGCGAAGACTAATCACAATGAACCAGTAGTTGCGTATTGCGCGGGGAACTGTTCACAATGAACCAGTAGTGGTGTATTGTGCGGGGAACTGTTCACAATGAACCAGTAGTTGTATAATGCGCAAAGACTAGCCACAATGAACCAATAGTTGTGTATTGCGCAGAGAACTGTTCACAATGAACCAGTGGTTGAATAATGCGCGAAGACTAATCACAATGAACCAGTAGTTGTATAATGCGCGGGGAACTGTTCACAATGAATCAGTAGTTGTATAATGCGTGGGGAACTGTTCACAATGAACCAGTGGTTATATAATGCGCGGGGAACTGTTCACAATGAACCAGTGGTTGTATAATGCGCGGGAAACTGTTCACAATGAACCAGTAGTTGTGTATTGCGCAGGGAACTGTTCACAATGAACCAGTGGTTGTATAATGCACGAAGACTAATCACAATGAACCAGTAGTTGCGTATTGCGCGGGGAACTGTTCACAATGAACCAGTAGTGGTGTATTGCGCGGGGAACTGTTCACAATAAACCAGTAGTTGTATAATGCACAAAGACTAGCCACAATGAACCAGTAGTTGTGTATTGCGCAGGGAACTGTTCACAATGAACCATTGGTTGTATAATGCACGAAGACTAATCACAATGAACCAGTAGTTGTGTATTGCGCAGGGAACTGTTCACAATGAACCAGTGGTTGTATAATGCGCGAATGCTAATCACAATGAACCAGTAGTTGTGTATTGCGCGGGGAACTGTTCACAATGAACCATTGGTTGTATAATGCGCGAAGACTAATCACAATGAACCAGTAGTTGTGTATTGCGCGGGGAACTGTTCACAGTGAACCAGTGGTTGTATAATGCGCGAAGGCTTATCACAATGAACCAGTAGTTGTGTATTGCGCGGGGAACTGTTCACAATGAACCATTGGTTGTATAATGTGCTAAGACTAATCACAATGAACCAGTAGTTGTGTGTTGCACGGGGATCTGTTCACAATGAACCAGTGGTTGTATATTGTGCGGAGACTTGTCATAATGAATCAGTGGTTGTGTATTGCTCGGGGAACTGTTCACAATGAACCAGTGGTTGTATAATGCGCGAAAACTAATTACAATGAACCAGTAGTTGTGTCTTGCGCGGGGAACTGTTCACAATGAGCCAGTAGTTGTGTATTGCGCGGGGAACTGTTCACAATGAACCAGTGGTTGTATATTGTGCGGGGAATTGTTCACAATAAAGCAGTAGTTGTATTATGTGTGAAGACTAATCACAATGAACCATTGGTTGTGAATTGCGCGAGGACTAATCACAATGAACCAGTAGTTGTGTATTGCGCGGGGAACTGTTCACAATGAACCAGTGGTTGTGTATTGCGCGGGGAACTGTTCACAATGAACCAGTCGTTGTATAATGTGCGGAGACTAATCACAATGAACCAGTAGTTGTGTATTGCGCGTGGAACTGTTCACCATTAACCAGTGATTGCATAATGTGCGAAGACTTATCACAATGAACCAGTGGTTGTGTATTGCGCGGGGAACTGTTCACAATGAACCAGTGGTTGTATAATGTGCAAAGACTGATCACAATGAACCAGTGATTGTGTATTACACTGGGAACTGTTCACAATGAACCAGTGGTTGTATAATGTGCGGAGAATTATCACAATGAACCAGAGGTTGTGAATTGCGCGGGGAACTGTTCATAATGAACCAGTAGTTGTGTAACGTGCGAAGACTAATCACAATGAACCGGTGGTTGTGTATTGCGCGGGGAACTGTTCACAATGAAACAGTTGTTGTATAAGGCGCGAAAACTAATCACAATGAACCAGTAGTTGTGCATTGAAACTGTTCACTATGATTAACCAATTGTCTATTGCGCGGGGATATGTTCACTACAATTTGCCTTACTTACAATAGCTTTGATTAATTTCCAGAAGCCTTTGCAGTGAATGGTCAGTGCGCAATTGGGGTTTTAGAACTGTAGACTCCAACTGTTATGGCAAAGAACAACACATTAATCAACAATCGCTTGGATATATCTTACCGCAATGTCACATGACTATGTAGATCAGCTCGAAGTGTTTTTTTGTCTTTCAAAGTGTATTTCAGTAGCGTACTCCTAACCCCAAAAAAATGACAACTGCATCAACTTTTAGCTTTTAGTAATTTTTTTTAATTTGGGACTATTTAAGACAAAATTAAGCATGTATATATCGGGGACTTTACTGTTAATTTCCTTTGGTATTATCTCTCCTTGGCCATTTGTGTTCCAAAATAAAAAAGTGAAAAATCACATTAATATGAAGGTTGTAGACGGTCGTGTCTAAAAGTTACCTAATATTTTCTCCATATAACTAATAGGAGGGCGTGATCCAGTGGTAGAGCACCGAACCCATGATCGGAGGGTCGTGGGTTCGATCCTCCGCCACGGCTATGTGTTGTGTCCTTGAGTAAGACACTTTTCAGCATATGCTTACTGCTGGTTCTAACCAGGAAGACTTCGAGCTTGATTTGCCTAAGTTGCATAACTTGTTTTCACAATCGAAGTAAAACAATAAGTTTAAACTATTAATACTTTACTTTTATTTATCTATTTTATGTTTATTTTTACCTTTATGCACTAATCATAAATTGAAAGTCTTAACCATATTATGACCTACCGATGGAGATGAATTTACTGAAGGTTATCCAGCTTGCTTTCAGATCATGTGTACATCTTTATTTATACGTGAATAATAATCAAATTAATATTAAAACCAAACCTACAAGCAAAAAAATGTGTGACTCGAATACCATAACCAGACAAAGCACCCATACAAGTGATTGCAAGAGTTGAATAACACAAGCTGAATCGATATTAACAGGAATCTGCAATACTACTAGTTAAAGACGACCATATAATGTTCTCCCACAAAGCAGTTTTCATCAGCGGTTTTGCCGAATACAATAGTAAATTGTGTTTCGCTTCCGTGACAACTATCTAAAATCTAAAGATGTTTTATAATTGTCCAATTATCAGACGATAATCGAATCAGCAAATGTCTTCGCGAAAGACAAAAAACGCTTCCAGCTGATCTACATGGTTTTGTGACATTGCGATAAGATATATCCGAGCGATGCTTGAGCAATGTGTGTTGCCCTTTGCTAGAGTGGTTGAAGTCCACAGTTGAAGCCGGTCCACCATTAATTTCACATAGACCATAATATTAGCACTATATACTGTAGCACTTGCATTTGTACTTCAATCTCCATGACAGTTTCCAGAACGCATGTTCAATTCGAAAAGAACACAAAAACAGCATAAAAACATGGATATTAACTGCTTCCAATTTCACTATTTTTGGTTCAAAGTGAAAGTCGGTGTCACTATTTTAACATACAAAGGTCAAATCAGCCAAATAATGCAAAATTCTTAACGTCTAAAAAGTAGTTCCATTCATGCTATTGCTAGGATTTCACTCAGTCCTTGGAAAATATACTCTCTGTACAAGTCAACATTGCAATAGTACCTGTGAAATGTGTTTTCACACTCACACCATCTTGAGCAACCACTGTCAATGTTCTATGGAACTATTACCATTTTGACCCCCGGGTTCCTAGTCCAAGTCCAGTTCTGAAAGTCAATTGCGCACTGAACAAAGGCTTCTGGGAATACTTTAAAGCTATTTAGGTGACTCAAATGACTAGTGAACTAGTTTTTGTAAATTATTTAAAGCTATCTTAAGTGAGTCTAACGGTAATCTAAGTCGAAGTGATGGTTTCGTGATTGTTGAATCAGTCTTCCTCTAGCTAAAGTATTAAATATTTAAGGACAGCAAGACAAATATAGAAAGCTTTATTACCTCCACCGAGGAAGGATTGCGTAATGAATACATTGCATTTTATATAATAAAGCATACACTTTTTGTGGATGAAAACATCGCAAACGAAATGGTCATTGGCACTTTTATTACATGAAGATTGGCGACAATAATTAGACAACTGTACTTCACATAATTATAGAGCAAAGTATAGTCTGTTGTTTAATACAGTATAATTTCAATAGCTCGAACCCGACGGGACTGGACAAAATAGTTCGAGTTAAGGGGTTGCTCGAGCAAAACATTGTTCAACATCATACCATACATATACATCGGAATAGGAATTCTGCCCGGGAACAGATCATTGGTTCGAGCTATATACGGTGTTCTCAGCCATCCGTGTTAGAGCCAACGAAGTTCTACAGTATTAAGAAGAGTAAGGCGGTGTTGTACTTACAGAAGTATTAGACAACTTGAGCATAAGTTTAAAAACAGGTATTGCAATACTTGAAAATAGAACAACATACATATTAATGATACGTATAATGTAAAAAATTGCCCATAAGATGTACCTATAACTTGTTCCAGAATGTTCAAGTTCACTTTCAGCATCGTCCAGACTCGTGGTCGTTTGTACCACTTTCCTTTTCATTACGCTAGTATGTTATGGACTTTGTCATAATGTATTTTTAAGCATTAAACTTCATTCAAAGTAAGTAGTCGGTTTCAAGATATTGGCGCAGCTGCTACGATGTATTTGTTTTAACGTCTCGAACACCAATTTTATACTGTTCTACATAATTGTAGAGACATGCACTTCTGGAACACTGAACACATTGCCAATGGTTCCGAAAGTGTCTTGTTTCCATAGATTTAGGGGTTGGCCAGATTGCTTTTTTAACAATTATGGTGTTTTGATGACATCCCTTCATTTTTGAAAGTTCTGCCCATTTGTTGCAGTGTATCACTACGTATCTTTAAACTGTTATATCTTTATCCAACAGTATCCATTGTCATCCAAACGTGGCAGAACTCATGAAAACAATCCAATGTACAAAGAAATATTATCATTTTAAGCATTTTCAACAAAAATAATGCCTAACCGATTTACACAGTTCTAATTAATTGGGCGCAATAATCTTGCTACCGTCACTTAGGGGAGGTAATTAGTAAGTGAAACATTAAACATGCTCGAGTAAATAACTGACAAATTACAAACCAGAAATCAGATTGATCAAGTACAATCATTCAAACTGTCCATGTTCTTTTTTTCCTTTTTGTATATCCGCTTCACGGCTTCTTTCTTTTTACATTTTACTTGTTATTTCAAACTTTCATCTTTCATTTTTTGGGCATTTTGTGTACTCATCTCTTCAGATAATATATATAACGTCTATCAGCGATGTAATGTAGAAAGAGTATGTTCTGCACGTGTTTGATTATATACCGTTTTTCTCGCATACGTAAAATAGTTTTCCAAATATCAATAGTTTGTTGTCCGTTTGATTTGGTTTCAGATCTTTAAAATTGCTTTCCTCTGTTTTATGGAAGTGCTACATATATTTTATCAAACTTATTTATTTTACATCGACTGTGAAACAAGTTGATGCAATTTAGACAAATCACGCTCGACGTCTTTCTGGGTATAACCAGTACTAGGAATATGCGGCTACAGTATCTTGCTCAAAGACACCACACATAGACGTTGCGAAGGATCGAACCCACGACTTGGTCCGATGCTCTACCACTAAACCACGTGCTCCGAAACTCGATAGTTACCTAGATTCATGCTGATCCGGAGGGTCGAACCCACGACTCTTAGAACTTGGTCCAATTATCTACCATTGGACCATGCGCTCCACAAATCGGTAGCTACTCAGATTTCATTGTGGTGTCGCTCTTCATGTATATACTGTATTGTAGGCCACGTGATTCTATTTAATGATGAGTATTGCGTTAAATAGGTCTTGTAAACCACAGTGGTCTAAAAAAAATCGTCCATTCTTCATTGGGTTCTCCGTGGCCGAGTTGTCTAAGGTGCCGTCTCGAGATCATTTATCTCTCATAGCTAATGTCGTGGGTTCGAGTTCCGCTCAGGTCCAAAAACGTTATGATAACGTTTGTCAGTAACTTGCGGAAGAACGATGGTTCTAGTCCTTTGATGTCTTCGTCCTATATAAAACCTGAAATGTGCTGAAAATAGCGTTAAACCCGATTCATGTTACAATGTTACCAGTTACTCACGAACTGGCTATTGCGGTTCAGATGTAACATGCAATTGTGAATTGTGTTTTTAAAATCAACATACAAATATAGCGTTGTCTGTTTTACTGAAAACAAGGCGACCCTGCGTCTTCCACTATACATTCCGTGAATGTCATCAATAACGTTTGAAGGAAACGCAATATGCTTTCACAGGTTTTGTTGTGAGAAAAATGTAAATGCATGTTAAGACTGTAACAAATAAACGTAACTTTATAAAAAAAAACAAACAACAACAACAATTGCTGTGCACTACGATAATTATAATGATATGTATATGATGAACGAATCCGTGTTCTTGTCAAATTTGAAAAATGATTGCAATCGGACTACATCGGTGGAGTCCGTATCGAAAGATGACTGTTATGACGGGTATGAACGAATGGAAATCGTATTGGATAATAAATGTTTTTAAACGGTATTCAGTTTATCTGAAAATCTCAAACCAGCTTAATTTTCATAATATGGCCATTAACATTTACACGCTTGGAACACCATGATTATAACAGTGAAGAAACATTGATCATGTTGAGATGTTTAATTCAATCTTATATATTTTTAATAAAATCATAAACATTGAATAAATTAGATTTCGGATTATTTCCATTGTTGGAGCACATTGTTTAGTGGTATTTGATGGTCGGTGATTTACATGGTCATGTGACATTGCGGTAAGATGTAGTTTGTCACCAACACTACCACGTGTAGTTACGTCTGGTGATGCAGCTTGTACTATCTTACCATCATTTCCAAGTGTAGGCACGTCTGCATATGTAACTTGTACCATCTCACCGACACTTTCAAGTGCAGTTACGTCTGCAGATGTAGCGTGTACTATTTCACCAACACTTTCAAATGTAGTTACAGCTGCAGATGTAACGTGTACCATCTCACCAACATTTTTACGTGTAGTTACATCTACATGTGTAGTTTGTACCATCTCACCAACACTTTCACGTGTAGTTACATTTATAGATGTTGCTTGTACCATCTCATCAACACTTTCAAGTGTAATTACGTCTGTAGATGTAGTTTGTACCATCTCACCAACACTTTCACGTATAGTTACGTCTGAAGATGTAGCTTGTACAATCTCATCAACACTTTCAAATGTAGTTACGTCTGCAAATGTAGCTTGTACTATCTCACCAACATGTTTACGTGTAGTTACATCTACAGGTGTAGTTTGTACCATCTCACCAACACTTCCAAGTGAAGTAACGTCTACAGATGTAGCTTGTACCATGTCATTAACACTTTCAAATGTAGTTACGTCTATAGATGTAGCTTGTACCATCTCACCAACATTTTTACGTATAGTTACGTCTGCAGATGTAGCTTGTACCATCTCATAACACTTTCAAATGTAGTTACGTCTGTAGATGTAGCGTGTACCATCTCACCAACACTTTCACGTGTAGTTACGTATGTAGATAAAACGTGTACCATCTCACCAACACTTCCAAGTGTAGTTACGTCTGCAGATGTAGCTTGTACTATATTACCATAATTTCCAAGTATTGTTACATCTGCAGATGTAGCTTGTACTATCCCACCAACATGTTTACGTGTACTTATTTCTACAGGTGTAGTTTGTACCATCTCATTAACACTTTCAAATGTAGTTACGTCTGCAGATGTAGTTTGTACCATCTCACCAACACTTTCACGTGTAATTACGTTTGTTGGTGCAGCTTGTACTATCTCACCATCACTTCCAAGTGTAGTTACGTCTGTAGAAGTAACTTGTACATTCTTACCAACACTTTCAAGTGCAGTTACATCTATAGATGTAGCTTGTACTACTTTTTCATCAACACTTTCAAGTGCAGTTACGTCTGCGGATGTAGCTTGTACCATCTCACTAACAACACTTTCAAGTGTAGTTACGTCTACAGGTGTTGCTTGTATAATTTCACCAACACTGTCAAGTGTACTTTCGTCTGCAGATGTAGCTTGTATCATCTCACCAACACTTTCAAGTGTAGTTACGTCTGTAGATGTTGCATGTACCATGTCACCAACACTTTCACGTGTAGTTACGTCTGGTGATGAAGCTTGAACAATATAACCGGCACTTACATGTGTTGTGACCTCTGGATGATGTAGCTTGTACTATCTTGCCATCTTTTCCAGGTGTAGTTACGACTACAGATGTAACTTTTACCATCTCATCAACACTTTCAAATGTAGTTACGTCTACAGATGTAGCTTGTACCATATCATCAATACTTTCAAGTGTAATTACGTTTGCAGATGTAGCTTGTACCATCTCACCAACACTTGTACGTGTAGTTACGTCTGCAGATGTTGCGTGTACCATGTCACCGACACTTTCAAGTGTAGTTACGTCTGCAAATATACCTTTTTCTATCCCAACAACACTTTCAAGTGTAGTTACGTCTGTAGATGTTGCGTGTACCATCTTACCAACACTTCCAAGAGTAATTACGTCTGCAAATTCTCTTTGGAGTCAATAATTCTTCAATATAATAAGTACAATCAACCTCCCATACTACAAACACTCTTACTCGAAGACAAAATATTATATTAAAAATTGAGATGTCATCTATTCCAGGATGTAGATCATTCAATTTTGTTTTGCTTTATTTTCTATTTATATTTTTTTTATTTACATTTTTATGTAATATTATATTTGTAACCTGTGCTATGAGAATAATCCATATTGAACAGATATATACAGAAAATGATTCCTGTCATGAAAAACACTGTCTCACGGCTTGATGCATACTTTACACCAGTTTGTTGGTCCGATATTAATGGGGCGGTGTTTTGTAGTTAAGACGTCTCTGCTCTTATGTTACCTATTATAACATAATGATCATGTTGATTCGGTAATTCGAAACAGGAACAGTATAGCGGTGTTGATACTGGGTTTGTCTAGGCAGATAGGTAATCCCCTTTACACAGATAAAACCGCAAGTTCCACCCAGCATTTGTATCAATTATATAATCGCTGCAAGTATCCAGTGTCTAGGTACGGTATCATCTCTGCACAAACACCCTTTCATTATCTGCACCCAAATATCCATCAAGTGAAAAATGACATACTTCAAATTTAAATTGCTCTATCAACGAATCAATCATTTCATGGTTAGAATAAACCGTGGCTTTACTTTTTTTTTCGATTGCGTGATTGAGACATTTAGCATCACGCCAGACGTCATCCGAAATGGGTTGTGCCATTGTATGATATACGTGTGTGAACACACAAATAAGTCAAATAATGAATCGAATTTCTTTAAAAAATGTACCGAAGATTTGGGGTCGCAGGAAAAGCGGAACCATACTTGAACCGCGATGTAAACAAATACTAACTTTATACAGTGGAAAGGTCGATAAACGAACTCGTGGCACAGTAATTGTAGTCACGATAACACACTGTGTATTACGGTTTAATTATTGTACCACAAGTGGGCATTGTAATTAAAAATGAAAGAATGCAATTATACTATATGCACTAATTTTTTTAGTCCAATGTCATTTCCTGAAAAGGCGGTTAGTTGGTTATATGGATGACAAATACTTTATGAGAGAGAGGGATAGTACAGGTCATGAAACGCGTAATTATCGGTCCGATAATCAAAAGAAAAAAACGAACCATAGTACCATTATAATGCAGGATGTCAATTTTGAAATAGTTGACACCGGCTTCGTAGTTACCAGCATGAAGTGCATTTTACCGCCACTTCCCACTCTGTACTAGTTTGTGCCATGACGTACCGATGCTTTAACCACTAGTGGTACGCGCGGACTAGGTGTACAGAAGATCGTACGTGTAACAGAATGGTCGTGGGTTTGATATTTAGTTAGGTCCTTAGTTTGTTCCATGTAAAATAAGGTCATGGGGTTCCTGTTTATATCCTAAACAAGTCGCTTTTTTAACACCAGTGATCTATCATTGCAATGTGTGCCCTGCCAGCGTTTTTTTTTTACTCATCTGCAGGAATAAATCCGCACAGCCCCTATCAGACATTTACCCCTATGAAAATAGTTCAAACCTAATTACTTAGGACTTATTTTAAGTGCAAGAATATTGCTACCCTGACAAAAACAACGCGACTGTGTAGTGAGATCTAAATGAAATATCTTCTTTATATTTGTAAGTGATGATTCGACAGAAGACGGCACCGGATGATATGTGAATTAAAGTCGTCCGACACGGCTACTGTTGTGTTAGTTTGCATTGATGCGTCTCTCCAGCTATATGTGCTTACTGGATGTACTTTTCAATTCTGAGCCATGTGCTGGAAAGTACAAATGTATGACTGGGCAAATTTCATTCGAACATGCAATTGGATTTGTATCGACGTATTAAATTGTTATTTAACATTGTTAGATGATATTCTAATATGATTTGATAACCGATGGCTTGCATTATTGTTTTATTACAGTTTTGAGCGCAAACGTACATTGTACATTTCATATTCATTGAATGTACTTTTCAATTTTAGACCATGCGTTGGAAAGTACAAATGTATGACTGGGCAATTTCCTGCTAACATGGAATCGGTTGTGAATCGACGTTTTTATTTTTTTAACATATAGTTAATTTAATGGGACAGATGATTTTCTGATATCACTTTATTACTGAAGGTTTTCATTTTATTGTTTTATTACAGTTTCGAACGCAAGCGGTAAAGTTTATCACTTTAATTTCACTATTTACCAAAATATCAGTGACTAATAACAGAGCTGTGGATATGTCACTGGCGATATTTTGTCATTTGTGCAGGGAAATACCTGCTAACTCATCAATAGATTCAATGCTGTCCCCAAAGTGTGAACATCAATTTGACGGAAGCGGTATGGAAGCAGACGACAACTAAATGGTGAATCAATAACGCCCATTACAACCAATTTTTCCAACCGAACACTTCCGTTTTCGTTTGAATTATTCTATTGACGCATAATTCGCATAATTGCTTTAGATACAAAATGAGACTTCGGCGATGTTTTTTGTGAGCGTTCATTAATTTGGCTACCATGGAAACCTAACAAAAGCTAACAAAGTAAATTAATCAATAAGATATATTTTATGAAGACGCCTTAATTTGTTCAACATCTTTATAATCCTACTGGAATTTACAAACTAATAGGATTATTTTTTTATTGTGGTAAAATAAGATTTCTGGATCTATATTTCCTGTTTAATGAAATAATTCCAAAATATGCAGTAATTGCGAGTGTGCATACTGATCACCGTTGTTTTCAATGGTATTTAAAGTTTAGAATACACCACATGCGGCAGGTAGCGAGTTCGATCCTCGGTCGGAACATACAAAATTCTGAACAATTGCATTAAAAACTTTCTCGCTTGGCGCTTAACCTTTAGAGGATAGTTCTGGATCCGATAAGCCCAATTGGCTATACAATGTGACTGGGTGGGATATCATTCCATGTGTCTGCGACATGGTACTCCAGTGTGGCGGCGCTAAGAATACGGTCTCGGCTAGACACCGTCACGATGTGATTGAAATATTGTTGAAAGCGACGCTTTAAACACCATATAACAACATTAAAACACTGTCGTCTGCGCAACGACTATTGTCGTCTGTGAATCATTACTTGATCTACAAGTGGGGAATTAATGGTCCGCTTACACGATATACAGTAGCGGTAAAGTAATAAATAATTGAAATAAACCCGACAGTCGTTTTCCTGTGAAATGCCTTAATATGTTTTACAAAAATTTAAGTACCGTGGATAGAGATAATTTAATTGCTACAAAAACGAAAAATTGTCATTACTTTTGAAACGCTGGCTTTATATGCAGCAGACGTACGGAGAATAATAGAGATACGATATAATTTAGCGTAATCATGTTGTTTCAGGACATTGATCCTCAGATCGGCGACATCGGCAACATGTCTGGTTGATCGCCAAACAACGTGCTACTATTCATTCATTGGCCGTCCATGTATTCCCATGGGACTAGAACTCAGAACAAGACAAGCGTCGTATCAACGGAATATGCTTAATGTATCAACGGAACATGGGCAAGGTATCAACGGAAAATGGCAATGTATCAACGGAACGGAACATGGGCAGTGTATAAACGGAACATGCGCATTGTATCAACGGAACATGGGCAATGTACCAACGGAAAATGGGCAATGTATCAACGGGACATACACAATGTATCAACAGGACATGCGTAATGTATCAACAGAATATTCGCAGTGTATCAACAGAATATTGACAATGTATCAACGGAATGTTGACAATGTATCAACGGAATATTGGCAATGTATCAACGGAATGTTGACAATGTAGCAACGGAATATTGACAATGTAGCAACATAATATTGGCAATATATCAACGGAATATTGGCAATATATCAACAGAGCATGCACAATTATCAACGGAACATGGGCAATTTATTAACGGAACATGATATATTTATGAACATGACATGGGCAACATGGGAAAGGTATCGACGGAATATGGACAATGTATTAACAGAGAAAAGACAGTTTATCAACGGAATATATGAAGTAATTTACAGACAGAACATCAAAATATTATTGACAAAACATTGACACAGTGTTACCCAAACATGGACACCAAAGTAGAAATAAAAAATAACAAAAAAAAACATTTTTATCGATATAAAACGGCCTCTTTTATAAAAGTTCATACACAAGGGAACACAATTCAACAACATAACTTGAACACTCCATCAACAGAACTTAACAAGTTATAAATGGGATGTCACTTGGTTTAAAAAGCACACAATACGTATAACTAATAGGTTGTTTTTCAGAGCTACGTTATTGTCTAAGTTACAGATAACTACTCTAAATTTTAATTTTTAATTTATGAAGTTTGTTAAAAAAAAAAAACCAAATTTTCGTATCAGTGTTCATGTTCGACTTATACACGTGTGGCCCAACCCGTTTGCTTATTATGTGAATCATGCAATAAAGTATTTTTAATCCATAATATGTCCACCTTTCCAACATAGCAGAGACTCTCAATTCCAAGTACACTTCGTCGTCCCTCATGTAACAAATCGGTCTTCTTTTTCTTTTTTTTTTTTTGGCTCATCATTATTTAAATTTTGCACACAAACACAATGTGCGATACCTATAGGCACTGCCGCGTATATGATATAATGTTATATTTGATTTTTATTGAGAAAGAAAAACTCCCGATTATTTGCCACTGTTGCGATAGCAGAACGACCCATATGTCACGGTTACACGTATTATCTGTAATTTGCCTCTATGATATTTTCTCAGGCCTACAAACAATTACACAGAAATGTTATTTATGTTATCGCAAAATATAGA
This sequence comes from Panopea generosa, assembly GCA_029582155.1. NCBI lineage: Eukaryota > Metazoa > Mollusca > Bivalvia > Adapedonta > Hiatellidae > Panopea > Panopea generosa. The sequence goes on from CM055908.1 coordinate 36,871,138, forward strand.
TAACCGTGCGGAAATTATGGCGTGGTAAATTTCATGAGGCATTTAACTGAGACTAAACATTTCCAACAGGTTGTGTTAATGTCTTAGGAAAATCAATGTTAACAGTTGCTATATATCTCTCAAAATACGAACGTAATTGAAAACTGAAAACATGAAACATGAACAGTAATCGTGAATTGGTAGTTATTAAATTATAGTTTACGCGAACTTGTTGATAAGATAGTGAATTCTACGTCGGTTAAGAAAGCATCTAACAAATATATTCATTTTTTTTTTTTATCTTCTAACCAAGTTTTGAGAAAATCCCTGTTACTTTAACGCCCAGAGCTATCTATTTGGGCAGCGTATGATCCGCGTGTCCCTTGTTAAGTTCAGGTTCAGCATGGTCCTTTGTTCTTACGTTGGATCAGCATCTTTACGTTGGATCAACATATTTTTATGTTGGAACAGCATCTTCTTACGTTGGATCAGCATCTTTAACGTTAGATAGCATATTTTAACGTTGGATCAGCAATTTTTAATGTTGTACCAGCATATTCTAATGCTGGGTCAGCATCTTTTAACGTTAGATCAGCATCTCTTAATGTTGTATCAGCATATTCTAACAACAGATCAGCATCTTTTAACATTGATTCAGGACTTTTTAACGTTGGATCAGCATTGGTTATTATTAGAACAGCATCTTCTAATGGTGGGTCAGAATCTTCTAATATTGGGTCAGCATATTTTAACGTTGGGTCAGCATCTTTTAACATTGGTTCAGGATCTTTTAACGTTGAATCAGCATATTTTAACGTTGGATCAGCATCTTTTAATTTTGGATCAGTATCTTTCTTTTAACGTTGGATCAGCATCTTTCTTTTAACGTTGGATCAGCGTCTTTTAACGTTTGGTCAGTATATTTTAACGTTGGGTCGAATCTTTTAACATTTGATCGGCATATTTTAACGTTGGATCAGCATCTTTTAACGTTTGATCAGTATCATTTAACGTTGGATCAGCATATTTTAACGTTTGATCAGCATTGATTATTATTATAACAGCATCTTCTAATGCTGGGTCAGCATCTTCTAATACTGGGTCAGCATATTTTAACGTTGGTTAACCATATTTTTACGTTGGATAAGCATCTTTTAACATTGGTTCAGGATCTTTTAACGTTGAATCAGCATCTTTTAACGTTGGATCAGCATATTTTAACATTGGATCAGCATATTTTAATTTTGGATCAGTATATTTCTTTTAACGTTGGACCAGCATCTTTCTTTTAACGTTGGATCAGCTTCTTTAAACGTTTGATCAGTATATTTTAACGTAGGGTCAGAATCTTTTAATATTTGATCAGCATATTTTAACGTTGGATCAGCATCTTTTAATGTTTGATCAGTATCGTTTAACGTTGGATCAGCATATTTTAACGTTTGATCGGCATCTTTTAACGTTTGATCAGTATCGTTTAACGTTTGATCAGCATATTTTAACGTTTGATCAGTATCGTTTAACGTTGGATCAGCATATTTTAACGTTTGGTCAGCATCTTTTAACGTTGGGTCAGCATCTTTAAACTTTCATCAGTATCGTTAACGTTGGATCAGTATATTTAACGTTTGCTCAGCATCTTTTAACGTTGGATCAGCATCTTTTAACGTTGGTTCAGCATCTTTTAATGTTGTATCAGCATATTTTAACATTTGATCAGCATATTTTAACGTTGGATCAGCATATTTTTAACGTTTGATCAGCATATTTTAACGTTGGATCAGCATATTTTAACGTTTGATCAGCATATTTTAACATTGGGTCAGCATCTTTTAACATTTGATCAGTATCGTGTAACATTGGATCAGTTTATTTAACGTTTGCTCAGCATCTTTTAACGTTGGTTCAGCATCTTTTAATGTTGTATCAGCATATTTTAACATTTGATCGGCATATTTTAACGTTTGCTCAGCATCTTTTTAACGTTTGATCGGCATATTTTAACGTTGGATCAGCATATTTTAACGTTTGATCAGCATCTTTTAACGTTGGGTCAGCATCTTTTAACATTTTATTAGTATCGTTTTACGTTGGATCAGTATATTTTAACGTTTGATCAGCATCTTTTAACGTTAGATCAGCATCTTTTAACGTTTGATCAGCATCTTTTAACTTTGGGTCAGCTTCTTTTAAAGTTGTATCAGCATATTTTAACATTTGATCGACATATTTTAACGTTGGATCAGAATCTTTTAACATTTGATCGGCATATTTTAACGTTGGATCAGCATGTTTTAACGTTTGATCAGTATCTTTTAATGTTTGATCAGTATCGTTTAACGTTGGATCAGCATCTTTTAACGTTTGATCAGTATCTTTTAACGTTTGATCAGTATTTTTTAGCGTTGGATCAGCATCTTTTAACGTTTGATCAGTATCGTTTAACGTTGGATCAGCATATTTTAACGTTTGATCAGCATCTTTCAACGTACGTTTGATCAGCATCGTTTTACGTTTGATCGGCATATTTTAACGTTGGATCATCATCTTTTAACGTTTGATCAGTATCTTTTAACGTTTGATCAGTATTTTTAATGTTTGATTAGCATATTTAAACGTTTGATCAATATCGTTAAACGTTGAATCAGAATCGTTTAACGTTTGATCTGCATATTTTAACAGTTGATCAGTATCGTTTTAACGTTGGATCAGTATCTTTTAACGTTTCGTCGGCATTTTTTAACGTTTGATCACCATTTTTTTAACATTTGATCAGCATCTTTTAACGATATGTCAGCATCTTTTAACATTAGATCAGCATATTTCAACGTTGGATCAGCATCTTTTAACGTTGGATCAGCATATTTTAACGTTTGATCAGCATCTTTTAACGTTTGATCAGCATCTTTTAACGTTGGATCAGCATCTTTTAACGTTTGATCAGCATCTTTTAACATTGGATCAGCATCTTTTAACGTTGGTTTAGCGACGTGCAACGTTAAAATAATTAACTTAAGTTTAAAACTTAAGTCAGTAACGATTCAATCACGTCCCCATACTTTAAATCTACATAGACAAATTATGCTGTACGATGTAGATAACTATCTATCTATGAATAACCATTTTCGTTCAACATAAGGTCAGCATAATTGGGTCAGCATCTGGTATTATTTATATTGCCAGCCACAAATTAACATTTTGACTAGTCCATACTTTATACAGTTCCACCCCGGGGATCGCCTCGGGACTATATGGCGAAGGGACTCATATCCTTTGACTGGATCGTTTAACGTTGCGTCAGAAGCGTTTAACGCTTATATTTAAACTGGATCGTTTAACTTTCGGTCACGGCAGGTCGTCATTATATAAAGTTGGGTCAGCTTCGGTAAACGACATCATACATTTACGTAAGTCTACATGGGAACCTTTGGTTTTCTTTTTACTAAGGTTTAGATTTACGGAGGCTTTTTTTTAACTATTTGGTCACCGGAATTGCAAGACACAATAGACAGCGTCGTCTATATTCACCCGAGAGTACATTGGCATATGTTATTAATAGTATGTCTATTTAAACAGCTGAGAAAAGAACATAACTCATTTGCGTATTAAAATACACTTTAGTTAATATGGCCAATTAATATTCCCTAACAATAATATCCTGTCAGATTTCACTCCAATCTTTGTTCAATATAAAATGTATTCAAATGGCTTACATTTAATGCCGGTTAATGTCATTAATCTGAAATGTCTTTCGTTGAGATGAATAAATAAAATCGACATTAACCATTGTGGTAATGATCGTACATTTGATCTGACTTTGAATACCCTTTTATAAGATAGATTTGACACGCCCCTCTTTAGCATATAATTTATACGATGCTCGCAATCTATTTCACCAATTTTAGAGAAAAACGTCTTTATTCGTTGGCATCTTTTCTTTATCTATTGCTGGTACATAAGATAAAGTGTATCTGGTGTAAATCGCTTAAACTGAAGATGGGTAGTTTTGTTTATTATAGCATTTGAGTTATTTTGCTTTTAGTGTGTTTAATAATATTCCGTTTAAAAACAATAATTTTTCGGATAGTGTATATTTGTTTATCTTTATTTAAGTAAAATCAATTTTAAACTTCTTTAATTAAAATTGGTTCTGTTATGAGTTCTTTTTTTAAAAAAATATAAAGTTCTATAAAAGTTTTAAACTTATTTTTTTTACATCGATTGTGAAGCAAGTTCTTATAACTTAAACAAATCGATCTCAAGATCTTCCTGGGTAATACCAGTACTAAGCATATGCGGATAAAGTGTCTTGCTCAAGGACACCGCACATATCCGTAAAGCAGGATCGACTCTTCGACCCTCCGCCGATGGCAGGCACTATTCTATACAGATAAGTTAGCAAAATCTGACTGTGTAACGATTCAGAGAGACCTGAATAGCGGTTGTCACTCTACAAACGCCAGGGACTTGATTACATACATCTAGAATGGTTTCCATTTGTAAGTGATTATACAGAGCTGACATCGTCTGGAACTACAATAACTACCAACTATTTACCCCTCGTTAACGCTGCAGTAAAAGTTATAATCACCGTGTTGTTGAATGTACTTATTCTTGAATAGAACTCGTTTCGAAGAGGAAATGATTTCGAACGATACTTATTAAAAATGTTTCTATGAAACTGGTTAAATTAGTTGGGATCTTATTTATAGCAGCGTTTTTTTTTGTAATGTTGCTAGGTGCGCAAATGCATAATTGATTATGTGAACTTGATTATACGCATTAAGTGCCTTAATTCCTGGACACAAAGCATTCTCAATGTCAAAGGTGAAGGTTGAAATTGACAGAAACTTGAGACAATAAATAAATGTTTGCTTGCATAGCATGTTTTCATAAACAGTTTTTAAGTTCGACATGTTATCTAGAGAGTGGTAGTTGTAGAGATGCATGCATGCGGCTCGTGCTTGTGTGCGTACGTGAGTGTGTGCGTGCGTACGTGCGTTGTGAACAATGTGAGCTTCTATAGCATGTTTACATGAACAGTTTATACGTTCAACAACATGTTAAACAGTGGTAGTTGTAGATGCACATGCGTGCGTGCGTACGTGCATATACGCGTGCGTGCTTTAGTGTTTGCATGTTAGTGGATACCGGACCCTTATTTACATTTCCTGCTGCCACCAATCTGGCTCTAGACTGTATGCGTACCTTAATTTAAGTTTCAATATAACCGGTGTCTGGTATTGACCTTAAAAGCATATGCATCAGTGTTCTAGTCCCCGTCTCCTACTAAAAGTGTAATAACCTCTACTGTATTTAATACATACATTTCAATTAATAAAATAAGTTGACAAAGCGTTAGATAAAATACGAAGGCCCACAGCTGCACTTCTTTTTCAACTCTCTTCCACAACGTTTGATATATCAAAAAGTGTAACCACCAGAGAGAAATACCTGAAATTAAACGAAATCTAAGCCGTGGCCAATTGACCGTAAAGTTTATAACAACCGGCAAACATCAGTGAAACACTCCAATAGTATTTGTTTGCATTTATTTGATTTTCGATGAGATTGTTTGCTTTCTCAAGTGCGCTTGAGCTGATCTGAACTGCTGATTATGTTTGATTTCACTTGATAGCACTTGTAAAGTATAGAAGTCGCGTGAACTGTTATTAAGCAAACAAGATTTTTCTGTTTGAAGAATTTTTTTGATTTCTTCAGTTACTAAAATGATTTTTTTTAAAAAACGATAGTTACTGTGGCAAATGAAATATTCAAGTCGCAGCGGTTGATTGATTTGTTTATTTATAAAACATACAACAAACACGCTTTCTTTAATATTGAATACATTGATTTTAACAATAGTTAAAGAGAAGATTGAGATCTACCACTATTGAAACGGGAGATTGGTGGAGAAAAATAAAACTTAACTACGAGTATTGTTTGCATCTCAGTCATTAGGGTAAACTGTATATTCAACAGATGTCGGCGCTTACCACCACGGTTTGTATCACGTGTACATGAATATTCATTTGATAAAGAAGAAGAAGAAGAAGAAGAATATTTTATTGATTTAAACTATACATAGTTTCTCATCAAATTACAATGTTGTAATAACATGTAAATAATTAAACACATAAACACATAACAAGTTGAGTGAATAGCATGCACACATTTTCACGCACGCACGCACGCACGCACGCACACATACATACATACACACGTATTCGCTCTTACTATCGATATTTCAATACTCATATCCATTAGATATTGTTTAATATACTCAAATTTTCTTTTACATAAAATAAGTTTTTTGAGGATAAACACATTTATCAGTTATTTATTATGGAACGTCGTTTTACAACTGCTTCGGATATAAATTTGCTTAATTTAACAATTTCCGATTTATTTTATGATTGAAGAAGATTAATAAATTTAAACATATTTGGTCTACGGATATAATGCTTATGAATATATTTGCATCTAAGTTCATGGTAAATAGGACATAGTAATACAAAATGAAATTCGTCTTCAATCTCAGTACTGTCACACATCTGGCAAACCCAGAGGAGTGTTGTTTTAAATGAAGGAAAAATATATCTAAAGATCAGTACTGTCACACATCTGGCAAACCCAGAGGAGTGTTGTTTTAAATGAAGGAAAAATATATCTAAAGATCACAGATTACAAACATTGCCGTGGAGATTAGCTTTAATCGACTGATTGTATTACTAGGAATCTAGTCGCTTGCAGATCCGAGTATTGGTCCGTTATAAGCTGTATCATCGATCATTAATCATCAAAATAGGCTATTTACTAATCTGACAGTATCACAGGGGTTGTTATTTGCATGTAGTTAGTGTTCATCTCCAAATGAGTATTCATTTTTAAAAAGAAGATTATTGCAATTTTAAAATCACAAAAAATACAGATTATAAATAATCCCGTGGAGATTAGCTTTATTCGATTGATTGCATTATTAAGAGTCGTTTGCAGATCCGAGTATTGATCTGTTCTTAGCTGCATTTCATCAAATTGTCGGCATAGGTAATAGGTATCAATATAGAATGCATGGTTAACTATTGTTCTCAAAATTAGCATTAATTTTTAAATGAAGATTATTGAAGTTTTAAAATCAAGAAAATATGCAGAAGGATTACAGATTATACACAGTTCCATGACTATTAGCTTTATTCAAATGATAATAGGAGTGGTTTTCAGATCCGAGGAGCAGTCTGTTCTTAGCTGCATTTTATCAAATAATAGGTTATGAGTATCAATATGAAAAATATATGCATGTACGTCTCACTACACAGTTACGCTCGTTTTTCCCCACGGTAGCAAGATTCTTATGCTTAAAAAAAGGCCTATGTATTTGGTTATGAAATATTATCAAAATAATTCATAGTGGTTGTGATTTCTTGCTGCAGATGGGTAGAGCAAAAGTTGGCATAGCATATACTGCAATAAGACATCACTGGTGTTAAAAAAGTGAATTTTATAGGATTTCTTTCATATGCATGTATTTATGTACATTTGAGGACTTCTTTTTTTTTTCAAAAAAGCTCAGGGTGTCACTGCACCCTCTTTAAAAAAACAAAGTGGACAACCTACCAGTTATTGTGCATTTTTATGTGGGTATACATTCCTGCTATGAAAAAAATACTTTAAAAAAAATTCTATGTGGAATTCTTTTTTTACCATTGAACTCCTAGACCTTATTTATATAGAACAAAGAACAAAATTCAACTGTGTAGTGAGACCTGTAGGTGTTATTCTAAAAATTAGCATTCATTTTAAAGAGACGATGGCTGAAGTTTTAAAATCAAGAAAAAATGTAGAAAAATTGCATATTATTGAAATAAAGCGTTATTCGGTTGATTGCTTTAAGACGTGTTTGTACATCCGAATAGTGTTCTGTTCTTAACTGTATTAGCAAATCAAGTATAATCAAATCGTCTGACAGTATCGTCTGTACTGGTATTTAGAGGTATTAATACAGTTTGTAAGGTTGAGTGTTGTTTTCCAAATGAGTATTCATTTTAAAATGAAAATTATTGAAATCTTAACATCAAGAAAGAAAATGCAAAAAAAAAATAGATTATTTAAATAAAACATTTCCGTGAATATTAGCTTTGCTCGAGTGGTTGCATTATGACTCTGCTGCAGACACTAGCATTGTTCTGTTCTTAGATGTATTAGCAAATCATATGTCCTCAATAAGTCGGCATTGATAAGGGATATCAATACAGTATATAGGTCTCCAAATTATTAAAATCATTTTAAAGGCGTTTGAAAAAAAGAAGAAAACTTAACACCAAGAAAAGAATGTAGAACAAATACAGCTTATTTAACATAAAACTTCCCCTGGATATTTGCCTTATTCGATTAATTGCATTAATACTCTTTTGCATATCCGAGTACTGTTCTGTTCTTAGCTGTTTTATCAAATCGTGTATCATCAAAAGTGTAACAGTATCGTCGACATGGGCGGGGTATTAATATAATGTGTTTGTTCTCCAATAATGCTTACATATTCATATCCATATGAGAGTAGCATTTTACAACAGTGAATATAGATATTTTGTTGTAAAATATCATAAAATATATATAACTATATAACATACGGATACTTAAGTATTAGTTTTATTGTTGACTCTCTGGTTCAGTGTGGTGTTTACGACACCCAATATATTATCTGAGTGCGCGTAACTCACAAAACTGCACCTTGACTTTAGTATGCGTAACTATGTATCAAAAATGTAAAACCAGAAACGCATCACGACACCATGCTTCATACATTATTGTTATTTAGCTGGTGGTAAGGAAATTAAATCTATACCAACATTGCCCATATATTCCACGTAAAGTTTGATTTTGTTTATTTGAGATCGGTTGAAAACATATCATCGGCTGTGTATCGTCGATACAGGTAGGATAGGTATAGGTACTCAATCGCGGACGTGAACATATTCGCATTTACAGTAAATACTGGCTTTACCTATACCGTTCAATGGTATCAGATATTGCCATATTTATTGTTTTCTTGCGTCTTACTATCCTTTGAACAAATAACTATGTCGAGGCATATCTATGGATCTATTGGATCCCCTCCCTCCCAAGAAACACACCCGGCATCCACTGTATAAGTACCGGCAGAAAGTATCCGATACTAAACCGATTTATTCTCGGATCACGGGACTGCAAACAGTTATATTTCTCTTGGCGGTATTATAGAGGCATGGTCGATAATGCGATCTGTGTATGTGCGTGTTCACTAGCGTTATATGCTCAACTATCGCCATTAATTTCTACATCTGCCACATGTGTGCGCAGTATGCATAATTAAATATGTTAAGTAATTAAGTATGTTCTGTCCAGCTGAAATACTATTATTATAGTTATATTTCTATTGGTGTCCCACCTAAATATTGTTTGGGGATCAACACATTATATCTGTCATTAAAGTATCACCATATCTGTCTTAAACAGTCGCTCAAGGAAAAGAGCAAACATGAATCCTTAAGACAGGTGGTTGCTAAATAGAGGTGACCACTAACATAGGTTTGACTGTATATATATAACAGTGTATTATCGTAATAAAACCTGTATTACAGAATATTTACTACGTGATATGATTCGTCTCGTAACGTGATTTCACTCAGTATTGCCAGATATTCGCTTTGCATTCAATGGCGGATACACTCTTTAAAAAAATGCCAGGCGTGCGCCCCAACCCCCTTAAACTGAAATTCTTGATCCGCCCCTAGCATTAATTGTATAATGTGTGTTACCTCAGTTTGTTCGGATGGTCGCTACTTTTGTCAAGTATAATCAGATATTCCCGAGGTAAGTACATCCTTTGTACACGGCTGTATTTTACTTACAGTCGTATTTGTATATTCTGTTGGATGAGATACTGGCTATGTAACGTTGTACAACAACTCTGTTCAGTTACTGACACGTAATGCCGTTTTAGTCGGTCCAATCACTAGCTATACAATGTCGTATTAGTCGACCTAGGCTCAAGCTATGCAATGCCGCATTAGTCGGTAAAAACACAGGCGATGCAATGCCGTATTAGTTGGTCCAGACACAGGCGACGCAATGCCGCATTAGTCGGCCCAGACACAGGCGATGCAATGCCGCATTAGTCGGTCCAGACACAGGCGATGCAATGCTGCATTAGTCGGTCCAGACACAGGCGATGCAATGCCGCATTAGTCGGTCCAGACAAAGGCGATGCAATGCAATGCCGCATTAGTCGGTCCAGACACAGGCGATGCAATGCCGCATTAGTCGGTCCAGACACAGGCGATGCAATGCCGCATTAGTCGGTCCAGACACAGGCGATGCAATGCCGCATTAGTCGGTCCAGACACAGGCGATGTAATGCTGCGTTAGTCGGTCTAGACACAGGCGATGCAATGCCGAATTAGTCGGTCCAGACACAGGCCATGTAATGCCGCATTAGTCGGTGCAATGCCGCATTTGTCGGTCAACACACATGAAGACATGCTGTATTAGATGGTCCAGACAATGACTAGTATTAGTCGATTCAGACACTGGCTATGTAATGCCGTATCAGTTGGTTCTGACACTGGCTAGACACTGGCTATACAATGTCATATGAGTCGGTTCTGACACTGGCCATACAATGCTGTTTTAGTCGGTATGCAATGCCGTATTAGTCGGTTCAGACACTTGCTATAATGTCGTATCATTTGGTTCAAACACTGGCTATACCATGCCGTATTAGTCAGTTCAAACACTGGCTATACAAATGTCGCATTAGGCGATATTCAATGCCAAATACTGGCTATGCAATACGGTAGTAGTTGATCTAGTGTTTCTTGGAATACTGACAATGCAACGTTGTGTTACTCGGAATGCAAGGACGTATTACTCAATTTGGATACTCACCATGCAACGTTGTATTACTCGGAATGCAATGCTGTATTACTCAGTTTGGATATTGACCATGCAACGTTGTGTTACTCAGAATGCAAGGACGTATGACTCAGTTTGGATACTGACCATGCAACGATGTGTTACTCGGAATGGAAGGTTGTATGACTCAGTTTGGATACTGACCATGCAACGTTGTGTTACTCGGAATGCTAGGTTGTATGACTCAGTTTGGATACTGAACATGCAACGTTGTGTTACTCGGAATTCAACGACGTATTACTCAGTTCGGATACTCACCATGCAACGTTGTATTACTCGGAATGCAATACTGTATTACTCAGTTTGGATACTGACCATGCAACATTGTGTTACTTAGGATGCAAGGACGTATGACTCAGTTTGGATACTGACCATGCAACGTTGTGTTACTCAGAATGCAAGGCTGTATTACTCAGTTTGGATACTGACCATGCAACGTTGTGTTACTCAGAATGCAAGGACATATGACTCAGTTAGGATACTGACCATGCAGCGTTGTGTTACTCGGAATACAAGGCTGTATCACTCAGTTTGGATACTGACCATGCTATGCTGTGTTATTCGGAATGCAAGACTACATTACTCAGTTTGGATACTGACCATGCAACGTTGTTATATTTCGTAGAACTTTTTTTTGCAAATTTTCAGTTTGAGTTCACACATAATACCACACATATGGGACACATAATAATCACTACCAAATTGGATTTATATTTTAGATCGACTTGGACATAGACAATCAGACTGGTGAGAAAAGGGCATATACATTTATAACAAACGCACACATATGAATATATTTTCATTTTAATTCATAAAAAAAACATAACAATATACTCATGAAACAGTTTCCATAGATACCTGACTACATGACTGACATATTTATAGCCTATATCTAAATAAAACAGATCTAATCAGATTCCGTTTCAAGATTGTAACAAAGCAAACAAAAATAATATTCATCTGTCAACATTTATGACAAATGCGAAAGTAATGACCATGGCTTTGAATATGTTAAGTCGGAGATAAAACGATTTCTTATTTCAGAGCAAAGAAATAAATTCAGTTGTTGTATCCCTATAATAGGTCTATATTTTATAGATCTATATAAAATGAAAGTGTCCACATGCTGGTAATTTATAATGTAAAAAACTATTGAACTATGTGAAATCGATAGATGAAATGTTAATTGATCCATTTTCCCACAATTCACTTCTGATACATGGACGTGTGTGGATTGAAACATGATTACTGAACGCGTGTAAATGGAATGAGCCGTAGTACAAACAAATGCATATTTTAGATTTGATTTACACGAATGGTTACTCTAGTTTGTTCTCTCGTTTTTCATTACATTGCACCTTTAATCGATAAACTATCAACAATATCAATCAAAAAGTTCGTGGTTTCTTAAAAGTAATGGGAACCTAAGGTGTGTAAAATACCATTAAACGTGTTAAGTCAGTAAAATATATCGCTGAGTCACCGCAAACTGAAAATTAATGTTTCGGAATATCTCTGATTCATATATATATGTTCCGAAACATTTCAAGTATATATATATGTAAAAAACTATATATATACATACTTGAAATCTCGGGATAATGAGATTTTCGTTCTAAAAAGTAAATATACATTTAAATATTGATGCATTTAATATTAACATTGTTTATTTCAGTTTCAATTGTTTCTTTTCATCAATTTTACTACATTTATTTTTTTTCCAAGGGATAATATTAAGTTGTTCATGATTACATTTCTCAAGAGTTATATAGCGACCTCTCTGAACAAATAGCTCTACATTGAAAGAATAACCGTGCTATCAAGGAGTGGTGAAAATAAACTAGTCGCCTAATTTAAAAATAATACAGAAAAGATTAAAAATATGTAATTTAAAAAATAGTTTTAAAAACTATGTGTGTTCTCCCTGCATATGCAACCTGATTGTGTAAGCCATATTATATATGTAATATATGTATGTGTAATTCATGTATGTCACAGTGTAATGTCTGTATATGTAACACATGAGGACTCGTCAATGAAAAAAAGGTATATAAATTAAATCTCGGCCACATATAACATCAATCATAATATATTTTTTTTATTTAGATGCCATAATAAGAATAATTGAAACCACCCAATTGCGTATGGTATTAAATAAAACAAGTATGCCTTAAACGCTTACGAAGGTAATAAGGAATGGCTTCATTGAACGAATAACATAAAATAAATCGCCTCGTATCAATAGCTTATCGCCAAACCAATCACGTGATGGTGCACACACAGACATGCCCCAGATTACGTCAACAATTTCTACTTCAGGAGATTAAAAAAAACAATCTTCAATCTAAGAGATAGACACTCTGTCTGCCGCAGTACCTCTAAAAATCAAGACTATCTCGCATTTCCAAACAGTGGGTACGTACAAGACGCGAGTAAGCTCGGCACAATCTAACTTCCATGTTCCTTATCGAAGTTTTCAGGCTATAATGAGGACCTGAGAAGGAAAATATGTTTTAACAGAATGTAAGACTTTGGCAGCCAATCAAATTGTGCCTTGGGAAATATTAAAACAATATATATAGTATCCTGCGATAGCATGCATATGATATCGGCGAATTATTGCTGTTGTCTAATGTGAAAATGTAACATCGCGATATATTAACGCTATGCACGCGAAATTCAAACAACTGGAGCTAACGAATTGGCTGCTACGTTACCGGTCGCTATGGTCACCAGACTGATTATTTAACATTATCCCCATCATAGGATCCTTATATCATACATGCAGATCATCGCTGCGCTTTCTGCTATATTTAAATGACTTTTGTACACGTGATATCCTAATAGATATAATAAAGAGAGAATTGGGTTTAACGTCATTTTCAACACATATAATATGTCATCCAGAGTTTGTAATTCTGCAAATACCCACAGCACCCATTTTTAGGACTGCTCTTTTCATTAAACATACACCGCAAATAAACATTTTAAACGCGAGTTTATCTTTTTTCTTCACATTGCCAAAGTACTAAGTTTTATACATGAAACAATTATGAAAGATGCATTCGAGTCATTTCCGGCAAATGCAGTCAATTGCGCACGACGTTTATCAGTGCAGTTGACTTCCACCAATGTCTGATGAAATCTCCTATTACATGATATATCCATGCATAAAATTTATACTGATGTATTAATTTAGTTAAATGTTAATTAGCGAAAAATAAATGCGCCATTAATTATTACGAATATGACAAATACGCTACCGGTGCATTCGATACATTATTATACCGTACCAGAATACAATAATATACAACCATATTAGCAAGTATGTCAACACCGATATGACATTAAGTTGGCAGCAATAGACATGCGCAACATCATAAAATGATCATAAACTGCGAACGAAGGATGTGCCGGTGGTATATACCTTATTAATGTATTAAGTATATTCGCGTTTTATTACCGTATCTTACCGATATAAACGTCGTTATGACAATCAACATGGTGCGCGAGACTTGATACTTCACCATTTATTTGCAAGATCAAACGGTGCGAATAAAAACTCCTTCAACATAATCTGTGAACTACACTCCATGTTAATAGAATAACAGTGCGTCAGGTAACCAACCGCTGAGCCAGGAAGGCGAATCAATCCAGTCTTTAAAAAATTAAGGTGAATCGAGTGTTGCCAAAAAAATCAGAAAATTGAGAAAGAACAAAACTACAAGAAAATATTCGCTCGTTTGCAAATAAAACAAATGTTATCAGTATGGGTAAAATTGAATCGTATGCTAATTTATGCTGTTATACATTATTTATACTGAAAGGCGTGTTCATATTCGTTTATTTTTGTGTTTATATGTTAAGTCAATGTTGTGTTGAGGGCCTCATGGGAGATTTAATTTATTCAAATGAGTTCTCTCATTAATAAAAGTCTGTAGTATTATTAATTATTATCATCTTAATTATAAAGAAAAAAGGAATAATTATCAAACTATTAAGTAATTATCACTTTCAATAGTTTTGATAATTCACCCAGCGTTTCTTTATCACAACAACGCGCAAGCAGACGACAACACAAAAGTAACTAGTTTCAGATACTTGTTAGTTTTTCGTTGCCGAGCAGGAATAAACGTAGTGTGGCAGACGATAACAATTCATCGGCATATATTTATTACAGCTGGTGAAACTGGTAAATGGGAACAATTATTAATTCATATGCAAAGCTTGGCGTCGAGTCAAATGTGCATGAAACACTTGCTGTAGATAATGAAGCCGAGAGAATAAAAATGTAGTGACATTCAGAATTTACTTTTTAAAAAAACGTGGGAAAATTGAGAGAGTAATAGTTTGCTAAATACAAAATACTGGACAAAAAATTAAAATATTCCCTATTAAGAGATTGTGGAAACTTGAACTATATAAATTCTGCAACACAAATGTTTTTACATTTTTTAAAAAATGATAAAAAAATGTATATACAGACGTATTTTAAAATAAATTTTGATTAATAAGTTTTAAAAATATAAATATCACAAAAGAAAAAAAAATATAAAGCTCAATAAAAAAATGTAAACAATCTATTTTCGCGAATAAAAAATTAAAACAAAACATAGAAATGAACATTCGTCAGTAAATCGATTACGCGGACTACACCGACATCATTTCCTGTTTCTAATCACTGAATGCCGGACGAGGCGTCAGCATGCAAATCAATTAAGAACTGACATGATGATAGGCGTTTCTATGGAAACTGTTCGTGCCGTATTCAATATTCTGTTAACCGGACAATGGACGCTACAAAATGAATGATATTTTTCACAAAATAAAACAAAGAATGCTGTAAAATAGAAAATGTGCGAGACAACCGATGGATAAATAGAATTGCACTAGAACTGCCATTTAAGGGTGAAGCGGTTGTTAGTGTACATGGCTAACAAATGTGTACCGAGGCTATCATCACAGACAGGTACTTAGTGACGTACAATATAATTAAAACTAAATGCAAGCAGATAGCATACGGATTAAGAACACTTCCATGAATGCATATATGCCATGGAGACGACTACGTCAGAGATCAGAAACACTAGCAGTTCTAACCGTTTTTTTGCGTTACAGTAAAATAAATATCTGTGCCCAGTTGTTCAAAGCTTGGTTAGCTTAACCCTGGGTTAAGTTACATTTTCAAATAACATTTTTTTTTAGATTTTCAACTTTTTAAGTTATTATTTTATTAAATATTATGAAAGTATGCCATTATGTTTCTAAAAATGCATTTAAACTGTCATAAAATTATTTAAGTATAGAAAATATTGAAGAAAATGTCACTTAACCCAAGGTTAAGCTAACCAAGCTTTGAACAACTAGGCCCTGAATGATACATACACATATTATCATATATGTATATATTGTAATAAATCATACCAATATATCATATATGTATAAATATTAATGTATAACAATTTATCATATATGTATACATATTAATGCAAACCAATATATGTATGTATATATTTATATAAAGTGCCTATATATCTATCAGTTTAATAGTCCTGGTACACATCTGGATTGCCACATACGATAGCGACCTTTTCAACCCTCGTGACACATACTTTTCAAGCTTATTCACACAAATACTGTACATATGTACATGATTCGTTACAAAACTATGATATACAACTGATAACAATGTAAAGAAAAGGTCAAAGTTCATGACATGAGTGACACTAGGTAGAACAAGGACAACTAATTAATGATTCATACTGATAACAAGCATTAATAAGCGTAGATCAATTAACAATAATGCAATTAACTTAACGAAAATACGTGAATTGAGTCAACTGGGAAAATGAGTAAATTTATCAAATTTTATTTTTAAAAAATATTCAAATTATTTTGGTCCATAAAAATCGGTACTTAATGATGATTTCCTCATTGGCAAAATATATCGGCATTCGTCCTCAGGCCAATTCGCCCAATCCCGCACTTGTCCTCCTACCCATGCAGACGACACATAAATCCGTGTGGAATCGAGCACATCGAGATTTAAATATATAATATATGTCTATATAGCTCACGCAGCAAATAAACGTGTTCTGCATTTAAACCTTGATGTATCGTCAAGCCCTGATCTATGCGTTGTAATAGTTATAGTATATATAAAAAAACATTTTGCCAACACGTCTTATATAACAGTAAAACATTGTAAAATTGAAATAAAAAAACAAAACTGTCATATGTACGCTATATGCAAAAACATACACCAACATAGTCTTCTCTTTGGCCTATGAAATACATAATATAATGTAATGTAACACTTATATTAACGAGAGACACATCCTGCATGTTGTGATTAATGTGAAAAAATTACGTAATTAGCATGATTTAATGATCATATATGTTAACATTGTGAGACTTCACGAACATCACACAAACTTGAAACTGTAGATCTGACTTCCATTTTATGGAAATTTAATTTTTCGTTTTTTTACACTCACGCATGCATTCTATAACAACTGCAATTGACATTAAAAACGCATTGACATGCGTAATGATTGTTAATGATTGTTATACATAAAGTATGTTAACTTATAATGTAAAGAGCAAAATGCATGAATAAATGTGCATCAGAGACGGCATCTGATCTCTACACAGTAAATATATACAGTATTATAAATAGCACAGATTCTAAAGTATTTTATACACACTTAGTTTTTTTACATGACAAAGAAAAATACGCATAAAGTACAGTGTACTTTATGTTAATCAAATACAAATTACATATATAACAAACGAACAAGTACTACACCTTTAAGACATACGTTACATGCACACGTTTTCATACGCCCTATATCAGCACTATATATCTTAATCATATCAGACCCGCATGTGTACATTTAGAGTATCAGAAACTTATTTAACATTTTGTTTTACCAAAATTACATTTTTTTAAGAATTAACGTCAACAAAGAGAGTTTTTAGAGAAAAAATCTAATGCTGAAGTGCTATGATTCATAACATAAATGCCGATCCGTGTTTTTGGATTCCTTTTAGAGCAGCGCATATTGTTTACAGTAGTGCGTTTTATATGCCATTTTGTATAAATATACTTGTCATCCAGATTCTCATTTTGAAAGGGTTAACTCGCAGTGAATTTCATTCTCGTATATATACTGAGATGTAAATAAAACCAAACTTTGCGTGTAATGCCAGATACATCCATAATTAATGTCGAGGTTTTCGCATAATTTTATGTAATAAAAATTAGTTTGAAGCGTGACTTTAACCCATTTATTTTAAGTGGATTTAAAAAGAAATTATCAAAATGTGATAATTATATGACTCGACTATTATATTATTATACTAATCTTATCTGCTTTCTTAAAGATAAAAAAATGTCTGGATAATAAAATCTGAACTTTTGATAAAAAAAATTCAATTTGAATTACTTTGATGCATGAGATTATTATGCAAAACTAGACATACTCAATTTCCAATATTTTGATGTCTCTATAGATCAACAATATTACAAATTATTGACATGATTCTAACACCCCTCCCACTGAAAACGTATCTAAAAATGTAAATTGAAAGTGCCCGCTGGGCAAAACGTCGTTGTTTTTTTTTTGTAAATACCAACACTGTCGGCGTGTTATCACAACAGACAATACATTTATGTTTTCGTGTTTCCTTTGATGTAGCAATTAGCACCGCTTAGCCAGACGCGGTTTTTAAAGGCAAACGCAATTCGCAAACTAAATTTTCAACAACCAATTAAACGTGTATTGTTCAAAACGATTATCATTTTTTTCATCTGCTATATCAAATTTAGTCTTGACCTCAGGGTTAGAGACATCAATACATAGACAGGCCATTATAGAACCTTGCAATTATAGGTAGGCATTCGAACTAAATAAGCAAGAAAAATCAAATTCTCAAATTTTGCCATTATGAAATATCGTCGTTTACACCATTCAACTACAGTGATTATTATTCAAATATTAGATAGCTTAATAGTATTATTTTTTTATACCCAGTTTTTCTTTCTTCAGTATAATAGATCATACCTATGTCAGGGTATTTTATAGAAATCAGTGACTTAATTATAAATTTGTTTATATGTCGCTGTAGTAATACAACCTGCATTAAACCTTTTTGCTCATATGGATGTAAATATGTAAACTTATTTGCTCATAGAGCATGTAAATGTTAACCTATTTGCTCATGTAAATGTAAACCTATTTGCTCATAGGGCATGTGAATGTTAACCTATTTGCTCATATGGATGTAAATGTAAACATATTTGCTCATATAGCATGTGAATGTAACACATTTGCTCATGTAAATGTAAACATATTTGCTCATATGCATGTAAATGCAAACCTATTTGCCCATGTAAATGTAAACCTATTTGCTCATATGCATGTAAATGTACGACTTTAGACTCGAACAAAAAAATCAGTTAAAAGTTCACAGTATTTATAAACTCTAATGTATTACGTATGCGCAATTTATTTTAGAAAAACATTGAATTTATCTAGCGCACATACTTTATACACAATTATATACCAAGTCAATAAAATGTGTAACGTTACGTTGTTACGGAGGGTGTTAATTTCTCACACAACAGCATTAACATTTTCACATGCAATCTAGAATAAATAGTGTAAATTGGTTTATAAATTTGTCGATATTCTCTGCCATTATCACATTATCATATTCAATTACGACCTCCACTTTCTACCCTGGACATGTTTAGAATTGATTTGTCTTGTTCATAATCATCTGACGCATAAACTTTATCCATCTCGGGACATTCACACATTTTTGACCATAAAGCCCTTTAGGTCATATCATTTATTTACATTTGGTTTGCTATCTCCCTCACTCATCTTAAACATCTTTTTTTGTTGCGACAAGTTCCCCCGTATCAGTTATCCGCTACCCTAAAGCTGTCATCACATTAGACACGTTAAAGAATTTAGCAAAACTAGAGGCTAACCTATTGTTGTTTGTATTTGATAATCCACTAACGCGTAAACTGTTTAAAGAGGGGCTCTTTTGTGGAACGCAGTGGGGTGTCGAGAACCACACGTTTCCAATTTAATCCATTCAGAGGGTCTTTATAATAACAACAAAAATGCCTTTCATCCAGCCTTTTGAGTTGGGGTTTGTAGAGACGCTATAACATTACCTGCGCTAAGTCTTTTCACTCAAATACTATTTACGTAACCACTTTGGAATTGGATTTCTACTTCTTCAACGTAATTGTTGTCTCTAGTTTGTCCAGGTGAAACGTTTTTAGAATAAATATTTATATTATCACAACCTCCGTTTGTAGATCTATTCAGACATGTATGTCGTAGTTATTTTTTCCTAACATTTTCATTGTATGTTCCACCTCGTCCAACTCGTACCTGCTTGGAGGTCCTTTCTTTATTGAATCGTGACCCGAGACACCATTTTGTTGCGGATACCCTGTCTGCTGACGGTGTCTGTAAAACACGTGAAAAATGAGCACACATGCGAGTAACGTCAATAGGAACGTGCCGACAACGGCACCGACAATGTCTCCTGCGGTGAACAACGTCCTGTTGTCACCTTGCGTCACTGCCAGTTTGGCAACTGGCTGACTACTAGTGTTCACGTTGATGACATTAGTTTTTATGTCTTCTTTATCTGGATGCTTTTTGTCGGAATCTTTCTCATTCTTTGTTATATCTTTGGTGTCTGACGACATGTCGTTTATGGCGACATCCGTCTTGTCGACGCCGTCCGTTTCGTATTCCGGCGGAAGTGGCGTTGGCCACGCGACGTTGATAGAGAACGTCACGTTGCCTGCCGGATTGTTTGCAACACACTGATATCTGTTTTTGATATTGGAGCGAGGGTTGGGTACATACATTACCCCCTCCATTTCTTTGGCAATATCTTCTGATTTTGGAATAAATGATTCGGAACCACCGTCGGGCTTCACCCAATAAATTGTCGGCACTGGGTCACCACTTGCCAAGCAAGTCATTTTCCCGACATTATGTTCAAATATTACATCGACATTTTTAAACACCGGAAGCTGACATTTGAAGTCATCCTCCTGAAGTTCACTGAACATTTTTCCGCTCAAGCGGCCCGGGGATGAACAAGAAGGTGGAGACCCTCCTTCGTATATCCTAGAGGTAGAAGAATAAAACTCAAACAACCATCTGGCCTCACAATTACAGTGAAGAGGGTTGTCCCCGATTCTCAAGTGGCTTAACGTCTTAAAAAGGAATAGCCACTGAGAATTAAACCTCTCGAACTTGTTTCCGTCTAACCACAATGTTTTCATCGTCCCATTCATCGGTCTTAAAACCTCGAGTGACAATTTATCTAGCCCATTGTTTTGAATGTAAAGTCCGGTGGATTTTAATCCACCAAAAGCCCTTGTTGAGATTCTGACCCCTGGGTTGTCATTGAGAAACAAGTGATCTAAAGTCAAGTCTCTGAACGTAAAATCTGAAATAGTTTTTAGTTTATTTCTTCCTATATCTAACCATTTAAGTTTTTTGTTGTCAATGAACGTGTCCACTTCTATACGCTCAATCCCACATCCTGTTAGATATAATTGTTCTATGTCCACATATCTGGTGAAATTGGTCCTGCTAATGACGGGGTTGGAGAAGGCGTTGTCGATCAGGTTCAGCTGAACCGTCTCCGGGGGTATACCGTTAGGGATAAATGGCAGCCCCTTTCTCAGACAGTACACGATCCTCGAGAGGGAGGGACAGAAGCACTCCCCGGGGCACGTTGAGGCCGACGCCTTTAATCCAGTAAATCCTAAGAAAAATTCCACTTAACGTGTAAAACCATAACCACCACTTCCACGCAGGATTTTGTAACCCTGGCAACATATTGTATTTAATTAAAAAGCTCTATTATTTATCCACTCATCTTAATCTTCAACAGCTACAACTTTGTAATAACTCCAATAAAATAGTTTAAATAAAACAACTTCCTTTATTAACCAACTTCGTGTAGAATAAAAATGAAACTTTTTGTTAAATCCATATTTCCACAAAATCAAAACAACATTTACAACACAGCACTGGAGAGTTTTCTAGTTGAAGTTTGTTACATGTATACACTGCCTGCGTATTCGCATCTAATAATATATTTCTTCTTCAGCGAAACAGTGTGAGAACGAAGCGATGCGCGCGCCGCCTAGCGGTTAACATCGATATTATTGCGAGCGGCGATATATCAGGACTTCACATCGGTAAAATCTCACCATAAATCATCAGCATGTCACGGTGCATGGCGCAGTCGACGTAAAATTGTGAACTTAAAATTATATCTAATCATCGGCAGTGTACACGAATTTAATGTTTAATTAAGAGGGTGTAATTTACAGTGAAAATTACGTGGAGCGATACCAAAGTTTACAGAGTAACCCTATGTATTGAAGCGTAGTCTATACAACTCTTTAACTGAAATACAATATTTACTGATTATGTAAGTGTAAACATTTACTATCTTCGCTTTAAGAATATGTAAACAGACGTTTTACTATCTGCACCATATATAAGACCATATAAACGAACATTTGCTGTCTGCGCTATGAGAGTATGTAAACACACGCTTACAGATATAGGTTAATGTTTATAATTTGAAAATAATAACATTATAATTATTATTATGTTGTTGTTGCTGCTGCTGCTGCTGCTGCTGCTGCTGCTGCTGGTGGTGGTACTGGTTCTGTTTCAAACAGAAAAAGCATATGCAGATATAGTGATGTGAGATAGTCAGAAGAAAAAGAAGGAAGAAGAAGATTTTATTAACTTAAATATCGTTACAAAACACAAACATACAACGTACACATGTCAGTTATCAGACACTACATTATTCATGATTATATTATGTTATTAATTATATCAAAAATAATGCAAACAATGAATCTACGAATTGACCATGCACTTTATTTAGTTATTAAATAGCCAATTAATATTGCTAAACTTCAATTCCCAACAGTTGTATTTATCGACAATTTTCCCACACGTATTTTAATCTACCCACAATGCACTAAATAAAGCAGTGTCAATCATATCACAATGTCGCACCTTGCGGTTATATCGCACTCTGCCGCATTCGATTAAATCTGTGCATTACCATTGACGAGTTTATTAAAATGACAATCAATTCAAAGGGCAGATCAATATGGCGATGAAAAGAACTGAGATAGGAAGACAGCGTGCGGCATGTCAAGAGTTTATATATAGCGAGAATAAGTATAGCTAATACAATATGAATAGTTCAATCGTGTTTTGCATTACCAATTTTGCAATTTACATCAATTAATTGTATTTTGCACTGAAAACCGAGTCATGTCTTTCAGACTCGAGACTACAGGCTCAATACATGCACTTGCCACTGTACTATGTTTGTTAAAAGAATTATGAAATCAGAAAATTAAAAAATCAGGCCATGATCAAATTGCAATTAAACGTTTTGATATCTCGATCAGAATTAATGCACCGACTTTCACCTGTCTATTGCAGCGAGACAAACATGGGAACAGCGAAAACAATAACATTCGATAGCATAAGGCTCGTTGCCACTCACATTTTGACAAGAAAAGAAAGTTTGACAACTCTCAAAACTGGATAAACATGTCATCAAGTACTTGCGCAATATAAGCCAATGTTTTTATTGACCGTTAACGGTGAAATTCGATAAGTGCGAATCCAATCGTCTATTGTTACGGAGAAACCGAGGGTAAGAACAGAAATCCTATTTGTATTTAAGCGGGGCGGTAGTGTAGTGGATAGTGCGTTGGCCGCTCACGCCAGAGGTTGCAGGTTCAATCTCCAGTTCAACACGATGCCTCTAAACACAAACACTCAGTACTGGTTCTACCCAGGGAGTGGACTCGAGATCGGTTCATTTAAGCTTTGAGATTTCTTCGCAATCGAGCTAAACAATTAGTATGAAATATTCAGTGCTATTCATTTGATTCGAGTGCAGGGAGACAATCTAACCCAGAATAACAAATAAAATGTACCTCGAGTTATCAAGCGTATGTGCGATTTCGGTGAAAGAGTTGAACAGTAACTAAAGATACCGTGCGGAAAAGGTGCTACATTTAATCATAAATGCTGCTGCTGCTGTTGTTGTTGTTGTTATTATTGTTGTTGTATGGTGGGGTAGTTTAGCGTCGTTAGTCATATCGCGACGGTATTTACTTGAGACAGTATTCTGAGCGGTGCCACGCTGGAGTATTATGCCGCAGATACACGGTATGATACCCCACCCAGTCAAATTGTACTAACAACGGGTCAATCAGACCTTAAACTATTCTCTAAATGCAGAGTGCCCAGCGAGAAAGCTTTTAATATCACTTTCAAGTATTTTCTATGACTCGGCAGGGGATGGACACCACGGCATTCCGCATGAGAGGTGAACCAGCTTTACCACTAGAATATGCTGCGGTATTGGCGGAAAATAACAACGTGTAAAAATTAAATTCGCCAGTTTCGCCTGCTAGAATTTTGAATGTAACATTAAGAATAATGACAATGACAAATGTTGTATTTAGCAATCAAGGCCTCCGGCCATTAACGCATTAATTACATTTATATCATTTACAGTGCAAACTGACAACAGTATAACAACTATGAATACGTCAAAAATTATCAATCAATCTTAATAGATAGATAGAAAAACGATTTACATCAGATGTTTAATAGAAAGAAACGTTATCTTAAACAGCAATTAAGTTAACTAAATTACATCTGCTGAGTGATTTTTAACGTTAACACATACTACCATCTATGATTCCATTTTAATTATTTGGAAAAATAAATTTATTTTATCACAAATTCATAAAAGAAATTTACATAATGGTTTTAACTTGTGTTCATTTGTTCTACTTATTCATCTGTAAAATGAATTTAAATGTATGATAGTAACATTGAAAATATTGAAAATGCATTCGCTACGTTAATCTTCATGAACACTAAAACAATAAAACGCGTCATGAAATATGAACTGTTTGTAGTTGTGCCGATTTACTTGACATGTTAATGTTTGATAATCAAAAACCCATTTAATGGAGTTCACATCGAGTGTAATTCCGTGCACATAACTATAACGTTGAGATCACAACGGAGATAAGAGATATGTGTTGAGATAACGTTAACTACGGTATGTCTAGCCACGTAAATTGTCACACGTTCATAAATTCTACTTAAAAAAACAGAGGGTTTCCAAAGAGCTGCATGTCCCAAGGTAATTCCGATTCAATTGCTTTCCGTTCTCTTCAAAAATGCCGAAAATGACTAACAAATAGACTGCACGTGTCCATAAATGATTTAAAGGTCATTTTAATCAAATGGTCAGCGGGAAACTAATGGAAGCGGTCAAATTAAGCAACATTTTGTTGCAGGCTGGCACGACGGTATTTCCGTTTAAGGATTCGAAACGCAATTTTTAGTTTTCATCGAGTGATGAAAAACATAAGTCTGGTTTAACAAATGATTTTGGAACTTCGAATTCGCAAAAAGGTGATATACGCGGTATTTAATCCGAGCGATGAAACTGAAACGAAATCCCCATTCTAAAAATAGACATCACTTAAATACATCTGGAACACTTTCAGCTCGATGTTCGGAATCTTTCTGAGATGAAACAAATAATACAATATGTAATCCAATAAATCGAAACAAAAATGAAATCCTTTGACTTATTTGAAACGTCACAGATTATGGATACGTCACAAATTATGTTGCACGGGAAATCTAGTTAAGTCTAACCTGGGCACGCAGGCTATAATACGGGATCGGTGAGAATATAAACATAATATATTGGAAAAAATGTTTTTTTTTTCAAATTTAGAATTGTGAAAAATCCTGATAAACTTCCTTTAATGTTCGTTAAGCCCGAATGGTTTCCGGTAACATTAAGATCAGTAAGACTAGTTGTCTTATGTTTTTCACAAGCCGATGATAAATCAAATTGGTACTTTTACTTATATTAAGAGTATAGCCTATTTTCTAAGTTTTTAAATAAAACTATTACGCTTTTTTCCCATTTTTTATCTTAAAAAACACAACGGATTAAACCAACGAAATCAAAAGCCGTTGTTATCATTGGAACAGCCAAGTTGTCAACATGGCGAATGGGTGCACTCATTTTTATGGCCAGTTGTGACAAACTTGCGACTTGGTTACGTAAACAACTTTTTGGCACCAATGATATGCAAACTGATCCCTTTTAGCTCCGCTTAGCTACATTTTTTTTTCATTTGAAATCAAATGCAGATTATTTCGAAAGTAGTTCTCAATTTTAAAAAAAAATCAACGAACTTCTTGAACAACCCTCGTAAATGCAGTTGCCCTGTATAGTTCATTTAGACAATATTGCATGCAAGAAAGATAAATATTCCAGATTTAAGCACATTGATAATGATAAATGACGGTTGTATTTTCCTCGATTTTGTTGGATTGTTTGAACCTTTCAGTAATTTTTTTATGTCCTTTATTTATATTTTTAGAAAAAAATAATAATTCGACAAATGTACATAAACCTACCTATACTATACATCAGTGTCTCTCAGTATTACATGGTGTATCTAAATGGTCAATGCATTACAAAGTATAGAAACATCATACATATACAATATATTAGCGTATCTCCCATCAGTACATAGTTGTAACTCATAGTTCAATACATGTATAAACTATACTATATATCAGTGTATCTCTCAGCATTGCATAGCTGTAACTAATAGTTCGCTGCTCATACCGTACTGGTACAGTATATCGGTGTATCTCACAACATTACAAAGTTTAATAGTTCAATACATGTATGTGCATGTATATACTGTACTGTATATCAATGTTATAACGGTAATAGCTCAATACTTGTGCGTACTATACTTGTACA
Source organism: Panopea generosa (assembly GCA_029582155.1). Taxonomy (NCBI): domain Eukaryota; kingdom Metazoa; phylum Mollusca; class Bivalvia; order Adapedonta; family Hiatellidae; genus Panopea; species Panopea generosa. The sequence continues at coordinate 36,897,985 of CM055908.1, forward strand.
ATATATTAGCGTATCTCCCAACATTACATAGTTGTAAGTAATAGTTCAACACATGTATGTATATATTATACTATATGAGAATTATATGATAATTGTTTCATATGTTCTCAGTCATATATGAAACTTAACACTTGATAATTATATAAAACCTATATGATATGATAATCATCATGTGCAATTAGTTAAAAAATATTATTCTCATAATATGATAGTCGCATGTGGTTGAATAAGTTATGCACGGTATGTACCTCTGCACCACCCACGCGGCGACTACGTAAGCGAGCACAATTTTAGACTTTGGAATCAGATAACGTGAATGTTTTCCAAAATACTCCAGGTGGTCCTGGAGACATATATATATATATACCATTCGTATGATCTCGGCAGACATTATGTTAAACATGATAATTTGTATGTAAAACCTCGAACAGCAATCCCGGGAGGAAATGAATTCCGAAAATTATGGATAATTTGATCATACATATCCATGCACGTATGTATATATAGCCGTGCCTATAATAGTTTATCATCGTTTTATTGCCATTTTCACCTCTACACGAGGGTATCAGCTGCTGCCCTGCAGGGCACGAGGTATAACCTGCAATTTAGCGTTCAAGCATGATTGGTAAATTGCTGTTTACAAGTGCAATCCAATTTATACTTACTAATGAATCTTGCCCTCTCCGCGTTTATCTGGACCATCAACATTAAAAGACCGACAGTGCGGTCAGGAAATAATAATATCAGAGATACACAAGCATGCAACTAAAGTCACTGATGATACAGGTAAAACCTCAATGGCCCGTTTGGTGACAGTTTTTATATGTTGTATTTTAAGATAATTAAAGCGTGTCTTTGTTTGGTTTCCTTTCATTACTCATATATAATATGGATGGCCGTTCTCGCTATAGCAATCAGATATACATGTTAGAGAACGCACGAGTTTATAACTATATAAACCGTATTTGTTTAACTAACAACATAGCTTTAAAATAATTTAAAATTACTCCCGCTAGCGTGTGTGCATGCGTATGTTTGTGTGGTATAAATCTAAAGGGTAATTTGGATTGTATAAGATCACTGTCCGACTGGACGACCACCATATCATATATTTAAATATGATGAGGGAGCCTAGGTTCCATGACATGGCTTCTATTTCACCAAAATTTTACGTAAATACTTAAAAACTTAGCTTAGTTTTGACTGGTTATTTATTATGCAGTTTAACTAGAATCAGTCAAAAATCATGATCACTTTGAGTTAGTTAAGTATTTAAGTATTTAAGTATATGTTTGTGAAACAGTAACCAGGGGGCTTTAAATACTATTTCAGACGTGTTTTTTTAATAAATAAAGGGGAAGATATATGTGGACAGAAAAGTTGATGGGATTAACGACGTTTTCAACACATGACATATATATTTGGCATATCCAGTTGTATTGGTGGAGGAACCCTCAGAATAATTCCGTATTAACCATGTACCGCCCTTCTGCAAATTACTGGAAAACATTCTCACATATTTTTTATCGAGCTAGACTCGAACCCACGACCTAAGCGGTGACAGGAAACTGGTCAGTAGATGACATCACTCGGCCACAGCTAGAGTGTTAGTGTTGTGCACGTATTACAGGTCATTTTTATAACGTATAACATTCCATTTTCATAAAGTATACTGACAGGTCATTTTCATAACGTATAACATGCCATTTTCATAAAGTATAACAGGCCATTTTCATAAAGTATAACAGGATGTTTTATAACGTATTCCATGACATTTTATAACATATCACAGGACATTTTGTAACGTAAAACAGAACATTTCATAACATATCACATGCCGTTTTTATAACGTATAACAGGACGTTTTATAACGTACATGTATTATAACAGAACATTTTTATAACGTATAACAGGAGGTTATTTTCACGAGTAACAAGATGTTTTATAACATATTACAAGACGTTTATTAATATTTCTTTAACTGAAGTCCCATCATAGTATATACAAATTATGACGTTTGACAGTACGTTTTATAACGTATAAACAGAACTTTTTTGCGATAATTTATTTTGGTATTAAAGAAGCAAATGAATACCTGGACATGTGGTCAAAATTATTGTCATTTGAATCTAATCAATAAATGACAGATCATGAAATGTCATGTCTCTCTCCCCCAGTTTTTGATTACTCCCCCTCGGGAGGTGAGTCGCTGGGGGTCATTACGCAACAATTGTCAACAACGGTCGTAAACTTGTTTCCGAATTGAAATGTTTTGACAAATATTATTGCCCAACGTCGAAATAATGCCCTCTTCACGTCAGAATTAGTATTCAATCAAACGGTAAAAATTTATAATACAATAAAATATTTGAAATTGATGATTTTATCTATTTGAAATTTATCTCGATGTTTGTGAAGATAATGGAACGAGAAAACATGCCCAATTACATGACAGATAACAATCTAATCTATTATTTCCCTTCATGTAATTGTTTAATGAGCTCACTTGGAATTATCACGTGGTAGTGTTTTGTATGCGGAGACACATTAATTACAATTAGAAGATACAGTTTCCCCTTATCTCTTAGTTCCCTTATTTAATTATTGATCAGGTAATTGAACCTTGTTGTACAAATTAGAATGACTACTGATAACATCTTATGTTCAAGTTAATTGTGCGCATCTGAAGTTAATTAAAAATTCTTACATCTAAAATACAAGCGAAATAATTATGTTGTCGAAATAGATAGTTTACAATCATTTGAAAAAAAATATGCACACGGGTGTGAAACCGCCATTGATTTTCTGAAGACAATTAATTTATTTCTTTTAGAAAAGATAGACGGTAAGAAGTATGCATATTAAAGGAAGTATATAATTGGGGAGTTCTTTCATGACTTTACAATCTATAGAGATATCTTCCTCAAGACGGTAAATTTAAACATTTTTTTTAAATAATCACAAAAGTGAACCAATGTAAAGAATGAATATATATAATAAAAATAACAATACTAAAAAGATGTATCTTAGGAGATGTGACTTTGTTTGTTTGTTTTTCTAGTGGAAAACAAAGATGAAAAAAGAACATTTCACAAATTCACAATTCAAACACGATAGCACTTTCAAAATGTTCCTATTAAATATATCAGTAATACCAGTGGAGACACCCAGCAACCAGGTGCTTCGCAGTAATACGTAAACCTATTGTTCTCAATACCGTGACCGTGATCTTCGCGAGAGTGGCGTTGTAGAACAAACCCAACTCCTCCCCACCCAACTGGCGTCATGGTTTAGCAAGTGTTCAATTGCTATGCATTGTGAGACAGACATAGAATTCCCTGTTTTTTTCCATATTGGGGATTAATGGACCTGATTCTAGCAACGGAGGTATGACTAAACACCGGAAGCGGCCCTTTTCCATGGAAAGGGCCTATAAAACACATATCGTACAAATGACATAAACTCAACTTTTAATCGTTGAAAAAAAAAACATGTTTTAAGATATATCTGAAAATTTTATAATTTTAAGTTGTATTTTAAAGATTTTGAAGCAATATAACTATTTATTACTCAAAACAGCTCTGTTGAAATTTTTTTCTGTACGGAAATTGCCTGTAAAACATACAGTTTTCGTGCAAATCACATACTATCGACTCTTAATATTTTAAAAACATGGTTAAGTTGTAGATCTATTTTTAAGATAATAAAACTAAGTATTATTCGAAATGGGAGCGCAGAAAGGTTTCTTTTACACACGGAAAGGGACTATAAATCTCACATTTTCCGTGCAGAGTAAGTCCTATCCGCAGAACCGTTTTATTGTTATACAGTTTTTAAAATATAACTTTAATTTATAAAAACCTCAGATATATCTAATAATATGTTTTTAAAAGAGTAAAAATCGATTTTATGTGATGTGTACGAAAAAAAGTGTATTTTATAAGGCCCTTTCCGTGTTCCGCAGATACCGTCATTTGGATCGCAAATCAATAATATCCGCCCAATAAACTAAGCGGTGTATGGATAGAATTGGACTTCCGCTCCTTACGCGGGATAAATTGAACTGTCAAAAATGATTACGAAGAATTCGCTCAGTTAAGGGTTGATCTTTGCATGTCTTCACTTGCCGAATCATTTTCATTCTGTGTGAACATAATGACGCGCAAATTCATGGACGAGGGGCGATTATCAAGATGGGAGTGTAAGGCGGAATGTTATGTAAGCCGGGGGACACTCAAAATCCACGTGGTCAAAATCCCCACAGCTTGATAAATAGCCTAGTGGTCAAAATCCCCATGGTCAAAATAGAGGGGTAATCAAAATCCCCTCATTGGGTGGTCAAAATCCCCATTATCAAAAAAGAGCATATATATAGAGGGATAATCAAAATCCCCTCATTGGGTGGTAAAAATACTGATAATTATACTGGTTTTACTTATTACCGCGAGTATAAAATTTCATCAACCATGTAAATGACGACTAATAAAGTCGTACTTTATTGACTAGAGAAAATATTCTAAAAGTTATTTCTTGTAAATTTACCTTTGAAAATGATAAACTCTGAAAGATAGTGGTTATTTATGATACAGTCGGCCATTTTAATTTTTTCCTAGTATCCATATTACCGCGAATCGGCCATTCAGACGACTAGAAATAGTGTCATCAGGAAAAATACTGATACTGGATTAAATTTTCAAATAATTTTAAGCAAGTCCTGTATACAAATGTAATTAAAAACGGTGAGTTTGTACACTTCAGAATTTTTGCACTGATTCAAGTTTTGCTAAAAAGAGGGCACAAAAATATTGACACCCTTCCAATAAATCTTACTGGTGTACAGTATTTTAAGTGCACCCATCCATTTCAATTGTCACACTGTCCCCAGGTAAGAAATTCTAAGTGCCCATGTGTGAAATAAATATATGATATGATTTCCTTTGGAATCAACATCCTTAAAAATGGTATTCATTACTAATAATAAAGGCTCTCATAAAACTTCTTCATGAGGGTTAGGATTACAATAAAAAAAGTAAAAATAAATCTTCTATACGTTGGGAATGCTCCCAGAGAATCGCTTTGAATTGCAAAGGTGAACTGACAACTGATTTACTCGAATTCAGAAAATTATGCTATAAATGCTGTTATCTAATTTAATAAGATTATTTTCAAGACTTGTCTGAATAGAACAAAAAATCTCATTTTTGTCTCACATCGAGGAAGGAGCGAAAGCGAGATTAAGGTGTTGCTTTTCCGTCGACGGTGGCAGTGTCAAACATTTATATTTAGCTCCCAACGTTAAGTTTTCATTTTTTTTCCTCACCCATTTGTGTAATAACGGTCAAAGCGGACATGTAGAGACATATCATTCTGTGGAATTATTGTGATTTTGCTGAGTGGCCTGTTTTTTTTTGTGAAAAATAAAATTATGTATGCCCCTACTCAACACCATTGCTCTCTCCTTACAACAAAGTGACCAAAGTAAAATCAATCAATAAAGTAACACTTAATCATTTACTACTTATCAAGGGGATTTTGAGCACCCTGTTAATTCTGTTGAGGGGATTTTGACCACTAGGCCATTTATGAGGCTGTTGGATTTTGATGTACACTTGCCACAGCCATCTTACTTTGAGACTTCAGATATTATAAAATTGCCATATCTTGATGTTTTTTATGATAGAAAATATTCAAACTGAGACATTGTTTAATGGGACCTTTTATGATTGCCTTTTGTCTGTGAAGTGTGTCGTGCGTCAGTAAAACAATTGACATTTTCGACTTCTCAAAAACTGTAAGCTCAATTGTAATGAAATGCTGTATGCAGATTTGGTACCTAAGGGTGAATCAAAGTTATAAATTACATGGTCCCCACCACACTGGGGCTTTGGGGGCGGGGCCAAACAGTCAAATTCAAAATAAACTTTTAAAAAATTCTTCTTTCTATAGGAAGCACTGAGAATCAAATGGTGAGCATGATTATAGATGTATATGGGTCTTTTATAAAATATGGGAATTGCATGTCCCTAGGTCTAATGGTTTGGCCCTGGAGTTTGGGCCTAGAATAAATTATAAATGAGTCTGTAAACAATTCACATTTTCAACTTCTTCTTAAAAACCATATGATCATTCATAATGAAATGTTGTTTGCAGCTTTCATACCTAAAGGTGAATCAAAATTGTGAATTGCATCGACCCCACCTCCTGGGGCCTTGGGGCGGGGCCATAACAGTCAAATTCAAGGTAAACTTAAAAAAAAATCTTATTATAGAAAGCACTCGGAAGCAAATTGTGAGCTTGATTATTGATGAGTATGGGTCCTTTATAAAAATTGTTAATTTCATGCCTCTGGGTCTCACGGTTTGGCCCTGGGGCAGGGCCAACTTTACAATATCTATATAGGAGTAATTGACAAAAACTGTTATTTCTTATGACTGAATAGACTTATGTGAATGTTTTTTGGTGTGATTTGCTATTGCTGACATGATGGTTTATTAAATACCTGTGTGAGTTTCATGATCCCCACCCCCATGAGGTCTTAGGAACGGGGCCAAAACAGTCAAATTCAGGGTAAATTTTAAAAATCTTATTATAAGAAGCACTTTGAAACAGATACATATATGGCCTTAATGATGGTTAATGTTTGTGTTTTAATGAGTGCACCCCCTGTAAACTTGGGCTTGGGCCAAAACAATCAAATTTAAGGTAAAATATTGTAAATTATTAGCATAATTAATGAGGCCTATGAATCTGTCATAACATTTGTGAGTTTCATGCCCCTGGGTCTCAAGGTTTGATCTTTGGGGTGGGCACTACTTTACTTTATATCTATATAAGAGGAAATGATGTGATTTGTTGCTGCAGATGTGACCTTCAGAATCCATGTTTAGATTTTTGCTACTTCCCAAAGGACAAAAGTTGGAAAATAAATTCATATAGCTTTATGCCATTTAGGATAATAATTTGACTGTTAAAGCTCAAGGGTCTCTTGTTAAAAAAAAGTACATTATATACTTTTGCCTTTGTGAAAGGTGATGATTAATTATTCTGTATCTCATGTACACCATATCTCTTATAGACATGTACATGTCACATGATTTGTACTGTATTTCTCTTGCGTAATAATTCTGTGTATTGTTATACTTGTACATTTATAACAATGGGCACATCATGCATTCACACTTAGTGAACTTCTTCATGGTCAAGTGGTTTTAGTAATTGGTTCCTAGCTTATGGCATGGATCAGATAAACTTCATAGATAGGAAAGGGTACCATGTGATAAATGTAAAAGGTGTATTAAAATCGGTCACCTGTACCAAGCATGTGCTTTTAGTCCAGGTGTAAAACTCACAAAGGAAGGTCATAGCTGTTGTGTTCAATGAGGTATTATGTGATGTTATTTTGTGTTTTTTTACCTTTTTTAATAGATATGAAATAATAAATTTCATATATTTTATGACATTCAAGATGATAATTTATAATTTTGTGTACTGAGCAAAAACAACAACTTTATTCTCCTTGGGGCATGTGTGTGTGTGTGTGTGGGGGGGGGGGGGGGGGGGGGGGGGGGGGGGGGGGGGGGGGGGGGGGGGGGGGAGGATGGTATTAAATGGGTTCAAGGTCACTAGTTTCCACACACTAACTTTATTTTTTGGGCGTGGGGGGGAGGGGGGTTATTAAATGGGTTCAAGGTCACTGTAGTTTCCACACACTAACTTTATTTTTTTATGGAATTTGGATACTATCTTGAAAAGAAAATCAGACCACAATCTCTGTGATCAAATTGGCCATAAACTTTGTTCCACAGTCATGAATCTTCCACCTCTGAATATGTGGGAAGTAGTCAGTGACATGTAGAGGTAAGTTTTATCTTGTATCGGTTAACGGCCAAGCAGAACCCAGGAACAATAATTAGATGCACTGATCGCCATTATATAACTGAAAAACTGTTTAAAAAAGCCGCAAAACCCCAAACAAAATTTAAAATAAATTATCACATAATCTATGGTGCAGGGTTGTAATAAACCTATTATATGTATTAACCTAGTGTAATATCACTTCAGATTCACCTTTTGGTGTTTTCCATACAACTCGGCTCTCATATATAAAATGCAGAGTTACTTTTGGACTTGCATGAATATGCATATATGATGTCGAATTGTCATGGTAAAATGATGTTTGTTTAGGTGTTACGTCATATGAAGACTGACAGAAACAAATATGCCCATTTTATTCTTATTCCTTAAAGAGGTGATCTGTCAAAATATATTGTTAAGGCATCAATTTCCAGAGTTATGCATTTATTACTGAATTTATTAAACCCATTGACAAAAATGATATGATACTCTGCAGAGCCTTGCATGATTTTTGCCAACTTGTTTTATAAATTCAATATATATTAGTTGTATATTATTACTTCAGATTAAACAGCAGGCCAAGGAAAATGTCTTCCCACGGTGATGGAAGTTGTGTAGGATGTAGGATGCTGTTTTTTGTGTCATTCTAGAAACACACTATGCAGTTTAATCAGTAGTACCTGAGTGAGTGACAGACCATGCCCCTGCTAAGCAAACAGCTGGCAGAGCCATTTGATCTGATCTTTGAGGTAAATAGTACAGCTACAACCATTTATTTTATTGATACATATTTCATTACCAGTATTTCAGAATTATATACATGTACACAACAAAGAATGTTGTAGCATTCTCTAGCTGGGCCTGGTCAGCCCGGTGTTGGTATAATGTGACCAGGCGGTGCATCATACCTTGTGTTTGCAGCGCTTAGAATACTCTCAACTAGACATCATCACAATATAACTGAAAAGTTGTTGAAAATCATGCTAAATACTATAAAACAATACTAGAGTCCTACGCTCTTACAAAAAACTAAATAGATATGCATTGCTGCATAAGAAAGCTTTACACTAAATAAGCTTATTTTGTGCACAAAAACCCAACCCAAAATGCACAGTATTGTCTAGAATACTGGTGCTAAAGGTAATGTTCATAAAATCAACAAACTAAGTGATAATAACAAAATTATTCAATTTCATTGTTTTTAACAGTGCAAAAAAATAATATGCATTGAGTCAGACTGTTTTGATGGTTTGGGTGGAAAACAGTGAACATAGCATTGATTTAGTTTGGCCATATTTATGTGTTGTATTCTTATGAAAGTCTTGCTATATGTCAAATAATGTAAATATATTTTTTAACTCGGCTATTCATAGACTAAAGGGTCTGTTGTACTCGCCCTAGCATCTGTGTCGCGTTAGTTTTGCATATTGGTAGAGTTATGGCCCTTTTTGGACTTAATTTTTATCTCGCAGGGACGAAGTCCATGGAGAGCTATTGTCATGACCCCGGCGGCGGCGGCGGCATTGTCTGTAGCCCCCCAGGTTTAACTTTTGCGTTTAAGTTTCAGTTATATATGTAACCACTCATTGGAGGTCAATGAACTTTGCATGTGTGTTTACTATCATCAATGGAACACACAGAGATAAGAACCATAACTCTGGATTGCATTTTGGCACAGTTATGGCCCTTTTTGGACTTAGACACCCAGGTTAAACTTTGCATTTAGTTGCGTTTAAGTTTAAGATCTCTATGCAACCACTCATTGCATGTGAATGAAACTTCACATGTGTGTTCACCATCATCAATGGAACACAGAGACAAGAACCATAACTCTGGATTGCATTTTGGCACAGTTATGGCCCTTTTTGGACTTAGACACCAAGGTTAAACTTTGCATTTAGTTGCATTTAAGTTAAGGATATCTATGCAACCACTCATTGGATGTGAATGAACCTTCACACGTGTGTTCACCATTATCAATTGAACACACACAGACAAGAACCGTAACTCTGGGTTGCATTTTGGCACAGTTATGGCCCTTTTTCGACTTCACTTTTCAGGTTAAAGTCTTTTATCAGGTAAGATATCTATGCAATGACTCATTGGATATGAATGAAACTTTGCATATGTTTTCACCATCATCATTGAAACACACAGATACAAAAACCATAACTCTGGGTTGCATTTTGGCACAGTTATGGCCCTTTTTTTACTTAATTTGTCAGGTTAAAGTTTTTTATCACGTAAGATATCTATGCAACCACTCTTTAGATATGAATGAAACTTTACATGTGTGTTCAGCATCATCATTGGAACACAAAGAGACAAGAATGACAGCTCTTGAATTGCATTTTGGCAGAGTTATGACCCGTTTTAGCTCACTGAGACGAATGTCCAGGAGAGCTATTGCCATGACCCCGGCGGCGTCTAAACACTCGGGTTAAACTTGTGTTCAGTTGTGTTTAAGTTTTGGTGTTTGTCTCCAACTTCAGTCTTTGCATGGGTGGTGAGTTTTATCACAAAGGCAAGCTTTGTTTTTTTCTGACAACTCTTGTTGTTTTGTGTTGGCGTTAGTTTTGCATTTTGGTAGAGTTATGGCCCTTTTTGGACTTAAGTTTTCAGGTGAAAGTTTTTTATCAGGTAATATATCTATGCAACCACTCATATTTGATATGAATGAAACTTCGCATGTGTGTTCAGCATCATAAATGGAACACACAGAGACCAGAACCACAGCTCTGGGTTGCATTTTGGCAGAGTTTTGAACACACAGAGACAAGAGCCACAGCTCTGGGTTGCATTTTGGCAGAGTTTTGACCCTTTTTGGACTTAATTTTTCAGGTTTAAGTTTTTTTATCAGGTTAGATATCTATGCAACCACTCATTAGATATGAATGATACTTCATATTGTGTAAAGCATCATCAATCAAACACACAGAGATAAGAATTATAACGCTGGGTTGCATTTTGGCATAATAATTGTCCTTTTTAGACTTTAATAGAAAATTTGGTTAAAGTTTTTTGAGCATGTACATATTTCATCAACCAATCATTGGATATGAATGAAACTTCACATGTGTATTCAGCATCATCAACAGAACGCACAGAGATGAGAACCATAACTCTGGGTTACAGAGTTATGGCCCTTTCGGACTTATCATATTTAGCTTGACTATTCGATGAATAAAGAGAGCTATTGTATTCACCCAAGCGTCGTCGTTAAAGTCCCTATCTCAGTAACTATTGCATGTATTGACTTTACACAAGCCTTCCTAGTCATCAATCCTTCTACAATAACTAAGTTACATAACTCTTGCATGAATATAATGCAAATTATTTTTGCCCTTGTTTGACTTAGAAATTCTGGTTAAAGTTTTGCATGCAAGTACCATCAAGTCCATATCTCAGTAACCATTGCATGTATTGACTTGAAACTTTACACAATCCTTCCCAGTCATCAACCCTACTACATTAACTAAGTGAGATAACTCTTGCATGAATATAATGCAAATTATTGGCCTTGTTTGTCTTGGGAATTCTGGTTAAAGTTTTGCATGCAAGTACCATCAAGTCCATATCTCAGTAACCATTGCATATATTGACTTGAAACTTTACATAAGCCTTCCAAGTCATCAATCCTACTACAATAACTAAGTAAGATAACTCTTGCATGAATATAATGCAAATTATTGCCCTTGTTTGGCTTAGAAGTTCTGATTATAGTTTTGTGTGCAAGTACCATAAAGTCCATATCTCACCAATCACTCAATGTATTTGAAACTTTTTGGACCTCTCCACATCCACAACCATGAATCTTCCACCTCTGAATATGTGGGAAGTAGTCAGTGACATGTAGAGGTAAACTGTATCTTGTACTGGTTAACTGCCAAGCAGAACCCAGGAACAATAATTAGATGCACTGATTGCCTTTTATACTGTTAAAAAAAGTAACGAAACCCCATACAATTAATTATCACATAATCTAAGGTGCACGGTTGTAATAAACCTATGACTTAGTTTTTATATTAACCTATTGTAATGTCACTTCCGATTCACTGTTCGGTGTTTTCCATTCAACTCAGCTCTCGTATATAAAAAGGCAGAAATACTTTTGGACTTGCCTGAATATGCAAATAATGTAGATGTCATGGTAAAATGATGTTTGTTTAGATGGTAAGTCATACGACGACTGACGGAAACAAATATGCCCATTTTATTTCTGTTCCTTAAAAAGGTTTAATAAATGGTAAAGGCACCATTTTCCTGAGTTATGCATTTATTATTGAGATTATTAAACTCGGCAAAACTGATATGATGTTCGGCAGAGCCTTTCATAATACATTGCCAACTCGTTTTTTCTCGTATATTATTTCTTCAGATTAAACAGCAGGCCAAGGAAAATGTCGTCCATTTGGTGATGGGAATTGTGTAGGATGCTGTTCTTTGTGTCGTTCTAGAAACACACTATGAAGTTTCCTCAGATGCAAGCAAACAGCCGACAGCCATCTGAACTCCTCTTTGAGGTAAGTAACACAACTGTTTATTTTATTGATACATACCCGGTATTTCATTACCAGTATTTCAGAATTATACCAAAGAATGTTGTAATAATCTCTAGTACCTCTGGTCAGCCTGGTGTCGGTATAATGTATCATTCAATGTGTCTGCAGCATTGTACTCCAGTGTGGCAGCACTTAGAATACTGTCTCGACTAAATGCTGTTGCAATATAACTGAAAAAGAAAGGGATGTTAAACATCATACAAGAATAGAGTTGTAAACTCTTACAAACAAGCAATAGATATGAATTGCATTATAAGAAAGTAATATGCTAAATCATCTTGTTTTGTGCACAAAAACCCTACCCAAAATGCACAGTTTTACCGTCTAGAATATTAGTACTTCATTTCTAAAATCCTCACACTAAGGGATAATATCACAATTATTCAATTTCATATTTTTTTACAGTGCAAAAAAATAATATGCATTGATTCGGACCATTTCGATGGTTTAGGTGGGGTCATCCTTAAAAAAAATTTGTTTACTGTGCTCCGACCAAGTATTTTTCATGTGGGTAGGTAGGTAACTAATTTTTTTTTGCCAAAGTTCAATTTTGCATAGTCATTTTAAAGAAAAATGGATAGAAATCATGAAAAAAAAAATTAAATGCTTTGAAAGTCAATAAAAAAAGTTTGGGTAGCTGCGATTTTGAGTGAGTAGGTAGGAGCACGGCCCAGTAACATAAAATCGTTAAAAGTGAGTAGGTAGGAGCACGGCCCATAACATAAAATCCTTAAAAGTTTGGGTAGCTGCGATTTTTAGTGAGTAGGTAGGAGCACGGCAAACAATATATTTTTTAAGGATGACCTGGGAAACCGTAAACATAGCATTGATTTAGTTTAGCCATATTTATGATCAATATTTGTATGAATAGACTTGCTATACAACTTCTCTTTCACTGACAGTGTATATATTAAAGAAGGTCAATATATTTTTATCCCACCACTCCCCTCCCACCCCATCAAAGGTCAAGGTCGCACTTTTAGTTTGCTTGAGATTTCATGTCAAGTCTGTTACTTTGTCACCTATGGAAAAATTTAAAAAACACTTGGCTCAATTCATCAGCATGACATGACGACGTGTCGTGTGTAAGACCCACACCCATACGTCAAAGGTCAAGATAACACTTTTAGTTTGTTTGACAACACTTTGAGTGAAACTGTGTGAGATTTCGTGTCCAGCCTGTAAATTTGTCATGTATAGATGGATTTTATAAATACTTGCTACAAATAATCAACATAGAATGATGACGTGTCACGTGTAACACTCATATGCCCACTTCAAAGGTCAAGGTCACACTTTCAGTCTGTTTGAGATATTTCATCCCAACTTTGTCACCTATAGATAAATTTCAAAAACACATGGCTCAATTCGTCAGCATGACATGATGTGATGCACATAACACCCACATCCGTACCTCAAAGGTCAAGGTCACGCTTTGAGTTTGTTTTACAACACTTTGAGTCTGTGTTAGATTTTGTGTCTGGTCCTTACATGGATGTATTTCAAAAACACTTGGCTCAGTTTATCAACATGACATGATGAAGTGTCACATGTAAGACCCAGAACCTTTCCTCAAAGGTCATGGTCTCACTTTCAATTCATTTGATATTTTGTGTCTGGTCTGTAATTTTGTCTTTAACTTGGCTCAATTGATCAAGATGACATAACGCCTTGTCGCTCGTAAGACCCAGACCCATACCTCAAAGGTGAAGGTCACACTTTGAGTTTGTTTGACAACACTTTGAGTCTGTTTGAGATTTCAAATCTTGTCTGTAACTTTATCATACATGAATAGATTTCAAAAACACTTGGCTTAATTAATCAACATGACGTGTCACGTGTAAGACCCAAAGTCTCATGTCAGTGGTCAAGGTCACACATTCAGTTTGATAGTTTCATGTCTAGTCTGTAACTTTGTCTTACATGGAGGGATTTTAAAATATCCTGACACTAGTGATCAACATGTCACGATGTGTCACCTGCATTTACCTGTAGAAATACCCATACCTTTACATCAGATGTCAAGGTTACACAAATTTCAAGGTCACACTTAATGTAAAAACTTGAAATTGCATGTCTAGACTGAAAAGTCGATCCATTATGCTTGATATTTATGGATACATTTAAATTGCAACCTATTATAAAATATTTACATTTATTTACGACAATATATGCGCTATTTGCCCAATGTTATTTGGCGTTGTTGCGGTGGCGCAGTCGGTAGAGACGTCGTCATTAATGTGCTTGGCGCTGACGCCGCAGGGGCTGTGGATTTGAATCTCCAAAGTGGCAAAAAGTATTTCCGAAATTGTCCGTGGTCAGGTGAATAAGACATGTGTCACTCCTCTCCATTGAGTCATTTAAAGTAGGAATAATACAAAATATTGAATGTAAATATTATAATACCGCTCAGTCCTGTGTACATTAATGGTGACGCCAATATATGCGCTATTTGCACAACGTTTTTTGGCGTTGCGGTGGCGCAGTCGGTAGAGACGTCGTCATTAATGTGCTAGGCGCTGACGCCGCAGGGGCTGTGGGTTCAAATCTCCAAAGTGGCAAAAAGTATTTCCGATATTGTCCGTGGTCAGGTGAATAAGACATGTGTCACTCCTCTCCATTGAGTCATTTAAAGTAGGAATAATACAAAATATTGAATGTAAATATTATAATACCCGCCTATGTCCTGTGTACATTAATGGCGACGCCAATATGTGCGCTATCTGCGCAACGTTTTTTGGCGTTGTTGTGGTGGCGCAGTCGGTAGAGACGTCATTAATGTGCTAGGTGCTGACGCCGCAGGGGCTGTGGGTTCGAATCTCTAAAGTATTATAAAATATATTGTTATTTTCACAGACCATTTGTGGGGCATGTGACACTTACCCGTGACATTTCTTGTTTAGCTCACGCATTGGCATTGGTTTTCAAGGTTAAACATTTTTAACAGGTAAGATATCTGTGCAACCACTCATTGGATACGAGTGAAACTTCACATGTGCAGTTCTCCTGATAAGCTGTGTATTTGCCTATTTCACTCAAATCAATTCATGAAACACACACTTTTGTTTTTAAGCATACCCGTTGTGTAAATAATTTTCCTTTCACGCAAACATTATTAATACAAGCAGTTCATTGGTTTTTTTACCATTTTGGGAAGATGACCCATACCCTTGGAATTGGGAAATTTAGCAACATTTTCATTAACATTGGGAAATCTTTTGCATTAAATATATTTGTTCAACTTCATAAAAATGTGTACACTTGCTTCTCTGGCCATTTAATTAAAGAATCAATGTCGTACTCAATTCAGAATGAGGAAAACTTTGTTTATTATACCCCCGACAAACGAAGTTTTGAGGGGGTATATTGGAGTCACCCTGAGGTCGGTCTGTCAGTCTGTCGGTCGGTCTGTCCGTTGCAATTTTCCTTGTCCGGAGCATCACTTGAAAAGTACTGGATGGAATTTCATCAAACGTCATACAATGGTAGAATATAATGAGAGGAAGTGCAGTGTACAAGAAACATAACTCTATTCTTGCTAATTACAGAGTTATTGCCCTTTGATATTTTTTCTTGTCCGGAGCGTTACTTGAAAAGTACCGGATGGAATTTCATCAAGCTTCATACAATGGTAGAATATAATGACAGGAAGTGCAGTGTACAGGAAACATAACTCTATTCTTGCTAATTACAGAGTTATTGCCCTTTGATATATTTCCCTTGTCCGGAGCATTACTTTTAAAGTACTGGATGGAATTTCATCAAACTTCATACAATGGTAGAATATAATGACAGGAAGTGCAGTGTACAAGAAACATAACTCTGTTCTTGCTAATTACAGAGTTATTGCCCTTTGATATATTTCCCTTGTCTGGAGCATTACTTTAAAGTACTGGATGGAATTTCATCAAACTTCATACAATGGTAGAATATAACGAGAGGAAGTGCAGTGTACAAGAAACATAACTCTATTATTGCTAATTACAGAGTTATTGCCCTTTGATATTTTTTCTTGTCCGGAGCATAACTTGAAAAGTACTGAATGGAATTTCATCAAGCTTCATACAATGGTAGAATATAATGAGAGGAAGTGCAGTGTACAAGAAACATAACTCTATTCTTGCTAATTACAGAGTTATTGCCCTTTGATATATTTCCCTTGTCTGGAGCATTACTTGTAAAGTACTGGATGGAATTTCATCAAACTTCATACAATGGTAGAATATAATGACAGGAAGTGCAGTATACAGGAAACATAACTCTATTCTTGCTAATTACAGAGTTATTGCCCTTTGATATATTTCCCTTGTCCGGAGCATTACTTTTAAAGTACTGAATGGAATTTCATCAAACTTCATACAATGGTAGAATATAATGACAGGAAGTGCAGTGTACAAGAAACATAACTCTATTCTTGCTAATTACAGAGGTATTGCCCTTTGATATATTTCCCTTGTCTGGTGTAGTACTTTTAAAGTACTTTTAAAGCCATCAGTGATAACAGTTTAATAAAGTTCATGAAAGAACCAAGTTGATGAATACATGGAGTTCGAGCAAAGCAGGTTCGATATTGTATTCCTAGTGCTCTTGTTTGTTTCTTATCCATAAAATTGTTGTCCCTCAACATAACTCGAAAAAGTATAACATTTATTGATTGCCATGAAAGCTTGTACACTGCACAATAATTAAAAAGACCGTTTTTAATTTTAACAAAACCATAAAAAAATTAACAATACAAAAAACTCAATCCATAACATTCTCTTTTATTAAGAATTTTTTTTGTCTGGAGCATATCTTTAAAACTATTGGATATAATTTAATAAAACTTCATACAATGGTTAACCATTTTCTGTCATGGCAGCGTTCGGGGGTATTCATCACCTTCAGTGATAGGTCTAGTTTTATTAAAGAATTGTGGCAAGTTTCAATTTACAATTATTGGAGGTTTCAGTCGGGAATGTTTACCACTCAATCGTGAAAG
Organism: Panopea generosa; assembly: GCA_029582155.1. NCBI lineage: Eukaryota > Metazoa > Mollusca > Bivalvia > Adapedonta > Hiatellidae > Panopea > Panopea generosa. The sequence continues at coordinate 36,915,382 of CM055908.1, forward strand.
AAAGATACTATTTGCCATTGGGAATATGGCCCAATAACCGCTATAAAAATGGCCAAAAAACAACACTGCAGCTGTTTCACATTTCCTGTATTTCAATAAACAGGAAACAGCCAGATAAACCAGTTCCCGGTTATTTTATCCCGGTTTGTACCTCACAAGCTATTAGCAGAGTGAAAGTAGAGACGAGTACCAGTTTATTCAATCTTCTCATACATGCCTATTATTTGTAGGTATTAATGAAAGCGTCTAGATGATAAAGATCACACACTTTGACATGAAAATCACAGCTTGCAAAGGAAAGAATATGTTCTAACCCAAATCAGACAATTTTGAGTTCTTTTTGCCCCAAAAACCAATTTTTTCAACAAGTAGTTTTAAACAATAATTCATGTATTTAATACTGTAACCAATGAATCGGAACATGAAATTCTTAGTTGCTTCCAGCACCATTTGTGCATAAAGAAGCTACCGGTAGTTTATTCAGTCACATTTGATACAATAGTGATAATGCAAATCAAGAGTTGCAGGCAGCAACAATTTTACAATACTGTACATTTAATATAGAATAAATTAATCAAGAAAAGGCATTTGAATTACATTTATTTAGACAATTCTCCATGTTTCACTCAATTATTGTAAACTTACTGAGTGGAAATCACCCAATTAAATCTTTGATTAAAAGATTTCACTCAATTATTTTAATTTTGACCCTATTCAGTAAATTCTTTTCTGGGGCACTGCATGTGTGTTCAGCATCATCATTGGAATACACAGAGACACGAACTCTGTGTTGCATTTTGGCAGAGTTATGGCCCTTTTGGATTTTATTTATCATGTTAAAGTTTTTTATCCGGTAAGATATCTATGCAGCCACTCATTGGATATGTATGAAACTTCACATGTGTGTTCAGCATCATCAATGGAATGCACAGAGACAAGAACCATAACTGTGGGTTGCATTTTGGCAGAATCATGGCCCTTTTAGACTTAGAAAATTTGGTTAAAGTTTTTTAGCGGGTAAAAGTTTTTGAGCAGGTGCATATTTCATTAACTATCATTGGATATGAATGAAACTTCACATGTGTGTTCAGCATCATCAATGGAACACACACAGACAAGAACCATAACTTTGCGTTGGATTTTTACAGAATTATGGCCCTTTTGGACTTAAACTTTTGCGTTTAGTTGCGTTTAAGTTTTGGTGTTTGCCTCCAATCTCAATCTTTGTATTGGTGGTACGTTTTATCCCATCGGAGAGCTTTTTTGTCATCTGACAACTCTTGTCAAGAATTTTCTTTGCCTTGTTTTCTTCTTGCTTTTTCTTTAGACATGGGTCAGTTTTCAACTTGTCCCGATGTTTTTTAAGTCTCTCCTTCGAGGTAACCTTCTTTTCATCACATTCCTCTGTAACATTCTTAGATCTTGTAGTTCTCCCATTAAATGTTAGTTTAACAACTAATTTTGGCATTGCTTTGTTAGTTTAAAATTATTTCCTGTAAGAAGAAAACAAGTGAATTCATACATTGCATAATTCTAATTTCTGTGTCCCGAGTGTAACATTTTACAGAATTTTAAAACAGTATTACAATTTTAGAAATGGTTGTATTATAAATAAAACTTATGCTCAATTTCAGTATGAAATAATAAGTATTCATTTTAATGAAGATGTTTTATTCAAAACATTTCATACTAACTAAATACAGATTAATATATTTAAATACTATAATTTTTTTCATGTTTTTAATATCTTACTTTCTCATAGACACTTTGTTTCATTGTTTAAAACATTTAAATGTTGCAGTACCATATATATTTAACATATAAACTACATCAGGTGAATATTGATTAGAGATTTTTAGCAGGTTCAAGTTTTTTGAGTTGGTATATATTTCATCAACCTATCATTGGGCATGTAAGGAACTTCTCGTGTGTATTCAGCACCATCTAGGAAACTCATAGAGACAAGAATAATAATTTTTGATTGCATTTTGGCAGAATTATTGCCCTTTTAGACTTAAAAATTAAAGTTTGTAGTACAAGGTGTTGCTTAGATGATTTTACAAATAGGGTTGTGGCCTTCTCTCAAATTTGTTCAGAACCATGACCCTGGAGACAAAATTGGCCTGCTCTAAGGGGTCAGACTGTTACATAATAACACATAGGGAAAACTTAAAAAATATGTTTCTACCAAAGTTTAATGCCTGAAGCTCAGATATAATTATTCAGTCATTTCTTTTTTTTTCTTTTTTTTTTTTATAAATAATAATTTACTTTTTCCATTTTCATGAAAGTTTTTTTTCCATTTTCATGAAAGAGTATCCAGCTGTGATAAACTGCATGCTGGTACAAGATTATTTCAACTGTTTAAATCCATTTTGATGAACAGGTATCAATATATTGCCCCATGAGGTAAAATTAGCACATATATTGTTTATGTAAAACATTGAAACAACGTACAATCTACATTAATCCAACATTCGTCCATTAAAATATACATTTATTTAAATTGACTTTCATTCCAGGGGTTCTGGGTTTGAACCCCCGACCAGCCACAGTCTCCATGATGATTGTTATATAACATTGTGGGGTGGTAATCTAATGGTTAGAGTGTTGGCTGCTCACACCAGAGTTTGCGGGTTTAATCCCCAGTGCAACCTAATGCCTCTCATAAAACAACACTAAGTACTGGTTATACCCAGGAAGCGGACTCGAGAGCGGTTCATATATGCTCCAAGCATTCATCACAATTGAGCTAAAATAAATTAGTATAGACTTACATTGTTTCTCATTTTCGTTCATCTCTCACCACTGAGTTAAGTGGGAAAGTTATCAGTTAATTGTGAAGATGGATGTGCTCAATTACTGGTTAACCTTCCAGGATCCCAGGTTAGTGGTTAGGTTAACTGATTATTTTCAAGCCCTCAATAGCATAAAAATGACACTAAACATTCAATCACAAAATCAATCAATTAAACATTCATAACAAAACAAAACCTTTTGCAGAAATGATGCAATATAGAGGTTTGACTCTGCAACTCTTCCTTAAGTGCTGTCTTAAAGGGAGTTTATCAGGAAAAAAGGTATAAACATGACAAAATCAAAGAGGGATAAACTTAAAATGAAATAGATTTCATTCTACAAATAGACAGCACTTGTCTTCTGCTTGATGACCTTCAGATCATTCTAAGATGAAACAAGACGTGTGGAGCGCCTGGTCAAGTGGTAGAACAACGACCATGGAGGCCATTCTTAAAAAAATACTTGTTTGATGTGCTCCAACCTAGTATTTTTCATGTGGGTAGGTAGGTAGGCCTTTTTTTTTTTTTTGCCAAATTTTGATTTTGCATAGTCATTTTAAAGAAAAATGGACAAAAATCATGGAATTTTTTTTAAATCCTTTGATAGTCAATAAAAAAGTTTAGGTAGCTGCAATTTTGAGTGAGTAGGTAGGAGCACAGCAAACAATATATATCTTAAGGATGGCCTGATCGAAGGGTCGTTAGTTCGATCCTCCTGACGACCATGTGTGTTGTCCTTGAGCAAGAGATTTTTTCTGCATATGCTTGGTACTGGTTCTACCCAAGAAGTTTTTGAGCGTGATTTGTATAAGTTGTAAGAACTTGTTTTGCAATCAAAGTAAAATAAATAAGTTTAAAATAAAGTTAGATTAAACATATGTTACTATGTGGTAACTAAATGAAATCACATAACTCGTTTAATGTCACAAAATATGTTGCAATATATAGTAGAAACCTATTTTGGCACTTAGCCCAAGTTAGGAAATCCCTTTTCAATATATTATTTTGGCATGCTTAAAATAAATAGATATCCTTTTGCCAATACAGGGTCAGTGAGTATATGGGTATGATATATTGCAAAAAAAAATGTTTTTAAACAATTTTAAAATGTTGAAAATTCTGGATATTATTCCCTTTAAAACTAACCATGATTAAAACCTGTACTTTCAGATATTGGATTCTCTTTATGTGGATTTCTTAGTGTGAGAGACATGTTTAAATTGTTTAGGAAGCTCAGTAATGTGTTTTAAGTAAGATAAATAGTCGCTGCACACACATCAGATTAAATTATTTGACAATCGTTAAAAAGTTGTGATTTCTTTTTCAGTTGAGAGGAGCAGTAAATGGAATAAGTAGGACGAATCTGAGATGCCATCTGACATCAAGTGGATGCAGTGATTGGTCTGAATAAACACCCAGGACGGTCTGACGACTACACAGACCAGTAGTTGCAGTTTATATATATAGACATTTATGCCATAATGTTAATGAAAAGGACTTTATCACCAACACCAGACATATAATCACATTTAAAAAGCAACTTAAAAGAAGACAAGATGACATTCAGTTATCAATGATGCTTAATGAAGACTTGCAGAACATCATATATGTGATGGCATGAACTGTTCATCAAGTGGGCTGTATTTAAATTATGTTATTTATTGTGTTACCACTTCAAAAACCTTTTAACTCATGTGAGCTATTCTTATCACTGTTTGTCTGTCTGTCCGCACACATGAACGGGTATTTAAGTGTTTAGGGTTAGTATTTTTTTATGCCCCCTAAAATCTTTTTGGGTGGTATTTAGTAATCGCAGTGTCCATCCGTCCAGCCTTCCCTTCATACGTCCTTCTGTCCGGTATTTTCCGGCCTGTAACTTTGTCATGCATAGATGGATTTTGTTGATACTTGCTACAAATGATCAACATAACATGACGACGTGTCCCGAGTAAGACCCACACCCTTACCTCAAAGGTTAAGGTCAAATTTGAGTTTGACAACACGTTGAGTTTGTGTGAGATTTTGTGTCTGGCCTATAACTGTCATGCATAGATGAATTTTAATGATACTTGCTACAAACAATCAAGATAACATCATGACATGTCACGAGTAAGACCCATACCCCTACCTCAAAGGTCAAGGTCACACTTTGAGTTTGTTTGACAACACTTTCAGTCTGTTTGAGATTTCGTGTCTGGCCTGTAACTTTGTCATGCATAGATGATTTTGTTAATACAAGCTACAAATGACCAACATAACATGACAGTGTGTCGCGAATTAAACCCAGAATCCCACTTCAAAGGTCAAGGTCACAATTTAACTTTGGTTGATGACACTTTAAGTCTGATCGAAATTTCGTGTCAAGTCTGAAACTTGTCACCTATGGTTAAATTTCAAAAACACTTGGCTCAATTCATCAGCATGACATTACAGTGTCGCGTGTAAGACCCACATGCATACCTCAAAGGTCAAGGTCACACTTTCTGTTTGTGTGAGATTTCTTGTCCGATCTATAACTTTGTCATCTATGGATATATTTTAAAAACACTTGGCTCAGTTGATAAACATGACATAATTAAGTGTCGCATGTAAGACCCAGAATATTTCCTCAAAGGTCAAGGTCACACTTTCAATTTGATATTGCGTGTCTGGTCTGTGAAATTGTCTTTAACTTGGCTCAATTTATCAAGATGACATGACAACGTGTCATAAGTAAAACCTAGACACGGTCACACTTTGAGTATATATGACAACACTTTCAATCTGGTTGAAATTTCAAGTCTGTCATTTAACTTTATCATACATGGATGGATTTCAAAAACACTTGGCTCAATTTATCAATTGATCAACAATTGATCTGTCACTTACATTTAGGGATTTTAAAATAGCTTGACACAAGTGATCAGCATGTCATGATAATGTTTCAACTGCATTTAACTGTTGAAATACCCAGACCATTACATCAGCTGTCAAGGTCAAGGTTACAAAAAGGTCAAGGTCATGCTTTGATTTAAAAAAAAACCATGAAATTTCATGCTAGTCTGAAACATTAGTCCATTACTCTTGATATTCATGGATACATCGCTACCTATTATATCATATGTTGTTATTTTTCACAGATTATCTAGTGGGGGTTGGGAGTATGTGACACTTAACAATGACATTTTTTGTTTGGACAAATTATGTGACTGTTTATGGACACTTAAATAAAACTTTAATGGTGGACACTTAAATAAAGCTTTAATGGCTAAAATCTGTTGTGCGGCTGGACACAAATAGCCACTTAAATACCCATTTGTTAGAACGTCCGTCCATCAACATTATTTTCAAACGACTTCTTAGATGCCGCTGGACACACAAAATTTGCCAGCAGCATCCTTCAATATGAATTTCTCTCGGGTTGTTTACGTATGACACTTGATCAGTATTTTGACATATTCAAAAATATTTTGAAATTCTATGACCTTAGTTTGATATTTTGCATGTATGAAAAAACAAACAAAAACAAAAATCGTTGACTGCAAGATATCCGGCATTTAACCCTTTACCCCATAGAATACGCGTTTTCCCGCACCAATATCAGAAGGCCTTTGAAAACAGTGCAGGAAGAGTTCAGATTGCTCGTAATGAGCAATCTGAACACTTCCTGCACTGTTTTCCACTCAGTCAGTAAATATAAACATAATTCACCCAATAATTCAAAAGCCTTCTATATTAGGTGTCCAAAGACATCTATATTAGGTGTCCATAGGCATCTATATTAGGTGTCCAAAGGCATCTATATTAGGTGTCCAAAGGCATCTATATGAAGTAAAGGGTTAAACTATGCTGTTGCCATGTGTTATTGTAGTCAAAAAACTTGGGATACATTTCGACCCCTTTCACTAAAGAATTGGGAAGTAAGGTTTATATATTAAAAACAGGGGAGGGGGGAATGACATAGTTTATTAATTCTTAATTAATACATAAAAAAAAACACAAATAGAAAAAACTACTAATTACGATTTGGGCTATAAGAAATAATTAAAAAATACTTGTACATGTAAAATATATATATAGGTATACTTTGTAACCCTATGCCTAAACACAACATATAATTTAAGGGCTGTGATGCATGATCTACTTAGGAATACTATGAGGTAAAGGAATTTCTCTTTTTTTCAATCTATTTGAAGAAAAAAATATTATCTTATTGAGCTAAAGTATTTTCTAGTCCGTGTCAGGTTTGGTTAACATACCCATAAATGGCAAGTTGGGACTGGACTGCAAAAAGGGATAACAATTTCAAAGATTTTCTCTTAAACTGATGAGCCAAGTTTGTTTGTATTTGGGGTAAATTATTCTTTTGAATAGGGAAGTTTCAAAGCTATATTTCATTGAATCTCGCCTTAAAAGGAAGTTTTCAAAATTGACTTGGTGGGGTGTCGTGCCATGTGTTTGTGTTATGATATTCCAGCGCTTAAGTAGACAACATTGTGATATAACTAAAAAATTGTTAATGTCAGAGTTATGGTCCTTGAAACACTAAAAAATGAACTAGTTGACTTTTTGTGCACTTTAGCACCTTCATTTTTCAATTGATCCTCATCAAACTTACACAGTAGTTATATAACCATAATATCTCAGACAAATTTTTGAAATCGGGTAATTGATGTTCCAGTTATGGCCCTTGAATTGTCAAAATTGTGTTACTTTACCTTGTGTGCATTCTAGTAATCGCAGCTTTCACTTGATGTCCACCAAACTTACATAGTAGTTATATAACCATAATATCTTGGATAAATTCTTGAACTGGCCAAATCTGATAACTTGTTACAGTTATGGCCTTTGAATCATCAAAAATGTTTTTTGATATGTACACTCTAGCACTTGCAGTTTTTATTTTATCTCATTAAATATCTAGGGGAAGTTTTTGAACTGACCAAATCGGATATTTAGTGTTGGAGTTACAGCCCTTGAATTGTCAAAAATGTTGTTATTTGACCATGTGTACATTTGGTACTTGCAGTTTTCATTTAGTCTTCGGCAGACTTACACAGTTATTATGTAATCATAATATATTGAACAAGTTCTTGAACTGGCCAATTGGATAAATATTATCAGAGTTATGGCCTTTAAATTGTCAAAAATTGTGTGTAATTAATGTTGTGTGCTTTTTGATCTTCATTCAAGTTAAATAGTTCTTATGTAATCATAATATCTTGGACAAGTCTTTGGCATTGTCTCGTCTGCCACAGATGAGCGATTTAGGGCCAATCTGGCCCTCTTGTTTTAAAAATAGTAATTTGATAGCATTTTTCCCTGATATACTACCTTTAAGGTGACTGATTTTAACATAAGAATTCTAAAACAGAAAACTCACTTTCTCGCCCATTTCTGCTAGGATTTTTATTGTATTTGAGAAAGGGTCCTCCGTCTACAAGTGGTCCAAGGGACTGTATCAAGATAACTTAACCTCTTACTGCTGAGTTTGTAGGTTCGAGTCCAGCTCGGTCAAAATTTAAAAAAAAGTGAAATCGAGGGAACAACTTGGGGCCAATATTTGTCTCTTGTTTTTGTTATCCAGCTTGGAACCTGGATAGAGGTTATGTTATGGCCTTTTCATTACCTTTAATGGACAGTATTTTTATCGCTTTTCCTGATTTTGGACAAACTTGCTTGTGAATTTCAAAATGATGTCCAGTTGTGCATACAGTTGCTTTCAAAACAATTTTTCCAACCTAATAAAGTTATATATAAAGTCAGAGTTATGGCTCTTGAAACATTTAAAAATGCAGTATTTGACGATATGCACTCTAGCACCCATTTTTTTCATTTTATTCTCACAAAACTTGCACTTCTTAGATGAATATTCATCAGTTTTATCGATACCCTAGTTGTACTTAAAGAAAAATAAAGTCCAGTAGTTATGCCCCATTATTTTAGATCTGTCCCACTTGTCAGTTTTATTCCCCCTTCAATTGGGTAAACTTGTTTAAAGAGGATTGCTATAGTTTTCGTCACTTTTTCCTGTGGTAAGAATTTGATAAAACTTCCCTGTATTTAAATTTAATGTATATTCATGCAATATCAGAAAAGAAAAATACATGTAACCGTACAAATATTTTGGTATTACCGATTTAACAAGCAATGCGAAAAATAATCAAAATTGTTTACATCTAGTATTTAATTAAAACTATTACATATATGCACGTATATATTATAATTTTCATGGAAATGGTAATCATAAGCTTGAATTTAACTGTTAAGGGTTTTTAAAAAGAAAATCATTTCGGCACAGTGTCAATTGTTTTTCAAATTTGTCTCACAAAATACTCTCCAATACCTTTTCTAATGACACTCAAAATAAAAAATACGCTTCACCGTGTAATTTGAGAAAACATAGCTCTTAAAGTATGCCATCCTTAAATAAACTGCAGTTGCAATGATTGTGCCTTCCGAAATAGGGTCAGTTGTAGTATAGTAGAATGTAGTGACTCTGGCAGGTCTAAACAAAATTGCTTCCCTTGGTGCAGATAAAAAACTATAGCAATCATCTTTAAGAGATTCTGCCAGTATGTCTAGTTCCACACATTATTTGAGTTTGATGTCTAGTTGTGCATACAGTTAAAATTGCTTTGATAAGAAATAAAAGGCACAAAAGAATGTTTCCAAAAATGCCTTGCAGCTCATGCAATAGATATCAGAAATAAATGTCAATTAATTACCTCCCTTTACATTATTTTAAATTATCTTGTTTGCAGAGTTGTAAATTTACAGCCATTTTTTCAATTCTTTCCCTTTACATCAATCAGTCAACAGTTAAATTAGGTATGCAAATATTGAAACTATTTGGAGTGCATAAATTCAAAAGCATATCTTCCAGCTTTTGATCGGGTGGGTGGGTTAGGGGGTTTGTGGTGGCCTTAATAGGAAAGCAAACCTTTGAATATGCAAATGAATTTCACTGGTCATGTTAAAGAAAACAACAAATTTTCAATTTTACATATTTATTTATTATCAATAAACTATATTATAAACAATACAAATGTGTTCAAAATTTATTACAACTTCCACCCTGTACAAGGAAATATCAATATTGCTATAAAAGTTTTGACTGATGACTGGCAGGAGCTCCAATATAGCCTTCCATTGCAAACATGGCAACAACAAAGGTAGGACTAGGTAAATCTCACTTGTCGTTCAATGTCTGCTTTCAGTGGAGAGATCCAGAAATGCTATTTGTATGTCCATATTATTTAGCCATGAGCATGACTCAATTTATTCTCGTCTGGTGTTTGTTGAAGCCACATTTCCCCCCCACAAACTGCAGTATTTTTCTCAATTCTGTTCAATAGTATTGAGTATTTATACTGAAAAGATAAAGAAACACCACAAGGTGAATTTCAGAGCCACATTATCTAACTATTGTAAGCAATATAATATGTCTAAAGGTATTTCATTAGCGATTTTGTCAAATATTATAATCATAATTGACAAAATCATGAAAAACCTTTACATACATATTCTAAAACTAAATATTGCTTACAATAGTTTGATATTGTGACTACAATATTCACCCCATGGCATTTCTTTATCCTTTCACTAAAGTATATTGGTAAGGAATATCTATATATGCATATATATATATATATATAAACACAATAATTATAAATCTGTCTGATGTCTATATATATTGTCAATGAACAAGAAATAAAAAAAATGGCTTTGATGTTTAGGAAATGCAACTTAGATTAATTTTCCATTACTAATTAAGAAAGGCTGTTGTCCTCACTTAAGCTCAAAGGAAAAACATTTTATCAATTAATATCTATTTCTTAAATCATTACTGCTGTTATTTAGAGTGACCATATCAGAGATTCTAGAAAACGTCAGCCTTACTTTAACAGCCTTTGCATCACGGCACTTATCGTGCTGAAGACACTATCTAGCCTTCAATGTCCTCTCAAGTTTTCAATCGACTGTCACGGCAACTACCATCACCCTGGTTAAGCATACAACTACAGGTACACTAATTGTAGGTTGCCAAGCATACAGCTACAAGTACAACAGTAGGTGCCGATAAATGCATGAAAGGAAGCCTGCCTCCAATAGCCCAGTCACACATGATGATATCAAAGTAGATTGTTTATTCTCAGTACAGGTAATTGAAATGCAAGATTTGGCTTTGAAACTTATTACTAAAAACTGTTTTCCATGGATGTTTATTTTTTTTATATTTTTTTTAAGAAAAGACAACTCTGACTTTAAAATTGTTCCAGTGTGTTAATGTTGCCATCAAATTAATGCATAATATTTGATCAGTAATAAATGGTCACATTTAGGCAGACAGTTGGAGACTTTGTTGGTGGGTCTAACATTTCACCACTGATGTTTCCTATGAAAGTATTGGATTAAGTCGGGCTCAAACTTGATAGCCTCTTGAACTATTTTACCAGAGAAGAGTCATCATTTGTGAATACGGATCTCATTACATATAGTTTAAATATCATAAGTTGGGCGTCTCTTATAGTTAAACTGACAATCTTTCTAATAAAGATATTGGACGGAACTTGGCTGAAACCCATGATGTCAATGGTAGGAGGTAAGTGATCGTGAGACAGCACCTAAGACAATCTGACCACGGAAAACATGATGCCATTTGTCAAGTTTGAGCTCAATGTATTCTAAACAGAAGTTGGGTGTCTTATGATTGCTCTGAAAATCATTTTACTGAAATTCTTTTTCGTTAAAGTTATTGGACCAGGCAAGGCTCAAACCCATGACTTCAGTTGTGAGAAGTAAGTTATCTTGCTTAAGTCATCTTGTTCATGGAGGACCTTCCGTCATTTGCAGAAAATGATCTCAATGTCTGTTATATAATAGAAACAATTGTACTTTCAATGTAAGCACATTCATATTGTCAGTCAACACTACTGGAATACATTAAGTTTGATGCAAATGTTTCATGTAACAGTTTGGATATTTACATGAAAGTAGGTCATGGTTATGTGTTGCCAGTGTTGTCAGTAAACACTTCTATAAGCAATACATTAAGTCTGGTGCAAATGTTTATGTAACATTTTGGATATTTACATGAAAATCAAAGTAAGTCATGGTAATGTGTTGCCTGGGTATTGTCAGTCAACACTACTTGAATGCATTAAGTCTGATGCAAATGTTTCATGTAACATTTTGGATATTTACATGAAAGTGAAAGTAGGTCATGGCTATGTGTTGCCAGTATTGTCGGTCATCACTACTATAATCAATACATTCAGTCTGGTGCAAATGTTTCATATAACATTTTGGATATTTACATGAAATTGAAAGAAGGTCATGGCTATGTGTTGCAGTATTGTCAGTGAACACTTCTATAAACAATACATTAAGTCTGATGCAAATGTTTCATGTAGCACTTTGGGTATCTACTTGAAAGTAGGTCATGGCTATGTGTTGCCAGTATCTGACCTTTAACTTTACTCTTCCATTATTTGTATCCCCCACATTTGCACAAGTGATATGTTTTGTCAGTCTGTCCTGGGCAATAACTGTCTTTGATAATAGTTATTATCTAACCAAGGACACTCTACTATTATTAACATTCTTTTGTTTTACTTATATTAATGTCTTGGCAACACTTATTCATTTAATTATAAGAGGGCCACATTGGACCTAGATCGTTCACCTGTGGCAGAAGATGACAGTTTTTAACAAAGCAAGGGGGCCACATTGGACCTAAATCGCTCACCTGGCAGAGGGTGACAGTTTTTAACAAGGCAAGGGCCACATTGGACCAAGATCGCTCACCTGTGGCAGAGGATGATAGTTTTTAACAAAGCAAGGGGGCCACACTGGACCTAAATCGCTCACCTGGCAGAGGATGACAGTTTTTAACAAGGCAAGGGCCAAACCCAAGACATGTAAATTTGGTCATCTGAGATATTGTAGATATATAAAGTTTTGTGAATATCAAATTAATTACCCTATTTGGCTAGTTCAATTTGATTTTATTAGAATATTTAGCGTCATTTTTATGCCAATGGTGGCTAACAGAAGATCAGTTAACTTGACCAAAACTTTCCTAGGATCCTAGAAGGTTAACCAATACCTGAGTACACCCATATCTACAAGTAACTGACAACTTTCCTACCTGAATCAGCAGTGACATGATTGACAATGAGATGCAATGTAGTATATAACAAATCACAAAGATTGTGGCCAGGCAGGGATTTGAACTTGAGACCCCTGGATAAATAGATTTTTTAAAATTGTTTTTAACAATTATTTCAACACATTACAGGTTATATACAACATATCCAGTTTTATTAGTGGAGGAAAACTCAGAATGAATCTGAGTAGAACTACCGCCCTTCCACATGTAACTGGTAAATTTTTTCACTTAAAATTTTTTTGAGAGAGTGGGACATGAACCTACGACTTTAAAGGTGAGAGGTAAATGATCTTGAGGCGGCGTCTTAGACCACTTGGCCACAGAGGACCCTATTGGATTGATAACTAGATGTGCGTCTGACTGAGCTACCCGGCTCTAGTCTAAAGTATTGTGGTTACATAACATCTGTGTAAGTTTAATGAATATGGAATATAAACTGTGAGTGCTCGAGTACAAGCATATTCAAATACACCCAATTTTTGACAATAAAAGGGTCATAACTCTGACAATATTTGTTGGATTTGGTCAGTTCAAGATAATAGTAAAACAACTATTTTGCAAGACTGTTAGGATTAAATGCAAACTGTAAGAGCTGGATGCACACAAGGACAAATAACAATTTAATAAGTTCAAAAACTTGTCCAGATATTACGAACACAACATAAAATTAGCAAATTTACATCATACAAGGGCCATAACTCTAACAACATCCAATTTGGTCAGTTCAAGAACTTTTCCAAGATATTATGGTTACATAACTAGTGTAATAGGTTTTGTGAGAAGCGCTTCAGTGTGCAGGCGGTCAAATTGGGAATTTTTTAATACCAAGTTATTATGGTTATATTATTTTTTATATTATATTATATAATATTTTTTTAATATCTCCAGGGTCATAACTACAGACATTTATAATCTCATTTGGGCAGTTGAAAAACTCGTCCAAGATATTATATGATTATATAACTACTGAGTTAGTTAGGTAAAATAATAAAAATACTATAAAAAATTTGGGTACTATGGTGCACACAACAAAATGTTTATGGACACACAGACGGACAGGGCGGTCAGAAAATATAGAAAAGCCAAAAATGTTATTGATTTGAATGTTTACATCTAAAATAGAGAGTATATCTAACATGATAAAGTCTTACTTTGTTGGCATATCAGCATTCCAGATGGCACAACATTAGAATTTTATAACTTAATTAAATTATACAAATAAAAAAAAATATATTTTAAAATATTGACTAAATATTAAGACAAATTTTGCATATGTTGTAGGGGTAGTGTGTTTGTAAATGTTTCCAAAATACTTCACTAAAAAGTAGTGAAAGAGTGGCATTATAAATTTGAAGAAAGGAAATTCTTCATATCTCCATTTCAAAATGAATGCTTTAATCTAAACTACAGGAACAGGACTCCATTATGCAAGCTGCGATATTTGTACTGAGAACATCCTAAGGGCTTGCACTAGATATATTTTGTACACACAAACTTCAAGATTTGTTATGAGAACATCCCAAGGGTGATATGGTGCATTGCACCAGATAAATTATTGTACAAGCAAGCTTCGACATCTGTTATGAAGCATCCCAAGGGCGACATGGTGCCTTGATCCAGATAAATTCTTGTATGAGATGTTAAGAAAAAACTTGTGGAGGATGATAAAATTTGATATTTTCTCCAAAAATAAATATCATGTTTTATGTTCTTTTGGAATGAATGTAAAATATAAATAAAAAAATGCGAATGAACAAAAAAACAACAGGATTTCAAGTAAATTATGTAAAAAAATTTGAAAAATAAAGTAAAAATGTAATATCTTTACTAACAAATGCTTGATTTTCACCTAGTATCAATATGCAAATCTTCTATTGAGATTTTGGTAAACATTCAAATCAATTCACTGAAAATTTATGGCAGGAGTTGTACATTTGTAAATTTCGATTAGATGAAAAATTGCAACTAAGTTCTGCACTATGTTCACATTGAGTATTACAAAAGTTCAAAGCCAAATCATTCACCTAAACTTGTACTGAGAGTAAACAATGATTACTTCAACGACATATGTATAGACTGGGTTACCACAAACAGACTAATTTCCATGCACTTACCCAGATTGGCACAGTAGAGCCATCAAGTTAGAACAAGAGATGGATTGATCATTGTTGCATTTCTGATAGGCACATTAGAACTATCAAGTTAGAACAAGAGATTGATCAATCATTGTCGCACTTTTTGATAGTTAACAACAGCTATGTGTCGCAATGTTGTCTAGAATCTACCAACACAGTCACCCCTCTTTGCCTTTCTTTTAATTCATTTTTCCTATATTCATTATATCAATTAAAATGCTGTATTCTATAATTGTTTTCAAATGAATTAACTATTTTTTTCCTAAAACAAAATATTGGGTTACATTATGTAATTTTAAAAAGGTTGAATTTATAAAAATAATAAACAAAAAAAACCTGAATGAGAACTAAAATGCAAAAAACAACCACTCTTGTAAAATATTTTTATCAGCATTTCTTGTCCACAGATAATATATGGGCATCAGACAGACTATTTATTGTGTTTATCAATACATATAATATATATATAATCTATGTATTCCTTACAATATACACAAATACTCAATACTAAAGAATGAGAAAAATACTGTAGCTTGTGAGGAGAAAATATGACATACAATAAACTCAAATGAGAACAATATCAAGTCATACACAAAGCTAAACAATATGAACATACCAAGCTTTTCAGAATTCTCACATAAGCAGACATCGCTGGACAAGCAAGAAATACAAAGTCGTGTTCACCTCTGTCATCACCATGTTCATACTGGAAGTCACATTGGAGCACATGTATACATAGATTGATACTTCAAACAAGAAGTAATCAAGTATTTGCCAGCCATTAGTTTACATCATCTTAAAAGCAGCAGATAACAATGCAGTTCACTTAGTTGTCTTAATATTTTTCTTCTTTATAAAATATGGTTTTAGATTGTGGTTAAACACCATTTCAAACAAGTTATATATTGAATCCAGTTTTATTAATGGTGGTTAGGCAAGCAACAGGTAACGCTCACATGAAGTCTTTGGACTGCGCTGAGCCCCAAACCCACAACAGACCCTTAGACACAAAGTCATGTAGGGTGGTTTAGCTTTAATGGGACACACTTTTGGAAAAGTAATACCGGTATTTCCAGAGGATGTTAAAAATGATTTTGCAATATGACATGATTGATGAAGGAATACAATCCTGGTTAATAATAATAATAGGACTAAAATGTGTAATAGCCCGCCCCCACCACACCAAGGACTGCAATATAGAAATTGCAATATCCTATCCAAAATTTCATGTTCTTTTCACACAAATTTGTCACATAGAGAGATTTTAACATAACTTGGTACAAAATGACTACCATGACATGATGTGTTTAGTGAAAGATTTAGACCTGCAACTCAATAGCATGAAGAGGTCAAACATTTGATGTTGTTTTATGGTGTTTAGTGTCGCTTTCAACAAGTTCTCAGTTTTCAGTGACATTTTTAGTTTGTTATATTATCAACTCTCCATATAATCAAACAGGTGCCCAAGGTAAATTCTGCGCGGGGTTTTAACACCATGATACTTATGGCATCCTACTTTATTGGTGGAACAAGTCCTCAGAGTAGAACAATTGTCCATCAAACTTCAGCGGTGAGAGACAAGTAATCTAAGGATTAATCAGACAGAGGATCCCACCCAAAATAAAATTTATCATTAATCTATTGCATATGACATAGCTGCTGCTTCTATCTGATGTATTACAGTCAAAACTTTTACAAGCAATACAGAAAATTCCTTACCACGAGTCGAATAATCAATAATCCATGAGTCACACTATTGAGTCCCTTAGTATAGTCTATATATCTCACATGAATGATTGTACATGGTGGTGCCACATCAATTGTCTCTCATTACCATTTGTACAGGGTGGATTACAAAACGTCTTTCAATAACTAAATAAGTGTAATCTGAAACTGAAAATATAATTATGAATTTTTAATTTCTAGTAGATTGTTAGCGCAACTAGAACATTCTTTAACATTAAAATAGATCTTTTATTTTAAATTCTTTAACCTAAAATAAAGCTTTGTTGTTTCTATAACAACAATTTTAAAATTATGTTTTTTGAAAATAGAATGAATGAATAGGGTTTTACAGCGTACCAACACATTATAGGTTATTCAACGCCAACAGGAAGGAAGATTCCAGGTTCACTCTATATGTACAAAAACAACAAATTAACATACATATTCAAAAAAATACATCAAAAAATTAATATGCAGAATGAACCTAGATACCTTCAGAACTGCAGAGTTTCAGCAAATTCTATCGTATTACTCAATTTGTCGCTTCTTATGACATGCATAAGTCACAGTGATCCTAATCTTGCCATCACTCATATGGCTCCCTGCAACCACGCAGAGGTTGATAATTTAACCACAATAGTGAACATGACAAAAAAAATGATAAAATGAACATGACACCAATTCGGATGATTCCTACCCCTCTGCAGAGATCGACAGTGATTCTGTTCTTAGCCATAACTACACAGGATTTTTGAAAATAGAAACAATGAGCATATCATACAAAAGTCACAAAAAAACCCAGTAAATTTCCTTAATCAAGGATTTTAAAGATGCAACAATTTGATAAAATAAAACATGATCTTGAAAACAACAATGAACTGAAGTGTAAAATTAATGAATGAATCTGGGTTGTACAGGGTACCAACACATTATAGGTTATATGACTCTAAGAAGGACGATTCAGGTTCACTTTCTACGTACAAAAACAAGAGATTAACATACAAACAAGAGGCCCACAATGGGCCTAAGTCGCTCATCTGGTTTCACATGTACCTTCCTTTCAAATTTTGTATGGACTAAGCCTATGAAGAATTAATTAAAAGTTATAGATGAGAAAAATAAGAATTATCTGTTGTCTCATAGCATTTCCAAGTTGAAGTAAATGTCACCCTACTGGACTCCAATGGACCCTTGCCCCTTATTTCAAGCAGATGCCTTATACCAGTATCTGAAACAAGTCATTCAGCAGTATGATATGATGACTCATAATCTATCCTCACCACTGGTTTCCAATATGGGCAACGCCTCCAGAAGAGTATTAGTAATTTCAGATTTTTGGAGGATAGTGCAGAGATACAAAAGACCACTGTAACATCCCTGGTTCTTTTAATTGAAATAATACTATAAATAGATCAGAAAAATCAAAATTTTCCATTTTCCCAGAGTATTCCTATGTAACAATAAAAGTCCCCTTACAGGGCCCCAATCGATCCTAACCCCTTTTACTTGAACAAATTTAAAACTCCTAGTCATAGGGATCATTTATACCAAATATGAACAAATTTTATTAAATGGTTCTTGAGAAGATTTTTAAATGTAAATTTCCCTATGTTAAACTGACATGTCCCCAGGGCAGGGCCAATTTTGACCCTAGAGTCATGGCTTGAACAAACATGATAGAAACTCATTAGATGATACTACATGCAAAATATCAAAGATTCAGGCCTTGCACTTTCGGAGAACATTTTTGAAATTTTAAAAAAAAAAATACTGATTAACCCCTGGGGTGGGGCCAAGTTTGACCCAATGTTCATCATGTGAAAAAAATTTGGGTTTTGTATAAGAATGCTTCACACAAAATTTGGGTAAAATCTGTCAAGTGGTTGCAGGGGCAGGGTCAATTTTGACCCTAGTGTCATGGCTTGAACAAACTTGATAGAAACTCATTAGATGATACTACATGCAAATTATCACAGTTCAGGCCGTGCACTTCTGAAGAAGAAAATGTTTGCAATTTTAAAAAATACTGATTAACCCCTGATTAAAATCTGTCAAGTTGTTTCAGAGGAGATATAGTCTGAAGCAAAAGTTACTGATGGACAACCTACAAAGGTAGATCACTATAGCTCATTCTGAGTTTTGCTCAGATGAACTAGATAACAACACTAAAAAAAAACTATTAACAGACAAATATGCTGAATGGATCAAAAGCTTGATACCCTGAGAACTGCAAAGTTACAGCAAATTCTAACCAAATACTCAATTTTCAAGCTCTTGCGATATGCACAAGCAACTGTGTTCTTATTTTTTTCCCTCCCTCATTTAGCAACCCGGAAATACACAGTGGTTGGTTTTTTAATCACAATAATGAACATGACAAAATGTGGACAAAACTCCCATTTTGAGGATTCCTGTCCCTCTGCAGAGATTGACAGTGATACTATTCTTACTCTGAATAACACATAAATTACAAGATAATGAAATATTCTTGCCATCACTCATATGGCACCCTGGAACTTAACCGGGGTTGGTATTTTAACCACAATAATAAACATAACAAAAAATGAAAAATGGACATGACACCCCTTCAGAGGATTTCCATCTCTCTGCAAATTGACAGTGATATATCATACACCAAATGAATGAATGAATAGGGTTTTACGGCGTACCAACACATTATAGGTTATTTGACGCCAACAGGAAGGAAGATTCCAGGTTCATTCTACATGTACAAAAACAACAAATTAACATACATATTGAAAAAAAACCATCAACAAATGAATATGCAGAATGAACCTAGAACCTTGATACCTGCAGAACTGCAGTTTCAGCATATTCTATCGTATTACTCAAATTGTCGCTCCTTACAACATGCATGAGCCACAGTGGTCCTATTCTTGCCATCACTCATATGGCTCCCTGAAACCACACAGGGGTTGATAATTTAACCACAATAGTGAACATGACAAAAAATGACAAAATGAACACGACACCCATTCCGAGGATTCCTACCCCTCTGCAGAGATCAACAGTGATTCTATTCTTAGTCGGAACCACACGGGCTTCGTACACCAAACCACACAGGTATAAAGTGTACATTAATGTGTCACCCAATATATCAACATATGATACTAAAACCAAGAACACAAGTTTCTAAAACAAGAGGACCATCGCTCACCAGTGGTACAGAAGACCATGACAAATAAAGCAATTTATTTAAAAGTCAAGGGTCACAACTGAGACATTTATTATGAAATAAGATCTTGCAGTATTAGGTAACTATTGTGCAAGTTTGACTAGAGTACACACAAATAGTGTTATATCTAATTATTCAAATGACAAAACTTCAATATTAATTATTTAATTTGGCCAGTAAGTGAACCGGATATTATGGTTTTATAACCACTGTGTAAGTTTAGTCAAAATCCAATGAAAAATGTAGGTGCTAGAGAAAACATGTCAAATGGGCAATTTCTTCTTGAGTCATAACTCTAACATTAATAACCTCTTATGACCATTTCAAGACCATGCTTGAGATTTTAAATTATATAACTACTATGTAAGGTATGTGAAAATTCAATGTAAATGCAGTGAGGAGACATAGCTTCAACAATAGTAATGTGATTTGGCCATTTCAAGATGTCAGATTTTATAATTATAATATAACCATAATGTAAAATAAAATGAAGATACAATGGAAATGTGGCCGGCAGAGTGCACACAATTTCAAATACTGATATGATATTTATAATTCAAGAGCCATAATTATCCAACATTATGTTTATATAACTACTTTTAAGTTTGGTTTGGACCCAATGAAAATTGTGGGTGCTAAAGTGTCAATTCAATATTTTACACTTAAACCAAAACTAATGCTAAAAAACAAAAAGTGCAATGTTCAATATTTCAAGAGTCTCAACTTTGACATTAATTATCCATTTTGACCAATTCAAGATCTTGTACAAAATAGTGTTATAGTTATACAACTATGTAAGTTTGGTTAAGATGTAATAAAAATACAGGTGCTAGATGGAAATAAACTTTTTAAAGTTAATGGACAGACAACCGACAGATGACGGACACAGATTTACCAGAACTTAAATTATATAAGCCCATATACATAGTGAGAATTGTGCTAAATTCAAAACCCTAAATCTCAAAGGACATATGGCAAAAGTGAAATAAAGTGTTAACCTTGTTCATTTCTTGAAACAATCTTTACACATTTCAACAATAACCAAATTTTAGAAATATTAATCTCAAAGTATTACTCCTCCATATTTATTCAAAACAATGCTTAAGAAATACACTTGATATTTCCTTGGAATTTTTCTATCATACCAAATGGCAATGCAAGCTGATGAAAATAATCTATGGCATTAAGAGAAATATGAAGTCTACTATTTACCAAAAAAAAAAAAAAAAAGTCTTGTTTTCTAATTTCATTTTGGTATCATTTTGATATATAAAATTCAGGAAACGATTTTAATTAATATTTATTAAAATTGCCATGTGTCCCTTTCAGTCAACACAGCTGATAAAACTTGTATGGTAACAATATTATCTCATCTATTCTTGTTTTTCTGATATATAGCATAACAATACTAAAAATGTGTCCAAAGGACAGTTGCCCTTGCTATGTGTTAATTTCACACAAAAAATAAGTATAGAAGGGGCAATAACTCCTATTAAATAGTGAACTTGACCTCTGTATTTTAGTGAAACAGCTTTACATCAATTTTCACATACACACATGGAACATTTCAAAATAAACTGACCTGTAACCATTATTTTACCAAAAATTAAGTAAACAAGAAATGTCACTGGTAAGTGTCACATGTCCCCCAGTCAGTTTGTGAAAACAATGATATATTTTATAATAGGTAGGGATTTAAATGTATCGATGAATATCAAGAGTTATATACTGATGTTTCAGACTAGACACACAGTTTCATGTTTTTTAAATTAAAGTGTGACCTTGACTTTTGTGTGACCATGACTTTGATATCTGATAGTTTAAACTTATTTATTTTACTCCGATTGTGAAATTAGTTTACAACTTAAGACAAATGACGCTTGAAGTCTCCTTGGGTAGAACCAGTACTAAGCATATGCGGAAAAAGTGTCTTGCTCAAGGACACTACACATAGCCGTGGCAGAGGATCGAATCCATGATCCTCCCATCATGGGTTCGGTGCTCTACCACTGGACCATGCACTCCACTCATTGTCATTGTGTGAAGATTCAACAAAATCCCTTGGCTAGTTTTAGACAAGTTAATTTAACGAAAGGAGATAATTAAACAAGAGCTGTCAGAAGACAAACAAGCTCGCCTATGGGATAAAACTCACCACCCATGCAAAGATTGATATTGGATGCAAACACAAAAACTTAAACGCAACTAAACGCAAAAGTTTAACCTGAGTTGAGTGTCTACAGACGCTGCCGCCACCGGGGTCATGACAAGAACTATCCTGGACATTCATCCCGGCAAGCTAAAAAAGTAAGCAAGTTAGAGTTAAGGTTCTTGTACACTGCACTTCCTCTCAATGTCCTGTCATTGTGTGAAGATTCAACAAAATAGGTTGAATTTTGTAGTTATTTGTAACGGACAGACTGACGGAAACCATTACTTATCCCCTTTTGCCTTTGGTGGGGAGATACTAAACCAGCTGATACAAGATACAAAATAACTTGTTTCATGTCAACAAACCAGAACAAGTGACTTGTGAACATTATCTAACAATACAAAAGTTGATACAAGATACAAAATAACTTGTTTCATGTCAACAAACCAGGACAAGTGACTTGTGAACATTATCTAACAATAAAACAGTTGATACAAGATATGAAGTAAATTATTTCATGTCAACAAACTGAGGTCACCCTTAATAAATTACTTGTTTGCCACTTCCGACTCATACCATTTTGGGGTGGGTAGGTAAATTATTTTTTTTTGTAATCTATCAGAGAACCTTGTTAAGGACATGTAATGACCGAGAATATTTTAAAAATTAATTCTTTTTTGGACACCAAACATTTTTTTCCTGACCAGTGGGATTGTTTTGAGTCAGCCGAAAGCAGCAAACAAACCAATTTTTAAATTAGGCTCGATAAATTGTGACTCTTTTAACAATACAAATGTTAACGCAAGATACGAATTGACATAATTCATGTCAACAAAACAAGACAAGTGATTTGTGAACATTATTTAACAATAAAAGTTTCAATCAAATATATTTAGTAGCTGGTGAGATAGGGACTTGATGGTACTTGTGTGTAAAGCTAAACTCTTGTGTGAAGTTTCAATCCAATACAGGCAATTGTTACTGAAATATGACCTTGCATGCAAAACTTAAGTTAACTAAGTAGGCTAAAGGTGTGATGCTGATGCAGTGAAAGTAAAAAGGAAAATCATTGAAAAAGCTTTTGAAGTGTCTTATGATGTTGTTTGTGAAACACTAAATGAATTTCCCAATTTTAGAATTAACATGAAGAGTTTGTAAATTAGGGACAATGGTGAAACAAGCCCCAGATGCTTAAAGGTTTCACTTCACAGTTAAATTTTGCTTTTTGTTCTATATAATGAATAGGGTTTTACGGCGTACCAACACATTTTAGATCATTCAACACCAACAGGAAGGAAGATTCCAGGTTCACTCTACATGTACAAAAACAACAAATTAACATACGTATTAAAAAAAATACATCAACAAATGAATATGCAGAATGAACCTAGAACCTTGATACCCGCAGAACTGTAGAGTTTCAGCAAATTCTATCGTATTATTCAATTTTTCGCTTCTTACAACATGCATAAGCCACAGTGATTCTATTCTTGCCATCACTCATGGCTCCCTGGAACCACACAGGGGTTGATAATTTAACCACAATAGTGAACATGACAAAAAATGATAAAATGAACATGACACCCATTCGGAGGATTTGTACCCCTCTGCAGAGATCAACAGTGATTCTATTCTTAGCCAGAACCACACGGGCTTGTTCTTTATAAAAAAAGTGTCTATGATTTCCTCTGTGAAAAAAAATTGACACAGAAAATGTTATAATATTTTTTCCATAGCATGAATGTACTTGCTTATAAAAATGCACAATAACTTATGGGTTGACCAGTTTTTTAAAGACTGCAGCGACACCCATAAGTTTTTTACAAAAGAACACTGCGCAAATGCTCTAAAAAACATCCATCTGTTAAAAATAAAATATATACGGATGACTAAAAGCCACAGAACACTTCAATGATTTCCAACTGTTTTTGTCTATAGCTGCAGCCAAGCATTTTGTCTTTGTTTATACCTGCAGCCACACATCTTATCTTTGTCCATAGCTGCAGTCACACGTCTCATCTTTGTCCATAGCTGCAGCCACAGATCTTGTCTTTGTCCATAGCTGCAGTCACACATCTCATCTTTGTCCATAGCTGCAGCCTAACGTTTCATCTTTGTCCATAGCTACAGTCACACATATTGTCTTTATCCATAACTTCAGCCATACATCATGTCTGCAGTCACACATCTAAAAAGAAAAGAAAAAGAATAATGAAAAAATAAATTAATTTGTATTGTAATATTGCTGAATTGTCCACTGATTAGAGTCCAGAACTATCATTTAGAAGTTCTCCTTTTTCCTTTTACACATCATCTGTTCATGTATTTTAGAGAGAAAGTTTTCATTAAATATTGAATATATGATAGTGGCAATAAACGCATATCAAAGAATTTACAAAGTATTTCTGTATCAAGAAAGTATAATAAACAAAAAGCTATTTTAGGTTCTTAATCCATTTAAATTCACCACCATGGAGAGACACGCTAACATTTTTGTAGGAACTGTTTCATAGTGACTCTGATACAAGACTTTGTTAAGACAAGGCTGAACATGTAACAGGGTTCTGGCAGAGTAACACCATCTGCTATATATCAAGAATAAAAGTACTTGTAACTCTGCCTAAATTTAAAATGTATCTCATTTAGTCCCTCGAGTCCCCTTTATGGTAGTGAACACACACTATGTTTGATAGATGTATTGGGAGTGGATATGAATGTGTCATAAAACTGATGCTGGGGCGAGTGCATAGCCTACTTTTTTTTTTCAAAGAAATTCAAGATAAAATAAGATGAATAAGATAAAATAACTTGGGAGAGCTTTATGTTTCTCAACAAATTGATATGAAAACTTAAAAAAGTTTGAACATATAAAATAACTTCAATGGAAATAAATCATACTCAAGCCAGAAATTCCAAATTACTGATAAATCTGTTATGTACACACCTGCATCTGTACAAGTCATTTCCTTTGTTGTCATGTTTGTAACAGGAAGGTAGAGGTGATGACTAATTTTGTCTTGTATCCTCTGTATCATCTGTGTCTTCCATCATCCAACACTATAAAAGAAAAGTCAATCAATATTCACATTTCACATCAAATGAAAGATAGTCATGAATAAATCTATAAATCTACTACCAACAGTCATGAATAAATCTATAAATCTACTATCAATAGTCATGAATAAATCTATAAATCTACTATCTATATTCATGAACATTCTATAAATCTTCTATCTAATAAATCTACTGTCTACATTCATGAATAAATCTATAAATCTACTAACTATATTCACCAATAAATCTACTATCTATATTCACCAATAAATCTATAAATCTACTATATATATATTCATGAATAAATCCATAAATCTACTATTTATATTCATGAAAATATCTATAAATATTCTTAAATATTCTATCTATATTAATGAATATATCTATAAATCTTCAATCTATAGTCACGATTATATATCTATAAATTTACTATCTATAGTCATAAAGAAAATCTATTATACATCTTTGATTTTATGCTGCGCGCATAAAATGACCTATTTATGTGTTGACGTGCCGTAAAACACCATTCATTCGATTTTATGCATTTAACACAAAAATTGGGAAAATTAGGACAAGTACGTTTGGCCCAGAATCAAGGTGTAAAACTTATCCATAAAAATAATTATTATATGGTTTTCGTTGCCATTAACATTACCTGTGACTTCAGGTTTCCCTTAATTCTGGAATCTACATTTGGTGACCGTGGATGGACGATCAAGATAGGTCAGCAAAAAGGATATCATCACCGACTCCATTACTTAACCCTTTACTCCATAGATACGCCTTTTCCCACACCAATCACAGAATGCCTTTGAAAACAGAGCAGGAAGAGTTCAGACTGCTCTTACAAGCAATCTGAACACTTCCTGCACTGTTTTCCACTCTGTCAGTTAATATAAACATAATTCACCCATTGCAGATGCGTGGTGAAATAATGCTTTCAATTTGAAAGAGACCAAGAAAATGCTTATGGAGCAAAGGGTTAAGATGGTTATATCTGTCCCTGTCTATTGCAGTTGTTAAACATCTCTCCACCATAAATCTGTCCTGTAAATAAAAAAAATCTCATTCCTTTATTTCCCACAAAACATTTTCATCACAGAAAATACTTACATTAATGTTACATAAGGATGTAAAGGAACTACATGGAATCTGAACCTCCCGTCTATCCGTAATTTTACAAAATAATGGATTACACTTATCTATTTGACATTGATTCACTGTTTGTGAAACAAATTCAAACAATACACTTCATAGTTATTTTACATTGATTACGAAACCAGTTCTAACAACTTTTGACAAAACACATTACAAATCTGTATGGGCAGAACAGGTACTAAGCATGTGCAGACAAAACACATTACAAATCTGTATGGGCAGCACAGGTACTAAGCATGTGCAGACAAACACATTACAAATCGGTATGGGCAGCACAGGTACTAAGCATGTGCAGACAAAACACATTACAAATCGGTATGAGCAGAACAGGTACTAAGCATGTGCAGATAAAGTTTC
Organism: Panopea generosa; assembly: GCA_029582155.1. Lineage (NCBI taxonomy): Eukaryota > Metazoa > Mollusca > Bivalvia > Adapedonta > Hiatellidae > Panopea > Panopea generosa. Next base: position 36,942,110 of record CM055908.1, read on the forward strand.
TTGCTCATAAACACTACACATGGCCATGGCAGGATCCGTGCTCTACCAATTTATGGTGTCGGGCCAGTGCATCTAAGTTAACAAATACTAGACACATATTATCTTTACATGTCACTGACTACTTCCTCACATGTTAAAAGATGAAAGTGATTACAATAATTCACTCAACCCCAGTGGTGGAGATTGAAATGAATGTAATGAGTGTACATCAGTACTATTAGTGCTATGTAATGTGCAACTACTGCTGACTGATACCTGTATTTATAAATATTGACAAGACTTTGTATAATAAGCTATAACCGGTCTATGCAGGTGACTAGTTTCGATTGTCTCTATCGAGGTTTGAGCTGAACTTGGCGATAATCAATTGTGTTTGTTAGCATCCAATTGCCGCTGCACAGTGACTTTTTCAGTTATTATCTTACTGTCAGGTAATTAATGTTAGATTACCAGGTATATACAAGGGGAATTCAAGTAATTTCAACCTAAATGATTTTCAACACATATATGATTTTTTTTAATATCTCTGTCTCCCTCTTTTTCGTGTCTCTTCGAATGTTTTTTTACACAGGTGAAGTAAATGAATTACTGATTTGAATCACATATTTCATAGACATAGCGATAAGTACTTCATTTGACCTCTCTTCCATTCTATTTTAAATGAAAAGTTAACGGCCCTTTATCACTAAAACTCATATTGGTCCATTATCAATCAGTTAACCAAAATGATTGTAACCAATAATCAATCGTGAAAATATCAACTGATTTCCATCACTGCAGATGACATCATTGGAGGATAACATGCATTTTGACAATAGAGTACCAATTCAACAGAAAATAGAAAGTATGGAAGACATCGGTCCCTTCTTTCTTATTTTTACAAGAAACGATTTCAATATTTTTATTTCAAATCTGTGAGTGAGTTCAGTAATGCATTTTTGTTTGATTTTGTTTGAATATCTAGCATCAGTTTTGGGTTCTATGTGACTGAGTGGTCTAAGGCGCTGTCTCAAAATCACACCAAATCACACCAAAAACCATTCAGTCATCAGAAATGATGTTTTTTTGTCATTTTCTCTTATATAGATTTAGTCAAGTAGGCCCCACCCCCAAGGCCAAACCATGAAACCCAGGGACATGCAATTCACAATTTTTATAAAGGACTCATATGTGTCCATAATCATGCTCACCATTTGTTTCCCAGTGCTTTCAACAGGAAAGTGAAGATTTGCGAAGTTTAACTTGAATTTGACTGTTTTGGCCCCACCCCCAAGGCCTCAGTGCAATGGGGATCATGCAATTCATATTTTTTATTTACTCTTAGGTACCTTAGCTGCATAGAACATTTCATTACGATTGAGCTTACGATTTTTGAGATGTAAAAAAAGTCAATTGTTTACGGAGGTACGACAACAGAAAAAGGCAATCGCATAAGGTCCCTTGAGACAAAGTCCCAGGTGGTGACCTAAAAATGGTTTGGCATTACATTTTGTTAGCCATACCCAATAAACTCTGTGGGGACATCAAAGTTGTATTTTCTGTGTCAACACTACAAACCTGATCTCATCATTCCTCTTGCCTGCCTCTTCCTTCTTCTGTTCCTCTGCCATTTTTGCCTTGATCTCTTGTGCAGCCTCAGGCAATTCCTCAATTCTTCAAATTCAACACCTGGAGTAAAGTTGTTGTTTTTTTAAATGAATGGGATTGAATGGAATGTTCTCCATATTACAGATTATATAACTTATGTTGTCCAGTTGTATTGATTTATGTTGTTTTATGACGTTTAACATTTAGTGTCCCTTTCAAACATTTTTCAGTCAAACTCTTACAAAAATTTAAAAGACCCTTATGCAGGGCCAAATTAACCCCAGCATGATGACTTGAACAAATATGAGAGTTTCATGCAAGACATGTTGTACACCAAATTTGATTAATTTAATAAAGTTAAAACTTCCATAGTCACTGGACTGGAAAATTGCATTCGTCCACTCACCTTTTGGCCATGACTAGTTGCATTTAATGAAACTGACCTGACAGCATATATTTTGAGACATTGATATTTTTTTTATAAGGAACCCGTTGGAAATAAGTAAAACTTTATGGAGTATCCTGTGTAATATATATGTCCCAAATCTATGTAACAGTAATATATTATAGTTGACAGTCATGAGAATAATCTAAAACTTAATATTTGTATTTTTGTTGTATTTGTTGATGATATTTGTTTGTATTTATGACATATATATTTAACAAATAAATCTATAAATCTACTATCTATATTCATGAATAAACATACAAATGTATTATCTATATTCATGAATAAATCTATAAATCTACTATCTATATTCATTAATAAACCTACAAATGTATTATCTATATTCTTAATAAACCTACAAATGTATTATCTATATTCATGAATAAATCTATGAATCTACTATCTATATTCATTAATAAACCTACAAATGTATTATCTATATTCATGAATAAATCTATAAATCTACTATCTATATTCATTAATAAACTTAAAAATGTATTATCTATATTCATGAATAAATCTATAAATCTACTATCTATATTCATTAATAAACTTAAAAATGTATTATCTATATTCATGAATAAATCTATAAATCTACTATCTATATTCATTAATAAACCTACAAATGTATTATCTATATTCATTAATAAACCTACAAATGTATAATCTATATTCATGAATAAATATATAAATCTACTATCTATATTCATTAATAAACCTACAAATGTTTTATCTATATTCATTAATAAACCTACAAATGTATTATCTATATTCATGAATAAATTTATAAATCTACTATCTATATTCATTAATAAACCTACAAATGAATTATCTATATTCATTAATAAACCTACAAATGTATTATCTATATTCATTAATAAACCTACAAATGTATTATCTATATTCATTAATAAACCTACAAATCAGGCCTTCTAAAATTGCCGGTTTTTCGGTTTAATAAGTTTAATAAAAGATCGGTCCAGATATTTTCTGTCGGTCGTATATATTCTCATAAATTGCTCTTACCATGCCATACTGACCTGTGAAATACGCCTTGTGGCAATACCATTTGACCCAATAATCCGATTGTTTTGTCACCTGCTGTGCGAAATGATGTCAATGTTGACTTAACCATTAATGATATTAGGGGGAGTTTATCGGAAGAGTCTATCACTATGTAGCACGCCTTCAATGTGTGATCAGCGACCCATAGCGTTCTGTCGGTTCATCAAAAGATTGTGTTTGCGTCTGTAATTTCTTTGTTATACCACTTGCAAAAGCTGGGAGGGTCGGACCGAATATTGTTTGCGTCATTTAAAATATTTGATAAAACGTGCAGTGTTACTTGTTTGTTTCATTTGTTTTAAAAATAACTATATATACGAGCTGGTTTGGTAATTGTACGTTAAGTGGCTAGCTACAGCACAACGCATATCAAAAATAAAAAAGTTGAATGAACCGTTACATTGGTTTCCACGGTGACTATTTTTAATATAATGAAAATTATTCAGTAAAGCGGAAATATAATGTCAGTCATTAAAATGTACACAATGTGATAAAGTATGTTATAAATAATACACAGATAAACTTGAAATAGTTCCCTATTAATGAATAAACGGAGAAAATACATGGTGCAACTGACATGGTGGGTGGGGTATGCATATGTCATATAGTGATTTTTTTAAAAATAAGTGCGATTCTTACGGTAGTAAAAAACCTGGACCGATTTGCATTTTGGAATTTTAGAAGGCCTGCTACAAATGTTTTATCTATATTCATGAATAAATCTATAAATCTACTATCTATATTCATTAATAAACCTACAAATGTATTATTTATATTCATGAATAAATTTATAAATCTACTACCGGTATCTATATTCACAAATAAATCTAATTTACTATCTATATTCATTAATAAATCTATTATATTTCTTTGATTTTATCAAGGAATTATATAGAAAAGGAAAAACAACTGATTAAGATGTTATGAACGCTCGCGTATTCATGCAAAATCTCGCAAAATCTTGTTTTCAAATGTCCTAACTTCCATTCATCTCAGAATACAAATCAAAATTCTTTGCACAATGGAATTATCTACAAAATGAGACCAATGTTTTTTATAAGTTCCTCTTCAACAAATCTTTTAGGGGACCTCATTGCAATGCTACATTTAAAATATCTAAGGTCTAGGCCTTCAACTTTCAGAGAAAATGTTTTTTTAAAGTTTTGCTTAAAATGTGCTTATAAGTCCCATGGCTGGGGCATTTCTGGTTGAATCACGCTGGTTCATTAACATATCCGTGATCTTGTGGTTGAATAACTGCAGTGCAAGTTTAGTTAGAATCAATGAAAAATGAAGGTGCTATCGCGTCTACAACATTCTCCCTCTATACATAACTCTATGTAAAACAGTGACCCTTGTGGCGGCCCAAAATTGAACCTCAGGGGACCCGACTTCAAAAATCTTTTAGGGTACTTCAATACAATGCTATTTGTAAAATATCCTAAGTCTAGGCCTTGAACTTTCAGAGAAAAAGTTTTTTAAAGTTTTGCTTAAAATGTGCTTGAAAACCCTGTGGTGGGGGCTTTTGTGGTCAATTCATGCTGGTTCAAGAATTCGTCCAAGATCTTGTGGTTAAATAACGGCTGTGAAAGTTTGGTTAAGAGTCAATGAAAAATGATAGTGCTATCACATCTACACCATTCTCCCTATATAACTTGGTAACTATGTAAATCAGTGAACCCTGTGGCAGCTCAAAATTTGACCCCAGGGACCCGACTTCAAAAATCTTTTAGGGTACTTTAATGCAATGGTATTTTATAAAATATCTAAAGTCTAGGCCTTGATTTTTCAGAGAAAATGTTTTTTAAAAGTTTCGCTTAAAAGGTGCTTATAAGCCCTGTGGCGGGGGTATTTGTGTTCAAATCACGCTGGTTCTCATACTCGTCTGAGATATTGTGGTTATATGCTGTGCAAATTTTGTTATGGTTCAATGAAAACTGAAGGTGCTATCATGTTTACCAAAAAAATGGTTGAAGGACGACGACAGATGACGGTACTTTGGCCAGGTTAGCTAAAAATCAAGGAAAGTACTTGAATTTTTACTTCAAACTGCAATATATTTTAAATTCAAGTTCATTGTGTGTGTTTAAAACATTGTAAAACATCTCAGGTTACATACACCTTACATTTTATGCAAATGGAATCAGTTGTCTGTGAATTTTGAGGGATTTATTTGCCAAATTATTAATGCTTTGCATGCTATTTATCAACATTTGGTAGAGAAATGCAAGATTCCTATCTTACTTTTGACTGATCTTCTTTCCTTGATTTTATGCATTATAATTAAAACAAATGAAAAGTAGAACAACTAACTTTGGCCCTGAATCAATGTGTAAAAATTATTCATTGAAATAAATAGGTTTTGCTGTTATTAACATTACCTGTGAATTCATGTTTTCCTTAATTCAGGTTTCTACATTTGGTGACCATGGATGGACGATCAAGATCAGCAAAAAGGCTCATGGCACAGGCTCCATTACTCAAGATGGTTCTATTTGTCCCCAACTATAGCAATTGGTAAGTGATCGTTTACAACTCTCTACCATGAATCTGTCCTATAAATAAAAACAAGTTTCATAATCATTCCATTATTTCCCACAAGACAGAAAATACTTACAATCTAAATGTTACATAAGGATGTAACTGGACTACATGGAATCTGGACCTCCAATCTGCCCTTAGATTTACAAAATAATGGATTACACTTATCTACTTTACATTTATTCACTGTTTGTGAAACAAATTCTTACAATACACTTAATAGTTATTTTACATTGATTATGAAACCAGTAACAATTTTAAAATCTGTATGTGCAGAACAGGAACTAAGCATGTGCAGACAAAACACATTACAAATCTGTATGGGCAGAACAGGTACTAAGCATGTGCAGACAAAACACATTACAAATCTGTATGGGCAGAACAGGTACTAAGCATGTGCAGACAAAACACATTACAAATCTGTATGGGCAGAACAGGTACTAAGCATGTGCAGATAAAACACATTACAAATCTGTATGGGCAGAACAGGTACTAAGCATGTGCAAACAAAACACATTACAAATCTGTATGGGCAGAACAGGTACTAAGCATGTGCAGATAAACTTTCTTGCTCATAAACACCACACATGGCCATGGCAGGAGACTGAACATTGGCTGTGTGTAAAGCCCTCTGCAAATGTCAATATTGCTTGCTCTCACAAAAAATGTGAGTTGGACAGGCTGACCAGCAATGAATTTAAGTGTCATTTCCCGTTCAGATTTTTTAAGTTTTCTGCCTCGAGTATTACTGAGTGAAATTCCTCAATAGGTTCACCGTTTCCAAGTCAAATGAAACAAAAAGCAGCTTCCTCTGCTAGTAAGTTTGGATCGTTATTCCTGTTTTCTACCAAAAGGTCTGTTCAAATCCAAGACCACAGTAGTTCTGAAGTGGGAGGGAGAGAATCCCACCAAGTCAGGGCTGGCTCAGAACATATAAGACTCAAACTCATTAACAAATTTCTCTCCTTCCTCATGCAACCTGAGTATTTGAGTAATCCAGTTGCTGAGTTACAAATGTTTGTGCCATAGTTTGTCTACCTGATGTGCTTGTTGTGTATTGATTGAATGAATATTTAACATCATTTTTATGCCATTGAGGGCTAACAGACGATCTGTTTTCTAGGATCCTGAAAGGTTAACCAGTAATTGAGCACACCCCATTTCCGCAAGTACCTGACAACTTTCCCACATGAATCAGCAGTGAGAGAAAAATGATAATGAGACAAATGTAGTAAATCGATCATCACAGAAACTGGTTCTAGACGGGTACTTGAACTTACGTCCCCTAGATTGATAGTCAGACGCGTCAGGGCCTGGCTTTGTTGTGTTTTGAAAATGATATTGGTAACAACATGTTGCCAACAACAGGTAATTTCCAGATTACAATCAGCCAAGAAAGGACATATACAGAATTTAAACAATGGTACATGGCATGAAGTCTAGAACGAATTTCATGCACTTTGTAAACGTAGTTATTTTTTGAGAACACAAGAATCAATGACAAAGTCGCCAATTGGAGTTTCTTGCAAAAGGTTAACAAAACCCCCACAATTTTTATGATGGACTCAAGGCCTCAATAAGCATTTGTTTTCCAGTCCTGCTTATAACAATTTTAAAAGCTTATCTTAAATTTTTTAGGCCCCATCCCAAGGGCCAAACGGTGAAACCCAGGGACATGAAATTCACATTTTCATACGGCTCATATAGGTCCATAATCATGCTCACATTTGTTTCACAGTGCTTCCTATAGTAAGAAGATTTTCAAAGTTAACCTTGAATTTGACTGTTTTGGCCCTGCCACAAGGTCCCAGGGGGGGTTTGGACCATGCAATTCACAATTTTGATTCACTTCTAGGTACCAAAAAATATCAATAGTTTACAGATGTATGAAGCACAAAAGGCGATCGCAAAAGGTCACTAAACAAAGTCTCAGGTAAAAACCTCATGTTGTTGATTGAATTGATATTGTTATGGAATAAACCCACTGATAAATATTTATTCATGTGAAAGGCAAGTGTGGTTTTATCTGCTTTCATGTATTTGCACTTCTGCAGCCTCATTTCATTTTTGTTTGACACATTGTGTTGTGTGATCCAGTGCTCCAGATAAGCTTTTGGCCAAATGCTTATTTTACTCCCTTAATAAAAATCTAATGCTTAAAATGAAAATTGAAAGAGTATTTTCAGATCAGCATTTGGCTAAATGCTTATTTTACTCCCTAAATTAAAATGCAATGCTTAAAATGGAAATTGAAAAAGTATTTTCAAAATTTACCTTTACTTCTGACCAGACACTGTTAATGTTTGCTTTAATACAGATTTGAGTTGTCTTCAATTTTATTTATTATCAGCCATGGGAATTTTACTTTCCACGATTCAATGGTATTTGTATTGACATTGCCTCCCATGTGTTTTTTGTTTATTTTTGTGACTTCGTAATACATGCATCAATAACTCACTTTTGAGAGTATTATTTTTCTTAAAGAACTGGAATAAGTTAGAATAATGATTGGGTTTCTTTTGTGTGTTTTTTGTCTTCCAATGCCAGAAGCAGATGATGCCATTTATGATAAATACGATAAAATAATCAGCTAAGTAATGCAGGTTTGTTTATAGCAGGCCTCTTTAAAACAGTTTGAAATACTCAACATGCTCAGTGACAATGATCTTCGGGAAATAACTCTTATTGTATATAGTTAGTGTTGTTCCCCGATCTACCAATAAACAGTCTATTTTTATCAGTATAGGTCAAGGAACCAGACTTTGTTTTACATAGCAGTAACTTTCCTTAGATTTGTTTATTTCACAGTGTCTACTTCCGTTGTGAAAACCCCGGTCTTTGGAAATACGCACAAGATCGCCAATGAAATGCTTAAATTCAATTGTTTATGTGTACTGGTATGCACATTTATTATTTTCAATGCTTTTTTTGTAAATTTCAATGCTTATTTACGCAAATAAGCACCTTATCTGGAGCACTGGTGATCGAAATCAGGTACCACCATTTTGTTGGAAGTATATTAGGATCACTGTGATGTGGATGTCAAATGTCAATTGGCTTGTATTCGTTATCCTTTTGGTAGAAAGTCATTTCTTTATAAGTTTATAGTTTTTTAAACGTTATATACAAGCATTTAGTGTCAACAGCCATTTTGCATTGAAATAAGTTGCAGTGATTCTTAAATGATTGAAATCTTGTAAGGAATAATATATAGAGATGGAAAGGCAACTGATTGAAATTTCATGAATGCTGGCATATATTCAAGCAAAATCTTGCAATATCTCGTTTTCAATTATCTTAACTTCCATTCATCTCTGGAACACAAATCTAAATTCTTACATTGCAGAATGAAATTCTCATCAAAACATTCCCATCAATTTGTGTTTAAAATTGTTGAAGTACTTATGCTTACAAAATTTGTATGCTGCAGCTAAACTAATGACAAATTATGATAAATTTTCATTCAAACCTCAATATTTTGAATTCAAGATCATTTTGCATGAACGAAACATATTTAAACATTTAAGATTACATATAACTTACAGTTTATGTACAAGAAATCAGTTGCATTATGAATTATTAATTTGCAAATTATTAATCCTTTGTGTGCTATTTCATCAACATTTAGGCAGTAGATGCAAGCTTCCTATCCTTGTCTTTGCACCATCATACTGGATACAGTGACCAGTTTAACCAGAAATGTGCAAAGTGCGTGAAATCCAGTTTTGAGACATCTCAGTGATGCACCCGGTATTTTTTTCTTTTTTTTATAATATTTAAACAAAAACCAGACATATAAACTTGGATGTATATATATATATATACAGTATACCAAATACCGCGATATACCCATTACCACGAATGCCCATATAAATACAATCTGGGAAGACATGCGCAAAACTCAAACATCCATTTGCATCGGCATTTGTTTGCATTTTGTATCGTCAACTGTTTATTACTCAGCATACTTGAGTAACCTTATTACTGTTTATTATTGACGTCTCTCTTTACATGGATGAAAAAAATTGACTCCCGGTATTAGGTAGGACCAGTATATATATAATTAAGTCACTGCACAAACAAAATAAATGTTTTGACAAATATGTTGAATTTTTTATTTCTTTACAGTCACAGGGGCTAGTTATAGAAGTATATATAAAATTGTCACTAGACCCCGTGTTAACAGTTGCATTTTGTTTTTAAAAAGAAAACCATATTTACGTGCGTGAAATCCGGGTACTGTAGTCTGTATATCAACGTGGTCCGCGGGCGTACAGAATGTTGCAAGTAAAACAATATAAAATACGAGGCATATCCGTCGTTTGAATTATCCGTTTGAATATTGTCATCTTTCATGCACCAGTTGTATTGTGCTGTAACCTTAAAAGTGATATTTTTATAAACGAAAAAAAGGAAATTTCTATCACAAACCGCGCATTATTTTCATTCGAAAAAAAAAAAATAGAGAGTCTCAAGGGGAAAGAACTCGGGAATAAGAAAGACAACTCGTACAACTCAATACACATATAATATCGACCGAGTTGTTCCCCTTAAAAAGCGATATATTTCGGTTTAATTTCTGTAATGGTCAAAGGGAGACTAGACCAATTAGAGATTATCTCCCTTTGACCATAACGAAACAAAATGTGAAATTTGAAATACTTCTACAGTTTCTCTAATACCAAATTATTCCGGAAGTGGTTGAGAATGTGCGATTGAAATTAATATTTTAGTCTTGATCATATACGACGCTTGCTTTTCTAAATAATAAGCGTTGCATATGATTAAGACTAAGATTATTTTTCAAATAATATATAAAAAAAAAACAAGATAGTATCTTTGTTATGTCGATGTTTACTATTTCTGTCGGCTTCATTTATGCTTTATGAATATCTTATTAAGTGGTTGTTTACAATTTCAATCACAAACGTGCTTTTGTTTATGTTCGTGTATCGGTCGTGTAGGTTCAATAAGAAAGATAACTCGTATAATCCAAACAAATATTGATACGATCGAGTTATCTCCCTTTGACGGAGGCATTTGTGGTAGAATCACGCTGATTCAAGAACTCTTTCGATACCTATACTAAATTATTTAACAAGAAAGACAACTGAGAGTCTGTTGGTTTTTTTTGCACAGCCATATGGGCCCATTAATTATTTTTGCATATGAAAACTGAATTAAAATAGTAATACTTTTTTTTTAGTCTTTTGATCTATTTTCAAGCCTCTTTAATCCTTACACGATCTTTGAATGAGAGATGTACATACATTTAGAGACTCGCAATCTTTAACTTTATTTTCTCCATATCGAAAAAAGTATTTTTGCATATGCCTTATGAGGCCATTTATATTTTGCCATATGTGTACCCCTACTTACAGACACTCACAACTTTTGCAACCCAAACAAATACAATGTAAATCGAGTTGTCTCCCTTCGACCACTATATCTCCCACTTACCCATTCATACAGCACAGTATTCTCAGTAGAGTTCCATAGGTAGATTGCAAAGGAAGCCTGAAATTGATTTCCAGATCATAAGTTCTGTGGCGGGGTCATTTGTGGTTGAATCACGCTGGTTCAATAACTGTCTGAGATATCGTGGTTATATATAACTGCTGTGCAAGTTTGATTAAGATTCAATGAAAAATGGGGACAGCTATCGTGTCGACATGACATTTTCCCTTTAAAACTCTATGTAAATTAGTGATCCCTGTTTTGGTAAGTTTAGTGAAGCCACATTCAAACCCAAGCTGAGAAACACACTGAAATTTGACCGCTCAACAAAATTTATTAATGATGTTGCTGTTAAAGGGTACCGCACGTCAGAATATAAATGGCTATTTATCGTTAAATAGACATGTAAATAACACAAAAATCAACAAATTTTAATTGAACGAAATTTATCAAATGAGAAAAATGACATTAAATATCATGATTTCAAGCGTTTCCTAAATGCTATGGGCGCCGCCATTTTGTAGCTCTTTTGTGATGGAGGTATTCGGTGACGTCATAACTGCACTTCCGTTCTAGTTATCGCGCAAATTGTATTGTGTCGTTAGTGACTGCTCTCTACTGAAACTCTTATGTATATACACTAATATACGTAATCAGTTTATATACAGATATACAGTGCATTAGTGAACATCGAAGGTAGACAATTAAACGCGAAAACGATTCTGAATTGAAGGACTTAACCCATTAAACATTGTTTTCTCCAGCGGAATAAGTGGGTGGAGTAATGCGATATGTTTTGTGGGCAGTGTTGTTTTTAGTTTTCCTAATATGTGATTTCACATTGCCTCAGTGTCAAGCTTCTGGTGACATCACGCGCAAAACGCCTTTATACTTTGGGGTAGGACTTAAGATTGTAGAATGAAGCGTACCAATGCCTTGGCGTACTACTATCCAAGGATACAATTTCTGATGATTTCAGTACGAAGATGACCATATGCGACATACATATAAACTTAGTGTATATTATCCAGTGGGAAGCTCTTAAAAATGTGCTTATAACATATAGCTCAGCTGATTTCTGAAATTTAATTTGTAATTTTATATACTCTTCCAAAATATTGTGAAATTGATATATCAAACTTTCACAATATTATAAGTGCAGGCTGTTTGAACAGGTGTGATAATCCAATTAACAATAAAAACAAGAGGTTAATGCCAAAACATAAGGTGTGAAAACGATATGGTATCTTAAAGTTGTTATTAAAATACAAATTAAGGCCCATTAATTGTGACAGGCCCGATTAGCTCAGTCAGTTACGTGTCTAACTATCAATTCTGGTGTCTCGAGTTCGAATCCCAACCCGGCGACAGTCTCTGTGATGACTGACATACAACATTGTGTCTCAATATCATTTGTCTCTCACTGCTGATTCGAGTGGAAAAATTATCAGTTACTTGCGGTTGTTGGGTGTGCTCAAGTACTGGTTAACTTTTGCAGGAAACAGTGGTTAGGTTAACTGAACATCTGAACAGTAAACCCTCGATGACAAAAATTTATGCTAAATATTCAGTCAACCATTAATTGTTCATAAACTCATTTTATTAATTTTATAATCAATAGGTAATTTAGTTTATTTATATATGGCTTTTTCACAGTCAACTAGGTCATTATTCTTGAATAGACATTTGAACTACCTCTACTTCGCAATGAAAAAAGATAAAGTAAAACCATTGTTCCTTTATTTATTCATTAATACATGAAAAGTTTTTTTTACTGTTAAAATAGTGTTCTGGTATACAATTTATGAAAAATATTCATAAAATCATATAACATAATTTTTTTACTTGTAAGTTTGCATTGATATTGAAACCCTAATTAACTGAAAATGTTTAAATTAGTAATAAGACATAATACTATGTGATATAACATCCTGTCATAAACCCTGGGGTCATTAAACCTGGGGTGATCACGCTTATTAGGGTACAATATGCACAATGTGGCAGGGTATTTCTCATTACCACATGGTGTGAATGTGGTGTTGGTGAATTATGAAAGCTCAACAGGGTGCCAGTAGCTGGACAGTAACATACACTTTGTGCAATATGCCTGTAGACATTATATTTCATATGACACTCCCTATAAGGAGACACATTCATATATGTTCAGAGAACTGGTAGAATAGATAATCATCATATATCAAATTGGGTAGTAACACCATTTGAATAACCAAAAGACAGTGCCAGTTATGTAAAACAACACAAAAAAAAAAACCCAACTCATTCATGCTTCATCTAAATTTACTAAAAAGGATATGAAATCAAAATTTTATCAGCCATTTCTCAGTACGCAACAATGGCCGCACCAGCTAAACACGATAAGAAAAGAGATATAATATTATTTCTTATTCTCTCTTAGACAGGTAAATATATGTAACAAAACATTTTCCCTTAAATTCCATTCTTGGTCTAATTAGTGTTTTTTTTTTTGATAATGTATTGACTGAGTAGCAAACAGTATATACCCTGATAGTACAGCATGAATGTGCAGGCTCGCCTGGATCTACATCAACACTGACGGCAATAATTACTTTTTTATCAAGCTAAGGGTAATTTTACTATTTTGAAAAATTCAATCATCAATGTCAGGCTACATGATAAGATGTCAGAGTTGTGATTGATGGGTTTCGGGTTTGATCTCTGGTTCATGATCGGTGTGACTGTTTAACAGTTATCATCTTTTTGGGTGAAAACTTCATAAGACATTGCTGTGACATCTCTGTATTATTTCTGTGATACATTCTAAATCTTCTAAATTTCCAATAGTGTGAAATTGCATCTGCAGCACGTATTTTCGTCAGACGAAAGCATCATTACAGTTTTCGCAGCTGCAAAAATCTTTCACGTGTGTGAACAACTGTGCCGTCTCACTATTTCTCTCGTCTTCTAATTCATTTAACTCTGGTTCTGAAAATTCTGGTTCAAAGTTGTAGGCCACAAGTCCTTCTCCGTTACTAAAATCCATTTTATTATTCTTGCGAGTACTTTTGCCGGTGACTATAATTGCACGTTTCTACATCTGCTGTAGCGTATAAATCAATTATGTTTTAAACCGGAAGTGCAGTTATGACGTCACACAGGTATCCAATATGGCGACTTCCACCATAAAGTCGATGTGCGAAAATGACCGTTACAAAACGAGCTGATATATCTTTATGGACTCGAATTTATGCATAATAATACTATTAATAGAAAGCTGAACTCATAGCTATTCATATTATCCTGTTTTATACACAGGGTTGCGTTCCCCTTTAATGTTTAGCAGCTGTGGTATAAAGACATAAAAGCAAATAGGTATATAATTGTAATCATTTATTTCATCAATCATTCATTAGATCTATAAACCACGTCACTGACAACAAAATTATGAAAATCCTGTAGGTTATTAAAATTCTCAATATATCACTGAAAATTACTTAACAGTAAATTGCTATCAAATAATGTTACAATGTTCTTGAGAACACCAATCTCTTGTATACTAATTAAACTATTATTTAAAACTCCAGTTACTACTATATCAAATAATAATATTAATTAAAATTCATCAAACTCTTGAGAAAAACATCCATCAGTTACTTGTAGTAATTAATAGTATTAATTAAAATTTGATAAACTCTCAAGAAAAAGACAATTACTTGTATAGTAATTAATGTTGATTAAAATTCATCAAACTCTTGAGAAAAACACCCACCAACTACTTGTAGTAATTAATAGTATCAATCAAAATTTGAAAAACTTTCAAGAAAAAGACAAATTACTTTTATAGTAATTAATAATATCAATTAAAATTCGCCAAACTCTTGAAAAAAAAAAATCACTTAAAAATGACACCTTTAAATATTCCTTAATCAATAAAGTGGAATGAGTTGTGATAAATATATTAATTACTATAACTATTATCATGCAAGCTTGATTATTTGGTTATGTTTCATAGAATACAGTATGTGATCAGTGTTCTCCAGTGTTGATGAATCTCAAAGCTTTGTCAGTGGCAAGAGGTCAATATCTTATTCACACACCACAGTTATTCTATTTTGAATAAAAGGAATTAAAAATATGTTAAATTCTTCTAAACCTTTAGAATGTATTATCACTTTCTGTTGTTATTCACCATCATAACTGAGTGGTCACCTCAATATTTATACATAATTTACACACAACTAGGCTTGGTATCAATTACTCTTGTGAAGTTTCTTGAATCCCAGCCAATGGCTGCCAATAAATAGCAACCACAAAAAAGATATATACAAAAATCAAAGGGTTATAACTCATTGAAAAATTATTCTCACAAAACATGCCGACAATATGCACAACTAGGCTTTGTACCAATCACCCATGTGAAGTTTCTTTGAATTCCTGCAAATGGTTGCCGAGAAATAGCAATCACAAAAATTGTCCACAGACGTACTGACAAATGCACCTATCAACAGACCAAGAGCACAACTCCTATATAGCCCAATATACATAGGTTAACCAGTACTTGAGCACAAACCCATCACCGCAAGTAACTGATAACTTTCAAACTTGAATCAACAGAGACGAATGATAATGAAAGCAGTGTTGTAGATCAATCATCACGGAAACTGTGGCCAAGCGGATATTAAAACACATCCTCTGCATTTGATAAAAACTTAATTAGATATCAGGGTCATCTGTAGCTGAGTGGTCTAGACCTTGAACTTTCAGAGAATTTTTTTTTTTAAAGCTTAGCTTAAATGCATGTATAAGCCCTATGAAGGGGCATTTGTAGTCGAATTATACTGGTTCAAAAACTTGTCCGATTAAGAGCTTGTCCATAACCTTGTGGTTACATAACTGCTGTGCAAGTTTGGTTAAGATTCAATGAAAATTGGTGGTGTTATTGCATCTACAACAATTTCCCTATATAAAACTATGTAAGACTGACCCCTGTGGCGGCCCCAAATTTTACCCTAAGGACCCGATCTCAACAAAACTTTTAGGCGACATCCATGTAATATATTTAAGGTCTACACCTTGAACTTTCAGAGAAAATGTTTTTTAAAGTTTTGCTTAAAATGCACTTATAAGCCCTGTAGCAAGCGCAGTTGTGGTTTAAGAACTTGTCCGAGATCTTGTTGTTATATAACTGCTGTGCAAGTTTGGTTAACATTCAATGAAAAATGTTATCGCACCTACAACACTTCCCCTATATAACTATGTAAAACAGAGATCCATGTGGCGGCCCTAAATTGACACCAGTGAGCCAACTTAATAAAACTTTAAATGACACAGCCTCAACTGAACAATATACCAGATGTTAAAAAACATCTCTGGTAAATTTTGTTCTCTTTGTTAGATTTTGGGAAAAACACAAAATTCCCGTTTACAGTTGGTGACACACCCTTTATGTAATTGTTGTTAAGTATGAACAAATTCAAGTTTGACCAATTTTACAGCCCGTGTAGTTCCAGCTAAGAATAGAATCACTGTCGATCTCTGCAGAGGGGTAGAAATCCTCAGAATGGGTGTCTTGTTCATTTTATCATTTCTGTCATGTTCACTATTGTGGTTTAATTACCAATGCCTGTGTGGTTCCAGGGAGCCATATGAGTGATGGCAAGGGTCACTGTGGCTCATACATGTCATAGAAAACAACAATTTGAAAAATATGACAGAATTGTGAACTCTGCAGGTATCAAGGGTCCATGTTCATTCTGCATATTCATTTGCTGATGTATCTTTTTAATCTGTATGTTAATTTGTTGGTTTTTTTTGTATGTGTAGAGTGAACTTGGGAGTCTTCCTTCCACTATTTCCTTAAACTGCAGTGATGTCTAAAATGTTTAAATTAACTTCTAAAATAGACTTGATATAGAAAATTTACTGTTTTCCCCTCGTGAGTGTTCATATGTTAAAACCATTGTCTACTTAATGGGCCCTAGTTCCTTTATTTCAATTGATATGAAACGTTTATTCATGAGCAAATTTAGCTCATCAGTTCTTGAGATAAAGATTTTTGAAATTTCATAATTTCATTATTTTTTTAACCACTGCTTGTCATTTATAGATATTAAATCTCCGTCAACAGTTCCGTCTCCGTTGTTATGACTGAACAATACTCTGTAGCTAAAGATGTTTAAAAAATGAGAAACAAAAAAAAGATTTCAATTTCTGTCTTCCCATAACATTTCCATGAAAAAATCAAAGTCCCGTTATCAGCCCAGTCCCGTTACTATACCTAGACCCTTCAATTGAACAAACCCAAAATCTCTTCAAAAGTGAAACATTTATACAAATTATGAATAAATTCAATGACAACAGACTTTACTTTTCTGTTAGGATGTTAAACAAAGTCGTTTTCCACTTTTAGTTCTTTCATTTGTATTACTAGTAATTTTTGTCAGCTTGATTGCGACTTACTTCCGGGTTTTGGGAATTACTCTTGAGTTATATTTTCAGTACTGGGTTTCATTTTTGAGGATCATAGGGGCGAATCTGGATCAAACCTGTGACCTGTCCTGAGCAGCCAAAAACCTATCCACTACACAAAAATGCCCGCATTATTTTTTAGCTGTCTCAAGTGATCATTGTGGTTGTCAATGAAGATATAAGAAGATATCAAAATTTCAAGAACTAGCATTTGTCTTAAATCAGATGGAATTCATTGGAGTCCCAAGTAATAGAGGACATTTTTATGAAGAAATATACAGTCAAATCTGGGTAAGTGGTCATCTCTATTAAGTGGCCACTTGTCTTAAGCAGCCACATTTGCTATTTCTCATTTATATGTTTTCAGAATAAATTAACCTGTATTAAGCAACAACCTGTCTTAAAAGGCCACCATTGCTCCTTCCATTGACTGGCTGCTTAAGACAGGTTTGGCTGTATCAGAAACAAATGTCTCCTCTGAAATGAACTTTTTTTACAATCATTTTGCCATATTTACATTTCATATTTGATACAAAGCTTTATTAATTTGATACAAAATGTAATCGAGGGGTTAATTTCTTATATATTATTTTAGTTAAAACATGATTCAAGTTGTCAGAAGTGCACATTGTCGTATATTATTTCTGGAAGTCAAAACAACCCTGATGTTATCTTCATTGGTATCTGGTCTGTTTCCACTCATTCTGAAAAAACACAATAAAACAGAATGTAATTGGTAATGTAACTTTCAAGTGGTAACAGTGAATATTTTGAAATTTAGCACTTCAAAAAAATGCTTTGGCAGTGACAGCAATGAATGTTATAACATCAAACCTGTGTGTGCGGTCACTTCTATTGAGCAGCCACATGTTTTAAGCAGCTATTTGTTATTTTTGTTCCTTCCCTTGTCTGGCTGCTTAAGACAGGTTTGACTGTAATTGGGTCATGTAACTTTAAGATGACAACAGTAAATGTTTTGAAATTTAGTGCACTTTGGAAAAATGCTTTTGGAGTAACAGCAATGAAAGTTTTAGTATTAAATGTAAACAACAAAAGTATATAGGTTATAATTTTGTCCAAAACATGTATGAAGATTTTGTTTATTCTTTATTATAAATTTTGGATTATTTTATCAAGGAATTAAATGCGAGAATATTTATTATGCAACAGACTGTATTTGCATTTCTTGCATACCAGATATTGAAGGATATATGCATCTTTCCTGGGGCCAGATATATTTTTATTTCACTATAAAGTTCTCATGCTACCATCTGAATACAACATCAACTAACTGCAATCGTGGTAAAATAAAATATGAATTACATGTAAACTAAACTAACTACTAATGTGTTTGGTACGCAAGAAAAAGAATCATTTACGGTTTTTTCTTTTCAGATAGAAAATTTGATCCCTTGGGACAAATGACAGCTTTCTTTTTGTCTTTCTTCCATATGGTCACCAATAAATTCTGATCAACAAATGAGGGTTGTAGCATATATGCAGTCAGAAACTGTATATACAAGGTGTGTTAAAATATATGTGGACTTTCTTAATATATTCAACATTTAATATAACACATGAACAAAAAATATATTGCCAAAAAAAAGTTATGTGTCCTCTATGCAATTGCCAAATTCCATATTGATATTGAATATCAGTTCTAGAAAATATGCATGTAATGGCTACAATGTTCAAACGGCTAAATCTACATGAACTTCAGTTTCAAACTCATTGCATCATTGTACAGTTCAAGGAAGAGTGATATAGAGATGTGTATGATAAATAAGTGAGAAGATGTATGAAGTATATCCAAGATACCGATGGATACTTTGACAAGATGTGATTTGGCCAGTTAAAAGTGTTGCAATTTACACCGACTGCTCCGGGTAACCATTGCATGCATATTTTCTAGCACTGTTGCTACATAACCGTATTCAATATAGGTATGTAATTTTAACAGAATGTACTGTAATCATCGCAAATGTAGAATCCGGAAGAGCATTCCACAGTGTTAAGACTGCTGAGGAAAAAAGAGCAGTTGAGGCAGTCAGTTGATCATGGTGTAGGCGAGATACTCTTTGAGATTATCTAGATGTGTTGTTAGTCATTAGGTGTCGGTGTCTGTCATTTGAACCAGTTTAATATGCATTTTGTAAACAAGTGTTAACCTTGTAGTGGTACGTCTTTACTCAAGGGTTGATCATCGCAAATTGTCAAGCATGTCCTTAATATGACGTGTTATGCCATCTCCTACATGTCCATTGTCTTTGCACCATTTCAATTTCATGTTTGTTGGATTGTTGTTGTTGTATGGTGTTTAGTGTCGCTTTCAACAATTTTTCAGTCATATCGAGACGGTGTCTACTTGAGACAGTATTCTAAGCGCTGTCACACTGGAGTATCATGCTGCAAACACATGGTATGATACCCAACCCAGTCACATTATACTGACACCAGGCTGACCAGACCAAGAACTCTCCTCTAAATGCTGAGCGTCAAGCGAGGAAGCTTCTAGTACCATTTTTAAAGTCTTTGGCCTTACATTTAATGATATACTGTTTGTTAGGTCATTTAGCAACAATAAGAAGAGAATTTGACGTAGGCAGGAACCTTGGTGAACCCCGGATATTACTTGAGCTTGGTCGGAGTCCGTTCCATCAAGTACTACTTCTTGTGTCCAATCTGATAACCAAGAGGCAATCCAACAGTTGGTTGTCCCTCGAACACTGTTGTGGTCTAGTTTGTATAGTAGACACTTGTGGGGTTCTTTGGTTCTTCGATAACGTCAGTCGGTTTGTGTTTCTTATTGTAATTTCTGTCCAGATTTAGTGCTATGTCACGAATGAATTGAACTAGCTGGGTTTCACAAGAACATTTGCTTCTGAAACCGTGCTGTGAGTCAACAAGTATATCGTTTGTCGGTGCTTCATTATATCACTAACAAGATGTTCCAGTACCTTACACATGTTAGTGGGATCAGTCATAAGGATACCATTATTATGTCCATTCCTAAGGCCATTAATGCAGGGCTTCCTCAACTATTCGAATCATTTGTCACAAAATTAAGATCTGCCACTAATCCAACTAAACAAGAGTCATCTCATGAGTAGGTCTTAAAACTGCAAAACCTTTTATGAAGTTTCAATACAATGCATTCAGTGGCGGCGAGATATAAAATCTATTCAAGAAAGAGTTATCCAACTTCGTTACTAGTATTGCAATAGCTTCGACGACTGGCAAGTCTTGTTTCAATGCAATGGCTATCAAGATAAAGTGCTACCCCCGGACGAGTACAAATTGCCCTTCTTATTCTTCAAATAGTCAAGCTAAAAAATTTATTTAATTTGAAACTGATCTCAGATTTCACTGAAGGGTCAGATGTGTGTCAGTTTCAACCACAATAGAGTAAGTATATAGAAAAGGAAACATTAGATAAGAGAAAGAGTGAGGAACAAAAGACAGAGACGTTAATACAGTGCCCCCTTATCCTAAAGGACACTGCCCCCTTTGAACATATAGACATGTTTGTTACTTACTTGGAAGTTTACCGTGTAAAAATATTATATCCCAAAACGGACTGCTTCATACCAATACCATGCCACAGGTGTCCATGTTTTAACAATCTGTAGTTATAAATATTAATAACATGCTATAGTAAAGACATAATTTAGGAAACAATTGATTGACTGAATATTTAGTGTCATTTTTATGCCATCAAGGGCTAACAAACTATCAGTTAAGCTAACCACTGTTTCCTGGGATCTCGAAAGGTTAACCAGTACTCGAGCACACCCATCTTTGCAAGTAACTGATAACTTTCCCACTTGAATCAGCGGTAAGAGACGAATGATAATGAGACACAATGTTGAATAATCAATCATCATGGAGACTGTTGCCGGGCAAGTTTAGGAACTCGCGACACCTGGATTGATAGTCAGACGCGTCCTTGACTGAGCTAATCAGGCCCGGCTTTTGGAAACAAAAGAAATAGTGTAATGAAACATGGCCTTACGTCTCTCACCTGTGGCATAATAGACCATCCCATAACTAACTATTTTTTACAATTCAAGAACCACAACAGACATATTATATGAAAAGATATATTAAATTCAATAGAGTGATTGATTATATTTAGTGTCATTTTTATGTCATCGAGAACTTACGATCAATTAACCTAACCACTCTTTCTTGGGATCCTGGAAGACTAACCAGTACTCAAGCACACCAAGTAATTGATTACTTTCCACTTGCGGTGAGAGATGAATACTAACTAGACATGTTGTATATATAACATCACAGAGACTGTGGCTGTGCAGATTCAAACTCACTACTCATGGATTGATACAATAGTCAGACGTGCTACCAACTGAGCTAATTAGACGTGACAAACCTGTTTTTTTTTATCCTAGATGATATCGTTACACCATTGTTTGGTCAATATACAAAGTGGTAAAGTGCACAAAAGACCAAATTAGGCATATTTTTGAAAATGCAAGAGCCATAACTAAACCCATTATGATCCGATTTGATTAATTAAATATTTTTCTCAGATATGATTACAAAACTTCTCTTATACTGATCCAATAAATACAAATTTTAAATTGCACATCAGACGGGGCATATTTCTATAATTAAAATTCCATATAAGTACATTATGCAATATTTGAGGAGTGCACTCATGGTTAAATAGACAAAATTTTACACTTTAAGGGCCATAACTCGAGCAAACTATCCTACAAGTCAATCAAACAGTCCAAGAGGCCCCAAGGACTGACAGGAGGCTGACATATGATGAAGAGTTTTGACCCCCAATTCTTTTGCATATTGTGAAGTAGAGCTTTGACCCTCTTTTATTGGACACATAATGTAGAGTTTTGACGCCTTGTTCAATCCCCTCCTGCCTAGGTACCTCTTGACTTTAAGTCTTAATGAAATCCAAGAGCTTATGTCATTGTGTAGACAAGGTTTTATTTAGATTAAATGTAGAGTTTTGGCCCCTATATAATTTGTTTGAATGTAGTTTCGACCCCTACAATTGGTTTGAATGTAGAGTTTTGACCCCCAAATTTAAGGGTGCAATGTAGAGTTTGTGCCTTACAGGAACATAATTATGTACCATATGTACCCACATACAAACCTAGTTTCAGGTCAAGGATCAGTTACTCATTTAGCTAAGTAATGACAATCTGATAAATAATGGACAGTATGGTTTTGTTAAAGGTAAATCGTGTCCAACAGATTAAATGGAGTCGCGTCTCGATAGTTGGAATGACCTCCCCCGGGATATTATCGTGTCCAATTCAGTCAACACTTTCATACACAGAAGACTGCCACTGGATTAAATTATCAAGAATGGGATGCTAGAGGATATGCCTAAATCTTAATTTCAAATAAAAATTGTAAATGTCTATGTACATGACCAGTTCTCAGAAATTTTTTGATATTTCTAAATTGTTGAACCCATTTGAAACACACTCCCTGACCTCTGAAGACAAAAGAACCTAGTCATTTTTATAAATTTAGATTTTTTTTAACCAACAATACCTGTGAAAATTGTTCACCACACCCCTCTTCCCCAATATATCATGCACTGATCATGTATTTTCATATGAATATAATTACACATGTCGAAATGTAATATTGAAAAGGATTTTTAGAATAGTAGTGTTATTGTCATTAAAATAAACAGGTTATTAACTATTGAAAAACACTTTAATATCCAAACATTTTTATACATGATTCTTCATATATTTCAATATAAAAAACAATATTACCTTTTGATCTATGAAGAATAAGTATTTGGTGGACTTGTTTCATCCTATCCATACAAATGTTGCTCGGGTCTGCATGGTTCACCATAGGTACTGGATAGTCTTCTCCCACAATGCACTTGGTTGCTTTCTGGACACTCTGTGGTGTATTCCAGAGTTCATAGATATATTGAGGCAGATAACCTTTTAATACAGAAGTAATGCCTGAAAACAAATCGCACAATTATCCAATTATAATCTTGACCTCGCAATCACAACAAATGGCTTGTATGCGACATAGTATAGTGTATATATTTTTTTTAGTTTAACCATAGCATATTATCAATCATCACGGAGATTGTGACCGGGCAGGGATTCGATCTCATGACCACTGGATTGCTAGTCACAAGCTACCCACTAGGCCAACCGGTCTGGTAGTACTTTTAAAGAATGTCAGTTATATATATCCTACCATCATGTATTAATATTTGACATAATAAAGCGATGACATATTAAACCTACTCTAAGTTTATTTGTCAAGTAACCAAATAAACCTTCATTCACACTACTTGAACTTCTTCCTTCAAAACAGTTGTCCAAGATATTGTTATTTAAACCTCAACAACAAGATAAACAAAATACTAGGGAAAAGACTGTTGCTACAAGTTCATTAGGTTTGGCACATCAATGTAAAAGTGCTTGGCAGAGCTGCCCTTGCATTTATGCCTTTTAATGGAATTTGACTATTAATTTATACTAATTCATTTTGCCTCAACTAGAAAGAAGGCTCAGGAATATTCTGGATCAGTCTTAAGTCTGTTTCCTGGGAAGAACCAGTACCGAGTGTTATTTTTTTAGAGGTCATCAAATTGAGACTGATCACACATTCTAACCCAGGTCAATGACACAACAATTACATCAGGAGTATAGATAGCCTGAGATTTATATTAAGCTACATGTACTAGTGATTCTGCCATTGTGCAGACACCAAAGATACAATACTTTAACAAAAACCAATCCAACCTTTAGCCAGTAACACTTAAAAAATGTTTTTCATTGATTGTATATTTTACACAGTTTACTATTAAAACTGGAATTAATAGTACAGTAACGTTGCTAAAATTTGCATGCACATTAACATTTGATGTACATCTGTACAACAAAGCAACATATCCGATAAAGTTAAAACATACCTAATAAAATAACAACATACCTAATAAAATCACAACATACCTGATAAAATCACTACATACCTGATAAAATCACTACATACCTGATAAAATCACAACATACCAGATAAAATCACTACATACCTGATTAAATCACCTATTGGATCTGCCCGTTTACTAATGTTAACAGGACAGTAAGAGCAAAGATACTGTTTACTGCCACAACCACGTCTGCATTCACCGGCCAATCAGCATCCAACAACAGCTCGTCAAACATCTGTTAATATGACTAAGGCGGCTCAGGGAAAGTTTTCATATTAGATTAAAACATGCAATTAATTCTTACGGTGTATTCTCAGTGCACAATCTTTTCCATTTCACACTGAAAATCCAAATTACATCTTGGTGCAAAATAGTTGCATTTCAAGATTTATATCTAGATCATTAAAATGTAGAGTGAAGATGTTTTATATTATGTTACAAACTTAAATTTCTTTTTTTTTCTTCAATAATAAATTTAAAACCCATAAATTAACAAAATGTAAGGGATCAGATTGTCTTAGCTTAAACCATCATACCATTAAATTTATGAATGATTTATTTTTACCTTATACTACCAATATGAATATAATAATGAATTATAACATGTAAACAATATTACTGGTGAAATGAGTAGAGAAAAATAAAAGACAGAAAACAGATTGACTTTTATGGTAAGAATTTTTTACTGAAAATAAATCTATAATGTCAGTTCGAAAATAGTTAATATGTCGTCCAGAATGCGAAAGAACAAGCACCAAGTGTAATGAATATTAGGCTTGGCCACAACTCAGGCCTATGGACTCTGTAAGGCGAGGCAAAACTGTACCCATTTTACAATGTAAAGCATAATTTAATTAATAAAGAAGAAATTGAATGAGATAAAAGAGAAGTTTTTATTTTATGGACACATCATATAGAATCTTATAGATGGTAAAATGTACAACTTCTCTGTCATTAACTTTAATATCAATTCAAACCAACTCACTTAACCTACTGCAGCTATATTCTTTTTTGGTCATTATCAAAAGCTAAACTTCTTTATAACCCCAATCTCTAACTAGTATTTCTTGATTCAGAACAACATTGGTATGGTAAAGCTTGTGTCACCACACATATTAACGTTGAGAATCTATGTGCCTTTATAAGAAATTTAGCAGCCTCACTTAATGTAAAACACAATGTTTCCTTTGAAATTGCTCCATTCGAGGATACAAGTGGCAGTGTTACTCTTGAATATAGTAATGACTCTGATGTAGAATCTGATATTTCTGGATTTATTCTATTTCAGATGAGAAATACACATACAGTAGTGCGATTCTGTTTCCCAAGACAGCATATCAAATATCCAAATAATGACAAAAAGCTGTCCATCCAAGCCTTGTTATTTACTGTCTTGTGTCGTCTGTCTGTCAGTTAACAACTGACATTATCGGCTTCTTCTCAAAAACTTTAAGCTCAATCGTAATGAAATGTTGTATGCAGTTTTAGTACCCAAGGATGAATCAAAAGGCAATCGCAAAAGGTCCCTTGAGACAAAGTCTCAGGTGACCTAAAAATATATATGCAGTCATACTGGAACCAGTACTGAATTTGGAGACTTAAAAATATTGTTTAACATTTTGGTGAAACCAGGTGTCAGAAACTTCTAGAAATATGATCAATAATCCAGAGAGTCTCAACCATGTTCGTCTCTGACTGAATACATACCTCAGCCCACTTGGTTAGGGCTTCCATGCTTTTGTCTCACAGAATTTGAACATATATTGGATTGCCCTCCATTCTATCGAAATTGGAATCATTTGTTGCTGCTGTGCTCAAACAACTCACCATGTGATGATAATGGTGGATCATTCCGCTTCTGAACCTGAGGTACACAACACACTTATCATATGGAGTTAGAATTTGTTTTATGGAGTTACAACCCAATACAAGTTATGCATGGCATCCACATTTATTGTTGGAGGAAGACCACAAAGTGAAGCGGAGATTAAGTGTCTTTGCACTAGTAACTGGTAAACATTTTTACATTTTGTACAACTTCAATGGTGAAAAGTAAGTGATACTGAGACAACTTCTTATAGTCCACTATGCCATGGAGGATCTGCATTTAAGTTAAATTTGATGTAATGTAAATTTAAGATAATGTATTTAATACCAATCATGAAACAATCTTGTTATCTTACACATGTCTCCAATGACTGATGAAAGTTTTCACATTTCTTGTTTGTGGAGGAATTGGATAATTGTCCAAGTTGTGGGCACTGGACAAAGTCACTTACCGATAGCACTGGTCATATGTGTCGGACAATTATAAAAAAAATAAAAAAAGAATTTTTTTTTTTTTTAAATAAATTATAAAAAAGAAAAGTACTCAGCATCTGCATTATATAATGCAGGGTGTTAGTTGCAACTATGATCCAAATATGAGTGTCCTAGCGCTATTACTTATTGATTGATTGATTGAATATTTAGCATCATTTTTATGCCATCGAGGGCTTACAGACAATCATTTAACCTAACCATTGTTTCCTGGGATTAACCAGTACTCGAGCACACCCCATCTCCGCAAGTAACTGATAACTTTCCCATTTGAATCAGTGGTGAGAGACGAATGATAATGAGACACAACATGGTATATCAATCATCACAAAGACTGTTGCCAGGCGGGGATTCGAACTTACGACCCCTGGATTGATAGTCAGACACATAACCGACTGAGCTTATCGGGCTAAAAGGTAAATGCAAAATTCAGCATCAAACAATGTCAATGAACCATGAAATGTAGGTCACACTCAGCATCTGCAGTAATTAATGTGATGCAGGGTATTAGTTGTAACTATGATCCAAGTATGAGTGTCCTAGCACTTGTACTTGTTGAGAAATAGTGTAAAAACGTAAACTTAATGTTGGAGGTAAATGCAAAATTCAGCATCAAACAATGTCAATGGACCATGAAATGTAGGTCACACTCAGCATCTGCAGTATATAATGTGATGCAGGGTATTAGTTGTGACTATGATCCAAGTATGAGTGTCCTAGCACTTGTACTTATTGAGAAATAGTGTAAAAACGAGTACTTAACGATAGAGGTAAATGCAAAATTCAGCATCAAACAATGTCAATGGACCATGAAATGTAGGTCACACTCAGCATCTGCAGTATATAATGTGATGCAGGGTGTTAGTTGTAATTATGATATGAAGTATGAGTGTTCTAGCACTTGTACTTGTTGAGAAATAGTGTAAAAACAAAAACTTAACGTGGGAGCTAAATATAAATGTTTGATGCCGCCGCCATCGACGGAAAAGCAACACCATAATTTCGTCTCTCCTTTGTCGCGGCGAGACAAAAATCCAATAACAACTAAAAAGGGTAAGGTCCGGACAGCAGCAGACAGACGGAGCTGTGACCTTTACCTTTGACTAACAGACCCAAGTCAGTCACATGACACATCGTCTTGTCATAGTGAACATTTGTGCCAAGTAATTTAAAAATACAATTACAAATAAAGAAGACACAGTCAGGACGAAACACAGTGTATACATCAGACTTCCAAACACTTGACTTTGAGCTATGAACAGACGGAGCTGTGACCTTTACCTTTGACAAACAGACCCAAGTCATTCGCATGACACATCGTCTTGTCCTAGTGAACATTTGTGCCAAGTAATTTAAAATTCCAATCACAACTAAACAAGAAAATATCGGTGGAAAGGATGATACTCCCCATGTGATTGTTTGACTCTGTGCCGGCTACTTGGTTATAAAATACCAAACTGCATAGCAAGGTAATGATGCATCCTAGCAAGTCTACAAAATTCCAACATGGGTTTGTAGAGAAATAGCGCGGGTAATAATTTGGTCACAGACTCAATCAAATGACCATATGCGCATCTGCTCTTGGTAATGATGCATCCTAGCATGTTTCATAAAATTCCAACATGGGGTTGTACAGAAATAGCAAATCAAATCAAATGGCTATAACTCCGTGAAAAATCACCGAACCAAAACACATAGACAATATGCGCATCTGCACTTGGTAATGATGCATCCTAGCAAAGTTCATAAAATTCCACATAGGGTTGTAGAGAAATAGCGCAGACAAGAATTTGGTCACAAATAAAATCAAAGGGCCATAACTCCATGAAAAAACATCAAACCGGAACACAAAGACAATATGCGCATCTGCACTTGGTAATGATGCATCCTAGCAAGTTTCACAAAATTCCAACATGGTGTTGTAGAGAAATAGCACGGACAAGAATTTGGTCACAAATAGAATCAAAGGGCCATAACTCCATGAAAAATCAACAAACCAAAACACAAAGACAATATGCGCATCTGCACTTGGTAATGATGCATCCAAACAAGTTTCATAAAATTCCAACCTGAGGTTGTAGAGAAATAGCCTGGACAATAATTTGGTCACAAACAGAATCAAATGGCCATAACTCCATGAAAAATCATTGAACCGGAACACAAAGACAATATGCGCATCTGCACATGGTAATGATGCATCCTAGCAAGTTTCACAAAATTCCAACATGGGGTTGTACAGAAATAGCAAATCAAATCAAATGGCTATAACTCCGTGAAAAATCATTGAACTGGAACATAAAGACAGTATGCGCATCTGCACTTAGTAATGATGCATCCTAGCAAAGTTCACAAAATTCCAACATGCGGTTGTAGAGAAATAGCGCAGACAAGAATTTGGTCAAAAATAGAATCAAAGGGCCATAACTCCATGAAAAAACATCCAACCGGAACACAAAGACAATATGCGCATCTGCACTTGGTAATGATGCATCCTAGCGAGTTTCATAAAATTCCAACCTGAGGTTGTAGAGAAATAGTGCGGACAAGAATTTGGTCACAAACAGAATCAAAGGGCCATAACTCCGTGAAAAATCATCGAACCGGAACACAAAGACAATATGCGCATCTGCATTTGGTAATGATGCATCCTAGCAAGTTTCACAAAATTCCAACATGGGTTTGTAGAGAAATAGAGCGGACAATAATTTAGTCACAGACTCAATCAAAGGGCCATATTTTTCGTGAAAAATCAGTGAACCGGAACACTTAGATAATATGCAAATCTGCAGTTGGTAGTTATTCATCCTAGCAAGTTTCATAAAATTCCAACATTGGGTTGTAGAGAAATAGCATGGACAAGAATTTGGTCACAGACAGAATCAAAGGGCCATAACTCCGTGAAAAATCATTGAACCGGAACACAAAGATATCATGCACATCTACACTTGGTAATGATGCATCCTAGCAAGTTTCATAAAATTCCAACCCGAGGTTGTAGAGAAATAGCACGGACAAGAATTTGGTCTCAGACTCAATTAAAGGGCCATAACTCCCTGAAAAATCATTGAACCGGAACACAAAGACACTATGCGCATCTCCACTTGGTAGTGATGCATCCTAGCAAGTTTCATAAAATTCTAACTCGGGTTGTAGAGAAATAGCATGGACAAGAATTTGGTCACAGACAGAATCAAAGGGCTATAACTCCGTGAAAAATCACTGAACTGGAACAAAAAGATATTATGCACATCTCCACTTGGTAGTGATGCATCCTAGCAAGTTTCATAAAATTCCAACATTCGGTTGTAGAGAAATAGCATGGACAAGAATTTGGTCACAGACAGATTCAAAGGGCCAAAACTCCGTGAACAATCATTGAACCGGAACAAAAAGATATTATGCACATCTCCACATGGTAGTGATGCATCCTAGCAAGTTTCATAAAATTACAACCAGAGGTTGTAGAGAAAAAGCCCGGACAAGAATTTGGTGACGCACGGATGGACGCACGGACAAAGCAGCGACTATGTTTCCACCCTTTGGGGAAGCATAATAACTGACTAGAACCAACACATCTCAAATCAATTTTTTATGCACGCTGAGTATTGCTGATGGAGAATTGTGGATGATGCTTTTGTAAATGTATAGTTAAATTTGTCTAGCCACCTGCACATTTCAGTTCTCTGGCAAAATCTACATTTGCTAATATTTCTTCATTCATTTTCTTCTGAGCCAGACCCAAATGTGTCAAATTCAAACCTTCACTCTTCATGTTTGTTTTACATTTTAATGTTTTTTGCCAATCTCCTGTTTGTTGTTGTTGGCAATCAATCAGTGAAATGTGTAAAAATTTATGTGACACAGTCTTACAAACATGGGTGCTGGTAACCAAATTTACTTCAAGTCAAATCAGTAAAATATTTCAAACACGAGACCAGCAGGCACTATGATTTAGCATCGTTTTGAACTCAGAAACACTATAAAATTATCTAAAATAACTGACATCATTCAGCTCCAATATTTCCATTGACAGATTATTTTCAACAGTTTACGGAATTCACCGAGCGTATTGGTATGTCAGGAGTCTATCATAATAGTGATTCTGTATTGCAGTATGTCAGTATACCGGTAGTACTGCGCACCACTATCTAAATATGAAATAGTAGAATTATTATTTTACAGGTATATAATGTATTTCCAAGGGAAATTAGAAAGTTGTGGTATTGAATTATTTTCTTTTTAAAAATCACCTTTCCAAAATAAAATATCCCAAGGATTATTGGAAATGATTTATTGAATATTTGGCATCATTATTGTAAGCCAGCACATGATCATTAACCTAAAAGCTCTTTCCTGGGATCATGGAAGGTTAACCAGTATTTGAAAACTGCCATCTCTGCAAGTAACTGATAACTTTCCCACTTGAATCAGCAGTGAGAGACAAATGACAGTGAGACACAATGTTGTATATTAATCATCACTGAAACTGTGGCTAGATAATTATTTTTGGGGTGGTAGTGCAGTTGATGGCCCCTCCCACTAGAAGTTGTAGGTTTGATCCCCAGCTCCACCTGATGGCCTCTCAAGAAACAACACTCAGTACTGGTTCTACCCAGGAAGTGGACATGAGGTTGGTTGATATAAGTGCTGAGCTTACTTCCAAATCAAACTAAAATAAATTAGTATAATCAGTTTTTTAACAATCTCTTTTAAAACATCATACCAAATAATATATGTCACATCTTTGTACAAGGGCACAATAGCACATGGAGGGGCTGTAGGATGAAAATTCTGTACCCTGTAAATGACTTTTAATCTATGTTTGGTATTAAAAAAATAAAAGACATACGTGACAATTCAGTACTTTACTTCAACTGTGTTTCATCAGGACATACAGCAGGTCTCTTCTTGTTCTTTCAATATAAGCAGCTCCAAGCTGACAGAAATATGTCTGCACACCAAAGCCTAAAATAGAAATAACTCATTGTGAAGACAATTACAGTGGCAATCACATCATGGAAATGATGAAAGCATTTTATTACTGTATTTAGGATTTCACAACAACCTGCAATGCACTGCAACCAATTTAAAAAAGTTGATTTACATTGATTGTGAAACAAACAACCTTCATCTGGTCAACCTTGAATAACTATTCAAGACATGACTCAAACTTGTCATCCAGTCCCGGAAAAATCTTTATAAATACTTTTTATATTATTCTATTTTGACAAGAGGCCCAAGAGGGCCTGAATCGCTCTACTTGCTAAAAATGGAAAAATAAAACGTTTTTTGTAAGTTCTTCTTCAACAAATATTTTAGGAAAACACCATGCAATGCTACATGCAAAATATCTAAAGTCTAGGCCTTGAACTTTCACAGTTTGTTTAAAATCTGTTTATAATCCCTATTTGTGGTTGAATCAAGCTGGTTCAAGGACTTGTCCATGATCTTGTGGTCACATAACTGCTGTGCAAGTTTGGTTCAATGAAAAATGGGGGTTGTTATTGCGTCTACAACATTTTCCCTTGATAACTCTATGTAAAACAGTGACCCCTGTGGCGACCCCAAATTTGACCCCAGGGACCGGACCTCAACAAACTTTGAAAGGTACTTCCATGCAATGCTAAATGTAAAATATCTAAATTTGAGATCTTGAACTTTCAGAGAAAACGTTTTTTAAAATTTCCCTTAAAATGTGCTTATAAGCCCCATGGCAGGAATTTTTGTGGTTGAATCACGCTGGTTCAAGAACTTGTCCATGATCTTGTGGTTACACAACTGCTGTGCAAGTTTGGTTAAGATCCAATGAAAAATGAAGGTGCTATGGTGTCTACATGAAAAACGTTATCAGAAGGACGGCGAACAGATAGACGATAACAGACAATTTACCATGACATAAGCCCTGCTGGGCTTTGGCCAGTAGAGATAAAAGTCAAAGGCCTGTGCTGGGCTTCAATATATCCTGGACCCTCCATTTGAATAAACTTGAAACACTTATTCATAGAGATCATTTTTACCAAATAAATACAAATTTGTCTAGACAGATGTTGGGAAGAAAATTTTAGAAATTTAAAAAAAAACAAAACATACTTATAAAAAATAAGTTTCATGTATCAATGCTTCATACCAAATTTGGTGAAAACCTGTCACGTTGTTCCAGAGAACAATTTGTTTAAAGAAATGTTTGATATGTTAAGCTGTACCTATTGTCTATTATAATGTGGTGCCTGTACCTATTGTCTGCCATATGGTGCCTGTATCTTCTGTATTTTATATGGTGGCACCCGTGCATGTACCCCAACAAGTATAAACATCTCCCTCCAGTGGTAACATCACTGCCAAATCATGTCTCTGTGTATAAATCCTTCTCTAGACCAAGACCTGCTACAACTTAAAATAGAAAAAAACACAGTCATTTACTTCTTACAAAAGTTAACTGTAAATATGAGAGAATTTCATGTAAACTGTTCAGGTCAACTGTTTGGGCAAACTAAGTACATGACATAACCAGCTGTCACAATTCCTGGTAGTACCAATGTGGCCAGTGCTCTGAAAAGACAAAAAGTCTAGAAGGGATTATTATAAAGCATTCATAAAATCCACAAACTAGTCACATATAATATACATTATGTTTATAACATAATATGAATGTGTTTATGAAGTTTCACCATAACACTAGTAGTTTGTTCTGAAAAAGATAAGAAGCTGAGCTAAACATAAAATTTTAACAGGCGGACGACAACGATGCTTTTTTTTCAAAAAGACAAGCTTATAAAATGTATTGAACATCAGACGGATTCCACTTAAGCAGGTGTAGACGTGGACACATGACACATTGGATATTGATACTGTTTAAGTCAATGATTTTATTTTTTTATATAAAAACCAGTACCTGTTTTATGGAGGAAATCTGCATCTTTGTCTACTACACATAAAGTTGTTGGTACTTCTTAACAACAAGCTCCAGATTTTATTTTCCATACTGTTTCTGTGGTTTTTCTGTATAGCAAAAAAATCTGTATCGTGCCTACTGCATGTAAAGTTGTTGGTACTTCTTAACAACTCGCTCGATATCTAATTTTCCATACGGTTTCTGTGGTTTGCAGCATAACAACAAATTCTGCATCTTTACCTACTGCACATGAAGTTGTTGGTACTTCTTAACAATTCACACCTTATTTTATTTTCCATACAGTTTCTGTGGTTTGCTGCATAACAACAAAATCTGCATCTTGCCTTCAGACTCAACTCCCACCGTTGTCCAAGATCTGTAAAATGAAAATTTAAAATCAGCATGAAATTTTGTGAAATATAGTCCAATTTCTCTTCTTTTTTTTTTTACAAGTCTTAGTTTGTGCCTGATTAAAATGTAAATATTATAAAACATCCATGTCCATTAAATATGACCAGTGTTATACACAATTTGCCTTTTTTAAAATTTTGAAACTGATAATTAGTCGTTTTTGGGCATCAACTTTCACATCTTCGCTAATTTTTGCTCCCTGAAATAAATCATTTTAAAAATTATAAAACCTAGACCAAGGCTACTTTGGTATTCAACAATTTATTATTTCTGTTGGACATGAGGATTACAATTTTTCCAAAACCTTAATATTAAAAACACCATTTATTTCATGTCAGCACTCAGTATTTAAGGCAAAAAAAAACAACGACAACCTGTGTTTTCACTAATCAAGGTAATAACTTGAAAGTTGTTTTTAAGTGTTATCAGTCAAAAGAAACCCAATTGCTTGTGAAACAATTATCAAACACAATATTAATTATAAATTTCTTTGTTAATAGGAGTGTAATGATAGATCAAACTATTGATGCAATGCGATAGTTACAGGTTGATATTACTCTATCCATAGTCAGTATTAAATAACTATCGCGATAGTTTCATGGACTAAAGAGTTCATTACAAATATGATTTGAAGTGACAATGGATCTTTTAAAACAATTCCTAAAAATGTCAATTAGTGCTTCTATTGTTTGTCAAATTTTAATTATAGCATTTTAAGTACTTTTTAGATGGAAGCCAAGATTAGCAGTGGGTATTCAATTTTTATTTTAAAGAAAATGTAAATAAATTGTACTAATTATATGTGATTAGGAGAAATATTTAGTTGTATATTGTCTCTTATAATTCTTTTTAGAATGACAAATGTTATTTATTTTATGTAAATTTACTATGTTGTTGTAAATATGATGAGATATGAATAAATAAATAATATTTTTTTATATACAATATAATTTTTATTGTCTTTTCTTTTGTTGTCATATTAACTGTCCTGGATTGCATATTAATTAAGTTTGTTATTTTGTTTTAAAAAAAAAAAAGAACACATGTGGTGTAATTACTGTGCAAGCACGCATTTTGTATGAATTAACTGTACCATTAAACTGATTTGCTTGCCAGCATCTTCTCAATTAAAATGTGCTGAAATTGGTCCTAATTAGCCAGTGTTTACATAGTAATTTATATATGTTGTTATTTAAATAAAAAGAACACCTTTGGGGATATATTTATTGTGCAAACAAGTATTTTGGAGATAATTTGGTATAAGAACCAATTAACAAACCCTGGCTGCATGCCGACATCTTCTGAATTAAAATGTGCTAAAATTAACAGTCAAATGGAACTTGTCCGGAACCCGGAAAATATATTCGGAATATTTCTATATAAAAATTCTCGTAAAGATTTTCCTTTGTTTTTATTATAAGAGAAAAATGGACAAGTTTATTTTGCGGCTCTATCAGCTTAGACTTCGGTTATAGGTGTAAGACCACCATTGATTTTCGTTCTTTTGATTTGATTTGATTTCGGTTGATTTCGGTAATGAATGCATAACAACATGTACATTAAAATCAAATTATGACATACACAAGTAAACTTTTATTTCCATTGTGGTCCTTTGTGTTGTTAGCGTGACATATAGAGGCAGTCACTCAATCGAAACCTTAGTTATCATAGAAATTAATTGCACTAATAACTAATTAATAATCGAATCGACTATCACATGCAATATCAATATTAAGTTGATTAAATATATCACTTTATATTATAACTTGCGCATTTAAATTTAATTTATCACATGTTCAAATGAATATCACATACTTAAAATGTACATAATAATAATGCATTTATGAGTCAGGACACACACGATCATTTTAGTACGCAACCCTGCTCACTTAACGACTGCATAGCAACGGTGGAAATAGTCCACTTTCAGCATCCCAAGCTACGATAGATCTATTTTGGTTGCGATTTTGGGGGGGGGGGGGGGGGGGTAAACTGCGAGGGGAAATTGAAATTGTGGTCTCAATACCACGATTTCAGCATGATGTTCGATTCGGAAATATTTATAAAAATAAAAGAAATGCTGCAATACTTTAAAAATTTAGTATACTTGCTTTGTTTGGGCAAAATATCGATTTTTACCCGCGCAAATGCTCCACTGTTTCACCGTCCTTGAAAATCGTCCATTTTCGATTCACGTTTACGCTGTTATATGAATGTGTTTGTTGTTTTTTTATGCATGTGCTATAAAATCAGAGCTTTTAGTAAGTCTGCCACATTTATACTTTTATTTGTAACGACGAAAAACATACAAAATATTAGATATTTTAACACCACTTGCTCGAGTTTTGCGGTGGTGAATGCAGACTGATTCTATATGGGGGTCGTCTCAAAAGTAAAAGGAAGGCAACCTGTGTTATTTACATTGTTATTTGTTCCTTCTTTTCTTTCTATCAACCAATGCTATCAAACAGACGCACTTTATTGTACGTGTTTTTTTTTTTATAAAATAAATTACACCCGTTTTCAAATATTTTATTTTTATAGGTTTTCATGACAAAAGCTTCATTTATCTGGTACACTATAATTGCAACTAGCATAAAGATATATCGAGCCTAATAATGAGGTTTGTTTATGATATTAAACAAACAATTAATGAAATAATTAAAACTGTATACAGTTTTGTACTCACCATTCAGAATTTAGAAAATATCGGTATTTATATTTCTTTTAAAAAGCCATTTTTATAACAAAATTTCTTCTAACTTTCTTTATTTTTTAGCTTACCTGAGCCAA
This sequence comes from Panopea generosa, assembly GCA_029582155.1. Classification (NCBI taxonomy): domain Eukaryota; kingdom Metazoa; phylum Mollusca; class Bivalvia; order Adapedonta; family Hiatellidae; genus Panopea; species Panopea generosa. The sequence continues at coordinate 36,979,031 of CM055908.1, forward strand.
AGGCTCACATGTGAGCTTTTGTGATCGCCTGGTGTCCGTCGTCTGTCGTCCGTCGGCCGTCCGTCGTTAACTTTTAGCTTCTAACAACTTCTTCTCTGAAACCACTTGGCGAATTATGATATAACTTTACAGAAATGTTCCTTGCGTGGCCCTCTACCAAGTTTGTTCAAGCCATTTTGTTTCGTCAAAAAACATGGCCGCCACGGGGAGGGGGGGGGGGGGGGGGGGGGGGGGCAAGTTTAGTTAGTAAAAACTTTAAAAGCCTTCTTGTCAGAAACTACTGGCTTGATTTTAAAATAATTTCACAGAAATGTTCATTGGAGGACCCTTCACCAAGTTTGTTCAAACCGTATTGATTCGTCAAAAAACATGGCGGCAAGGGGGTGGGGTTAGTTTACTATATAAGCTATAGTAAAAACTTAAAACATCTTCTTGACAGAAACATCTGAGCCAATTATGATGTAACTTCACAGAAAAGTTCCTTGGGTGACCCTCTACCATATTTTTTCAAGCCATTTTGTTTCGTCAAAAAACATGGCCGCCACTAGTTTACTATACAGGCAGCTATAGTAAAAACCTAAAAAGCCTTCTTGTCAGAATTTACTGACCTGATTTCGATGTAATTTCACTGACATGTACCATGCGTGAACCTCTACCAAGTTTGTTTCAGCCATTGCGATTCGTCGAAAAACTAAGTCGCCAGGAGGGGAGGCTGGTTTTCTTTATATGGATATATAGTGAAAACTTTCTTTCGAAATCTGATATCCAGATATCCGCACATGGATACTATTGTTATCGCACAAATCTTCTACGCATCTGTTATATCTTCAAAACAAATCAAAATTCTAACTACTCGCCCATCTCGTTTTTCTGGAATTTTGAGTGTACATGTATTATATAATTTACTTAAGTTGGGTGACTCAAGGTCACTAAGGTGAGCGATATAGGGCCATTTTGGCCCTCTTGTTGTTAAAAATCTGTATTAAAGCAACAAAATGTCTGTTCTATGACGTTGCATTGAATCAGTAAGTGCACTAAACATTGAATTGCAATTAAGTGTAAATAATGAAAAGAAAAATATAATTTAAAATATGCATGTACAACTGAGTTTTAACAGTAACTTAATGACACTCTTTATGTCTTTGGTTTTAAGATGATGAACAAATTGGCCTAATTTATGAAACAATAATTTCAATATCCAAATGTTCCTTGCCTGTACATTTTTCTTTTCTTTATTAAGTGAATGAATGTATACACTGAACACTCACAATAACAACTAGTATATTGATATCATTGTTTTCTTTAGGCCTATTTTTTCATTGTCTTAATCAAAAATTTTTTTTTAATTTTCACCAATAGGATTTATTTCGTGAACATGCAGCCCAACGCATCAGTATAACTGATACAACATTTTTCCTGTGCATGAAACTTTAATGAGTACGGTGTTCCGTTTGGACCATCGCGTTTTTATTTTCTGAACCCCATACCACATAAGTCGTAAGTCGAAACTACGATGGTGAAAGTCGAAATCACGATGGTGAAAATACGAAACTTTTGAGATTTACTTTGGTTTTGTTTTACAAATATTTCATCACCCAGTTTGATTGGGTAATGTTTCGCATTGTTTTTCTTATCACTGTATTCTTTACATGCGGATTTCGATTGTTCGTCTCTCTGTCTTGCCAATTCGTATGTCCTTTGTTCTGTTTCACTTACATATACTTGTGGTAATGTTATATTTGGTTCACGTTGAAACATCATACGACAGGGTGTAAAACTTGTTACAGTATGGGGAGTCTCCCTGTATTGTCTCAGAAACGTATACATTTCTTGTTTCCAATTTTTTCCTTCTACATGGGCTGCTTTTACAACTTTCATAAGCAGTTTGTTGAACGCCTCGGCCTGTGCATTAGCTCTCGGCCATCTTGGAGTGATGCATCGATGAGTGAGTCCACTGTATGAAGGAAACTGGCGAAACGAATCAGAGTTAAACGGACTTCCATTATCAGTCTTGATGGTTTTGACAATACCGAATGATGATAGCGTTTTGTCAAGTATTGGTATGACCCGACTTGCTGACACTGATTTAATGACCTCAACGATTGGATATCTTGAGTATTCAGCAGTTATTACGAAAAGATATTCTCCACTAGGCAAAGGTCTGCAGAAATCGGCACTCAAATCTTGCCAAGGGCCAGCAGGTAACTCCGACATCTTTAGTGGTTCCATCCTATTTCTTTCTTTTGTTCTTTTGTTGATGCCAGGCATGCAATACAGCCTTTTATAAATTCTTCTACCATGTCACTCATATGGGGAAACCAGGCTTTTGATCTCAGGAACGCTCTTGTTCTCGTTGCTCCTTGATGTCCTTCATGTGCAATGTGGATCGCCCTTTCTCGTAGTGTCTTTGGTATGACAATTCTGCTGTCTCTTAGAAGAATTGTCTCACTATGAACAGTAAGCTCATTTTTCATACTTCTTAAAGCAGTCAATTCTTCTATGCTAATGACTGGATCTTCGACAGTTTTCATATGATACCATTTTCCAGACTTTGTATATTCAATGGCTTGCATCAATGTTTTGTCTTGGACAGTAGCCATTTTTACTTCATCTAGTGTCATTGCCTTCAGGTTTGAAGTTTCAGCTATGAAATTAACATACTTTTCTGCCACAATGGATGCCTTGAAATGTAGTCTGAAGGGTTATCGATTCCAGGCCATTTGAAAGGTAGTAAACGTAAACCCCATCTTTCAATGCGTAGTGGTGGTTTTAGTTTCTTTTCTGCCAAATCTTTTCAAGTGGTTTGTGGTCAGTTAAAATTGTGAATTGTGGAGCTCCCCGCAAGTGCTCACAGGCCCACACAACAACAAGGGCTTCTCGTTCTGGCTGGCTGTAACAAGTTTCAGTATCTGTTAAAGCGCGACTCGCCAAACTGACCCCACAGTCATGATTTGAAAAAAAAGCATGAGAGAGCCTTGTAATAAATTTGGTGAAAATGTGTGAAATGGTTTTAGAGAAAAAATCGTCTAAAGCAAAAGTTAACGACTAACGATAGACACAGGGTGATCGCAAAAGCTCGCCATAATGAGCCTTCATCTCAGATTAGCAAAAATTCATTCTTATTTAGGCATAACTATAATCATATATTACCCCTACATGATCTGCAAGTTATTTTTTCACTGTTTCTATTATTAAACGGCACAAGTTTTAAATTTTGAATTGGAAATAATCCTTTTTATATTCTCACATTCACAAGTACCACCCATGTAAACTTTTAGTACAACAGGTGTATTGGTTTCAATTTCTTTTTGAAAACGGTTTAATGCCATTTTCAACACATTTCAGGTTATATAGTTATGGCATATCCCGTTTAATTGGTGGAGAAAGACCCCAGAATGAATCTGAGTAGAACTACCGTCCTTCAGCATTCTCAGTGAGTCACATAAAAGTTTTTTGAGCGAGCGCTACTTGAAACTAAGCGGTGAGTGGCAACTGATCTCGAGATGGCGCCTAGACTTCTCGACCACAGACCCCTCTATTGATTTAAACTACTAGCACGTCATCGCAGAAGCCCTCGTGACCTTTGGCCAAGAAAGCTAATATAATCTAGGGTTCAGACCATTTCTGTTTTATAGTTTCATTTGAGTTGCTATTTTATCTGGTCGTTTGAACGAATTTTTATATGTCTTTTCTTAACAATATTTCAGTCATCTAAGACAAAGTAGCATATTTCTCTCTTTTTCTTCCCTGATAAGATGGTACAATCCTAACATTTACCTTATCTAATAAGTTGTATTAATTTGTCACATATAACAAAGATTCCGTTAAAAGGAAACAGTAAGTAAGCATAATTTATCTTTATTGTTCTAACTATTTCCAAGTGACAAAATAAAGTCAGCAGCGCATTTAACATGTACTCAGCTAGATCTTCCTTCTGGAAATTAACCAGACCTGAAAATAATGAGATAAATATATTGGGAATGTAACTTGAAACTCAAGTTCTACCAGCACAATAAGTAAGCAAGTTTGCTTTTATGTACACTAAACTCCTATATATTTACTTTCTATCTAAATATAGAACAAGAGGCCGAAGAGGAACTGAACGCTCTACTTGCAACAGATGCTATATATAAAATATCTAAGGTCTAGGCCTTAAACTTTCAGAGAAAATGTTTTTTAAAATTTCGCCTAAAATGTCACCGTTTTTTTTGTGATTATAAGCTCTGTGGCCGTGGCATTTGTGGTCAAATGACGTTGGTTGAAGAACTCGTCCGAAGTCTAATGGTTATATAACTGTCGTCAAGTTTGATATAGATTCAATGAAAAATGATGGTGCTATTACATCTACAACATTACCCCTATATAACTCTATGTAAAACAGTGACCCCTGTGGTGGCCCCAAATTAGACCCCATGAACCCGACTTCATCAAATCTTTTAGGAGACCACCATGCAATGCTACACGTAAAATACCTAAGGTCTAGGCCTTGAACTTTCAGATCAAATGTTTTTAAAATTTTGCCTAAAATGTGCTTATAAGCCCTGTGGCAGTGTCATTTGTGGTCAAATGACGCTAGTTCAAGAACTCATCTGAGATCTTGGAGCTATATAACTGTTGTGCACGTTTGGTTAAGATTTAATGAAAAATGAAGGTACTATTGTGTCTACAACATTTTCCCTATACAACTCTATGTAAAACAGTGACCCATTTGGCGGCCCCAAATTTGACCCCAGGGACCCAGCTTCCACAAAAAATTTGGGGACACCCATGCAATGCTTCATATACAACATCTAAGGTCTAGGCCTTAAACTTGCAGAAAAAATGTTTCGCTTTCGCTTAAAAAATTTCGCTTAAAATGTGCTTATAAGCCCTTTGGTTGGGGGCATTTGTGGTCAAATGACGCTGGTTTGAGATCTTAATGTTATATACCGGTAACTGCTGTGCAAGATTAGTTAAGATTCAATGACAAATGAAGGTGCTATCAGGTCTACAAGAAAAAGGTCAACGGACGGACAACGGACACTTTACCATGTCATAAGCTCTGCTGACCTTTGGCTAGTACACCTTAAAATGAGAATTTTCTGTTTTCCCATAGTATCCCTTAGTAAAATCCAATTACAGGGCCCCTAGGCCATCCTTAAATTTTTTTTGTTTGCTGTGCTCCGACCCAGTTTTTTTTTCTGTGGGTAGGTAGGTAGCTATTTTTTTTTTGGCCAGATTTTAATTTTGTGTAGTCATTTTTAATAAAATGGACAGTAATCATGAAGAAAAACGTCAACGCTTTCAATGTCAATAAAAAAATTAGTGGCTACAATTTTGAGTGAGTAGGTAGGAGCACGGCAAACAAATATTTTTTAAGGATGACCTTTTAGATATTATTCAAAACTTTTATACTGATTATGATACATCGTAATATTCACAATGACTGTGAATATTACGATGTATCATAATCAGTATAAAAGTGATAATGGCATATTTTTTTGATTTTATCATTTTTAACATTGATAAAAAAAAGTTGCATTATATTTTTTTTAGTTAAAGTCTGTTGTCATTTCATTCAGGCTTCACCACAGGCCATAAGCACAGGGGCACTTGACTATCAGAAATGGTATTCCCATAGCGCTTTAATTCTTTAAAAAAATGCAACAGCTTACTTTCCTCTAAATTATTATTTTTCTTTGCATATCTTTTCTCATTTTATTATAGGTAGGTCTGCAATGAGACATACTAAATATGATTACTTTAACTGATTAATACAAGTTTTACTAGTTAAATATATTTCAATGAGTGCCTTACACAGCGCTAGAAAATGTGTTGAAGGTGTTCAAGTGCTCTTACCACGTTGCATTCCTTTCTGTGGAGAACCCTGTCATTTATACCAGAATGTCAAAATCCCTCAACGACCAAGCCAAAAGCACTCAGTGAATGAAACAAACACGAATAAATAGTATATATCTAAAACCAAAATTACAGAGACATGTAAAATTTACCATCTTCTTGTGAAACCTCAGTTTCTTTTATTTGACACCCAATGTTGCTACATCCTGTGATTGATCATATGCAGTTTTCCATCTGAAATTTTTTTTTGATAGCACACAGATTTTTTTTCATTGAAATTTTCATTTATAAACTACCATTAACCGAATGTTTATTTGCATAGCCTGTGTATATTTTAAAATGTATATATATATATATAAAAAAAAAAGCATGCGATTAAAATTATGCTAAGTTATCGAGCAAAATGAGACTTAATAGCAGCCTTTAAACAAGGAAGTTTCTCAACAAGTCCTTTATCTGAGTAATGTTGGCAGGTCAACTGTTCCACAATGTACTATTCTATTCTGTAGTAAATAATAAAAGTTTGAACGCTTGTCATTGATATGTTTAAACATATTTATTTTACTTTGATTGTAAAACATGTTCTTACAACTTAGACAAATCACGCTCGAAGTCTTTCTTGGTAGAACCAGTACAAAGCATATGCGGGAAAAGTGTCTTGCTCAAGGACACCACACATATATCGAGGGAAAATAGACGGGCACATCATCAGGAAAGGACAACGATCATTAAAACTGACATGAACAGCTAGTGGCTCTGTTATCAGTAGAACTAGAAAAGAGTATTGTGGTAAAATGAAATCTATGATAGAGGTTGGGAAAGTGAGAACATACCCCTCCTCCGTTCTCTATAATGATTTTAGAACGAGGCCTCTGATTGGCTAATCCCAAAGACCCCAGTATAGCGGTGTGACGATAACGGTGGACCGATACATTTTATTTAACGGTGCACCGCTATTAAATACCGATGGACCGATAAATAAATAACGGTGCACCGTTAATAAATCATCGGTCCTAGCGGTGCATCAATAAAAATATAGCGGTGCATCGTTGAAATATAGCGGTGGACCGATCAAATATAGCGGTGCACCGATATTATATAGCGGTGCACCGGTATATAACGGTACATCGATATATTGTAACGGTGGACCGCCACTTTTAACGGAGCATCGATATATTTTAACAGTGCAACGGTATATTTTTATCGGCGCTAAGTGATAAGGGTCGGCCGCTACATCTGACCGCTTATACCGTGCCGCTAACCGCTTATGGGCACTGTTTGGGATGAAATAGACTGGCAGCTGGCCGCGTTAAAGAGGTGACCGTTTAATACATGTACTTTATATAGGCAATTTACACGGGGGGATTTTGAAGTGGCCGCTTAACACAGGTGACCGCTTATAACAGGGTGGCCGCAAAGACAGGTTAGACTGTAATATATTATATAATTTTCCGACAGGCCGTGTGTTCCCGATTAGACGTGTGCAGACGCTATTCATACGTAACATGCCACTGAACATTGTAACAAGCTTAATTTATTTTATTGAAGGTGTAGTTTTACTCCAATTCAAATTTAAACGAATTGGAGCATTTAACGACTCTTATTCAGTGCAGTGTATAATTCAACACACAGACAGCATACAGCGTGAAGTATTACATGCGCGCATATAATGGTGTTCGGAATGGATATAGTTATAGCGTTTATTTTGTGTTTATGTACTGGAATTTGGCTATGGCGGAGCAGAGGGGGAACTATTCCACCTGGATTGAAGCAAGTGCCGGGTCCTTCTGGACTGCCCTTACTGGGCAACTTGCCTCAGATAGACCGTAATAAATTCCATACATTCTTTACGCAATGGATGGCGGAATACGGCCATATATTTTCGATTAGTTTGCCTGGAACTAAAATGGTTATGATAAATGATAATGAACTGTTACGGGAAGTTTCGACAAAAATCATACACCGACCTTTCAACTTTCAAGGATTTCTTATCTACGATGACAGTGCCATTACGTTCTCCAGCATTAAAGGGAACCAGCCGGCGGTAAGGAAGATGTTTATAGATGGAATGCACGAGTCGTTGAAAAGGGCAACCAGGATTGAAGAACTTGAAAGGGACGAAACAGCGCGATTTGTGCGTAATTTAGTATTCGACTGCGATATTGACTTCTTTAGCGTCGTTAGCGAATCAGTGGCGAGACAATTTGCAATCATTCTAACTGGAAAAGAATCCAATGCCAGACAGAGTGAAGTTATTCTTGACTATGGAATCCAAGCAGATGCTCTCTTCGAGGGGGGACTAGGATATTTGCTGACAATGTTACCGGTTCTACGATATGTACCCGGTAAATTAAAAAATGTTTACGAGTCGAATAGCAAATTCATGAAAACAATGGTAAACTTACTGTTGGAAGACGCGTCAGAAGGTGATTATGAACACGGCGTTATAAAGAGCTTCATTGACTTTCAAGAGAAGAACAACGCTGAGGACGGGGCCATGATTATAACAGATGACAATGTTCACGGATGTATAGTGAATGTGGTCAGTGGCGGGCTGGCTGCAATAAAGGGTCAGATAACCATAACTATACTTTGTGTTCTTCAAAACCCAGACGTTCAAAGTAAGATACAAGACGAAATGGCCACTGTTTGTACAGACGGACCACCTGCGGACAACACGCGTCTGCCGTATCTTGAAGCTACTATTCTAGAATCTTGGAGATACAATAGCTTGGTAGCCACCACCGCTCCGCATCTTTCCGAGGATGATGTCGATATCGGAGGTTTCCACATTCCTGGAGGTACTTCTGTATTCGGGAACATTTGGAATATTCACCATGATGAACAAATATGGGGCGACCCGTGGGTGTTTCGTCCAGAAAGATGGTTGACCAGTTCAGGTGAACTTTTACCAGCATCCCATCAGCTTCGGAAATCTCTATTACCATTCGGAACAGGGGTCCGTTCCTGTAAAGGGAAGGACTTCGCGACATCAACAGTTTATCGTTACCTTTCCAATGTGCTCTACGAGCTGAGGTTGTTGCCACCGTCAGATGAGCACTTGCCGAACTATGACCCTAGAACATTTAGATATGGTGCCGCATTGTTTGTACCCGAATTTTATTGTCGTGTTGAACGGAGGGATGACAGAATATGAAGTATGCATTTTCATTTCTCTTTTGCAAGAAACGTGTTTTCTTGTGAAACGATTTAAATTAATGAAATATCCAGGCTGCGAGGTTATAAAACATTTTCATGCTAAACTCAATGTCATACTCGAACATTATTTCAAGGAATGATATAAAAATATAAATTAAATCGTAAACACTTGCCCCAACCTTGTAATGAAATTAAAGTACAAATGCAGGTTTGAGGAACATTGTAACCGGTATTTACATTAAATTTTATTCCCTTTTAATGAGAGTGTAAATCTGTTTTTTTCTGTCCGACCAAATCATGTTTTGGCGCTAGAGTTAGCGTCGTACACGTAAGCATTGTTCAATATGTGCATATTACTATGATAAGTTACCGATACAACAGAGATGTAAACATAATGGCCCAAAAGTAAGCACATATTGATTCATTTTTTAAAGCCCCAACTGCCATAAAAAGCCACAAGATGGCTTGAAACACGGCGCACCAATGCACAGGCTACAATGTTTAACAAGATTGTGAACAACCCTGTTCACATCCCTGTCTCAGACTACCTGTTACCAGCCTTTAACTAAACTAGATCAGGCCATCGGAAGAAGTTCAGACTATTTAATTCCTCTGAAGATGTAGATATATCTTCAGAAAACCAATTCAGTGAAACTTTATCAAAATTAATTAATATTCACGACCATGACAGAGTAGTGAATCTATCAGTATTCTAACAACTGTCATGTACGTGGTAGACTCCTGGTATATTCACTATTGTGTTGCCGTGGACGTAGTAGAAGACTGGTAGATTCACTATTTTGTTGTTGCCATGGACGTTGTAAAAATTCCTGGTAGATTCACTCTTTTACATTAAAATGCTGTTATGGACGTAGTAGACTCCTGGTATATTCACTTTTTTGTTGCCAAGGACGTGGTAGACTCCTGGTACATTCACTATATTGCTGCCATGTACGTTGTCGAACCTGGTAGATTCACTATTGTGTTATTTTAATGTAAAATAGTGAATCTACAAGGAGGCAACCACGTCCACGGCAGAAATCAAATATAAAATAGTGAACAAACCAGAAGGTTATCACATCCCTGGTAGCAAATTAATGAATCTACAAGGAGGCTACCATGTCCATGGCGACAAAATAGTGAATATACAAGGTGGCTACCATGTACATGGCGACAAATTAGTGAATCTACGAGGAATCTACCACGTTCATGACAGCAATTTAATGTACAATAGTGAGTTTACAAGGAGGTTACCACATCCTTGGCAGCAAATTAGTGAATTTATCAGGATTCTACGGCGTCCAAAACAGCAATTTAATGTAAAATGGTGAATCTACCAGGAATCTACCACGTCCATGGCAAATGTGAAATTAGTGAATCTACCATAAGTAGTACCACTTCCATGGCAGCAATTTAGTGCAAATAATACTCTATTTAGTTGGTTAACATATGGAGGAAGTTCAACAGGTTACTCTGGTTACGCGTCTGGTCAGTGTAAATATACACAACATGCGGCGTTCAGACATCGGTCACACGCTGGTCGTCACAATGATTAGTCGCCGCCGTCATTGTGCAGCTAACTCGATAATTCATCGTCCACATACATTTATAACACTGAATAACGTATTGCGTCAACAAATGAATAGTATATAATAATGTCAAGTCACCATACGCCACCAAACGTTTCATCAGAGCGAACGCTACTATACACATTGCAACTTTATCTTTACAATCTACAGGTGCATTCCTGATGTCTTCCATTAGATTGCCTTTTAAAACACACAGACGTGCAATTCTTATATAACAAGGATACTCATTTTTAACAAGTCAATCTTCCCAAAGGCCCTCAGATATATTATTTTGTGCGTAGCCAACAAATCAATAACGCCATAAAATTATACAGTTCTGGCTTCTGTTTCACCAACATTTAACTTAAATACTTAAAAACTTAACTAAGTTTTGACTGGTTATTTATCTATTATATAATCAATATCAATGACACCATATGCAGTTTTACTGGAACCAGTCTAAAATCATGATCACATGGCTGCTTTTCTTATATTTAAGTTTTTAAGTATTTAAGTATATGTTGGTGAAACAGGAGCCTGGTCACAGTATAAACTACATGTGAACATGTGTGACTATTTTACAGCAAATACTGCCAGATAGTGATGTTAAGAATCCTAAATAGTTCATGATGTGTTCCAGTTGGGTTTGATGAAATGGTTTAAATTTCCTAATCTGTTTTAAAGCGTTTATGGCCTATATACAAAGGGCTTACTTCAGGGTAGATAATCCAGATTTTATATTCTGTATACTAAATAGATGAATTGCCTTTCTTGGGCAAACTTTAGCGTGGATACATTCTGACTAAAGCACACAATTTCCTAAACAGTGAAGCGTTCTTGAGCCTGTCCTCGAGTTTAATGAGATTGGCGATGAGATATGCTATAGACAGGTAAAAATATCTCAGTGTTTTCACAAAACATCTGAACTTGACTCAAGTCAATGAAATCTCGTCAATTATATTCACATGTTTCTAAAGACAAAACGTGCATATCAACAAAATAATTATTGATATTGATAGTAAAAAATGTTAACAAATAATATATACAAAAAGAAAAGTTAAGTCAGTAAAAATACATGGGAACCCCCATAGAGTACATTTAAAGCAGCATGTGTGCCAGGATGCGGGTATCCTATTTTAAAGACGTAACCTCAAATTGAATTTGGCTCTGTAACAAACAGAATCAGTGATTGAATTAAGTCTACCAACTAGTGTACATGTGTCATCCAGCATGAATCCTTAATAGTTCATAATTCAGTGTAAGGGGATGGTAGGAATTTATCACTTTCAAAAGGGAATGCGGATACAGTACTATATGTGTTTTTTTAATTCGTTTATTTTCTTGGTATAACCTCTCATCATTTACACAGCTTCATTTGTTTAACTAGACAAAATGTGCTTTAATTTGGCAAACATATGTTTTACATTAACCTTTCAAACAGACTATAGAATGCCCTAAAAAAATCTGTTGAAATTTCTCTACAGACAAATATAGTTAAATCTATAAAACATCGAATTTTGTTTTGTATCATTGTTTATATATACGACTCGTACATGTTTGCATGGAAATGGTGACTAAACTTTTTCTTTTGAGTATATGTATTTTAAGCTTAAGTGATACTCCTGCGATATGTTTTAAGATAATTATAAGACAAAGTGAGAGTATGTTTGAGACCCCACGGACAAAACCCCTATCGGGAATTAGAACGGGGCGCTATGGTTCTTGGAGCAAGCATGTTAACCATTGGATCAACGCAACTTAAATACATTCTTCTTTCCAATGAGGTTTCTCTACATAAATTATGGTTCACAAATATTCATTCCTTAAGTGTCAACTTACAAATTACCGTAGTCACACTTCATCACCGCACGTCATGCTGACATATAAAAGTCACATACCATATTATAAATCATTTATTTTCGCCACACCGAATATATACAGGTACACTCAAAAGATGTGAAAACACAATAAAGGAAGAGATATGAAAACACAACAGAGGGATTAGCAAGGACTCACTTGGAAATATACCAAATTATTCAGTAATATCTAAAAAAAAAAAACACAATAACATCAACAGACAATAATTACTGTAGAATATGGATATATACACTTGTACTAAATATATTGCATTTTCATATCTCATCCTGTATTGCGTTTTCACATTTTTTCATTTGCTGCATTAAATATCTCTTCTTGTATTGCGTTTTCATATCTCTTCATTTGCTGCGTTTTCATATATCTTCCCGTGTTGTGTTTTCATATCTCTTCCTGTGTTGCGTTTTCATATCTCATTCATGTGTTGTATTTTCATATCTCTACATGTATTGCGTTTTCATATCTCTTCCTGTGTTGCATTTTCATATCTCTTCCTGTGTTGCGTTTTCACATCTCTTCATTTGCTGCATTTTCATATCTCTTTCCTGTGTTGCGTTTTCATATATCTACATGTGTTGCGTTTTCATATCTCTTCTTGTGTTGCGTTTTCATATCTCTTCCTTTGCTGCATTTTCATATCTCTTATTGTATTGCGTTTTCATATTCTTCATTTGCTGCGTTTCATATATCTTCCCGTGTTGTGTTTTCATGTCTCTTCCTGTGCTGCGTTTTCATATCTCTTTCCTGTGTTTCGTTTTCATTTCTCTTCCTGTGTTGCATTTTCATATCTCTTCTTGTATTGCATTTTCATATCTCTTTCTTTGCTGCGTTTTCATATATCGTCCCGTGTTGTGTTTTCATATCTCTTCCTGCATTGTGTTTTCATTTATCTATCCTGTATTGCGTTTTCATACCTCTACCTGTTTTGCGTTTTCATATCTCTTCCCGTGTTGTGTTTTCATATCTCTACCTGTGTTGCGTTTTCATATCTCTTCCTGTGTTGCATTTTAATATATGTTGCGTTTTCATATCTCTTCCTGTGTTGCATTTTCATATCTCTTCTTGTATTGCGTTTTCATATCTCTTCCTTTGCCGCATTTTCATATATCGTCCCGTGTTGCGTTTTCATATCTCTTCCTGCGTTGCGTTTTTATATCTCTATCCTGTGTTGCGTTTTCATATCTTTACCTGTATTGCGTTTTCATATCTCTATCCTGTGTTGCGTTTTCATATCTTTACATGTATTGCGTTTTCATATCTCTATCCTGTGTTGCATTTTCATATCTTTACCTGTATTGCGTTTTCATATCTCTTCCCGTGTTGCGTTTTCATATCTCTACCTGTGTTGCGTTTTCATATATCTACCTGTGTTGCATTTTTATATCTTTACCTGTGTTGCATTTTCTTCTATCTTCCCGTGTTGCGTTTTCATATTTCTACCTGTGTTGAGTTTTCATATCTCTTCCTTTGCTGCGTTTTCATATCTCTTCCTGCATTGCGTTTTCATATCTCTTGGGTGTAGTGAAATACTCGGTGTTACTAAATTCATTTTAAAGGGCACATAATAATATCTGAACACAAAGTTATGTAAGTATTAATTGAACAATATCAATAATTAACTGAATACTGCATACAAAACCGAACATTTACAGAATTGGTCTGATATACATTTACATAAATATATGTCTCCTTTACTTCAAATGTCAAAACGCATGCAGTGTTTGCGTTTCTCTCATATCTAATCACCATCCAATCGTTTTGAAGACTTGAGTACGAATATGCATAGCTATTGTTAATTACTTACCGTATATTCTTTCCTAATTATTCTATAACAAGGAAAACATGCAGTCATTCTCTTTTGTAACGTTTTGGTAATATAATTATTTAATAAATATAAGCTACATTTATAAGATACCGCGGTACAGTGAATTTCAATATCTGCCATTGACGTGTATTTAAGAACTACCAGTAATGATTACAGAAACTGCCGGACATAGTCTGCTGCAAAATAAATACACACTGCCAGAAACGCCACGCCGACCACTGAACCAATGATATACATGGCCGTGCTGAGGCTACCGTAATTCTTGGCCCGTGTTCTGTTGCCCTTTTTAAATTGGCGATCCGATTGTTGCATAAGGTGAACAGCCGGCAAACAGCAAAGAAAGAAAAAGAATAGAAAACAGGGACATTGCAGTGTGCTGTGGAACCGATGGTTTGTCTTGTTGAATGGGTTCGGGATAATGTGGTGTTCTTTCGGTCCGTTCCTCGAGTGAGACGAAAACAAGAAGTGCAATGGGAAAGGATCCTTAGAAGCATCTGTAAGATCTTGATCAATTTCTGCTCCAGGTTCACTTGCAGCGTAACCTAAATTTGTTTTTGGTTGAACCAAATGTCGTCTGCCACCTATAAGCGGACTTGGGGGACAGCTCACGGACGTTTTACCATGAATCTGAAACTGTTCCCATTCTTCTCCAATCTCGAATTTACACTGTCTCGACGAGACCTCGCGAGACTTCAGGGCAATTTTTGCGTGTTTGCTGTCTGCAACATTTAGAGAATATATTGATGTTGGAGGTTGTGTTATAGTATTGGACTTCGGACTAGAGGGTTCATTTACAATGTCTATCTGCGCATACTTCGGGTAGTCGTCTGGTACAGACACCATAACATCAGGTGTTCTAAGCTTTTTTACACGTGATCCAACATCGGATAAATTAACGCTGACATCGTTGCTTGAAAAACCTATTTCATGATGAACTGGATACGAAGACTCAATGCCAACTTGTCCAAAGTCCATACGTTCACCTTTCTTATTTATAGCCATGTTCATCGTATCTGAAAAAATAAACAAAATAAAACTGATTTATCGTCAATGTGTCACCACCTCT
The DNA here is from genome assembly GCA_029582155.1 of Panopea generosa. NCBI lineage: Eukaryota > Metazoa > Mollusca > Bivalvia > Adapedonta > Hiatellidae > Panopea > Panopea generosa. The sequence continues at coordinate 36,994,362 of CM055908.1, forward strand.
CAACAGTTCACCGATTTTCTTCACTTTACCCAAATACATATCATAGGACGAGAGTTCACATCTCTCTGTTCTGTACGGACGGACTGTCACATCTCCTTGTTCTGTTCGGACTGATTGTCACATTTCCTTGTTCTCTACGGACTGACTGTCACATCTCCTTGTTCTATTCGGACTGATTGTCACATCTCTCTGTTCTGTACGGACGGACTGTCACATCTCCTTGTTCTATTCGGACTGATTGTCACATTTCCTTGTTTTCTACGGACTGACTGTCACATCTCCCTGTTCTCTACGGACTGACTGTCACATCTCCTTGTTCTCTAAGGACTGACTGTCACATCTCCCTGTTCTGTACGGACTGACTGTCACTCTCCCTGATTGTCACATCACCCTGTTCTGTACAGACTGACTATAATCAGGGTAATGTGATCTGATGGGGACGTTCTAGGTCGGGATGTCATAGGTCTGTCTGGGCTGATAAAAGGGTAAGGGTAGTGTGGTCTGATGGGGATGTCCTAGGTATGTCTGGGCTGATAAAAGGGTAATGGTATAGTGGTATAATGAGGACGTCTTAGGTCTGTCTGAGCTGATAAAAGGGTTAGGAAAGTGAGGTCTGATTGGTACTTCCTAGATCGGTCTGGTCTGATAAAAGGGTAAGGGTAGTGTGGTCTAATGGGGACGTCCTAGGTATATCTGGGCTGATACAAGGGTAAGGGTAGTGTGGTCTAATGGGGACATCCTAGGTATATCTGGGCTGATACAAGGGTAAGGGTAGTGTGGCCTGATGGGGACGTCCTAGGTCGGTCTGGGCTGATAAAAGGGTAGGGGTAGTGTTGTATAATGGGGATGTCATAGGTCTGTCTGGGCTGATGAAAGGGTTAGGGTAGTGTGGTCTGATGGGAACATCCTAGGTATATCTGGGCTGATACAAGGGTAAGGGTAGTGTGGTCTGATGGGAACATCCTAGGTATATCTGGGCTGATACAAGGGTAAGGGTAGTGTGGTCTGATGGGGACGTCCTAGGTCTGTCTGGGTTGATAAAAGGGTAAGGGAAGTGTGGTCTGATGGGAACGTCCTAGGTCTGTCTGGGTTGATAAAAAGGTAAGGGTAGTGTGGTCTGATGGGAACGTCCCAGGTCTGTCTGGGCTAGTAAAAGGGTAAGGATTGTGTGGTCTGATGGTAACGTCCTAGGTCTGTCTGGGATGATACAAGGGTAAGGGTAGTGTGGTTTGGTGGGAACGTCCTAGGTCTGTCTTGGCTGATAAAATGGTAAGGGAAGTGTGGTCTAATGGAAACGTCCTAGGCCAGTCTGGGCTCATACAAGGGTAAGGCTAGTGTGGTCTGATGGGGACGTCCTAGGTCTGTCTGGGCTGATACAAGGGTTAGGGTAGTGTGGTCTGATAGGGACGTCCTATGTCTGTCTGGGCTGACACAAGGGTAAGGGTAGTGTGGTCTGATAGGGACGTCCTATGTCTGTCTGGGCTGACACAAGGGTAAGGGTAGTGTGGTCAGATGGGGACGTCCTAGGTCGGTCTGGGCTGATAAAAGGGTAGGGGTAGTGTGGTATAATGGGGATGTCATAGGTCTGTCTGGGCTCATACAAGGGTAAGGATAGTGTGGTCTGATGGGGACGTCCTAGGTCTGTCTGGGCTGATACAAGGGTAAGGGTAGTGTGGTCTGATAGGGACGTCCTATGTCTGTCTGGGCTGTCACAAGGGTAAGGGTAGTGTGGTCTGATAGGGACGTCCTATGTCTGTCTGGGCTGACACAAGGGTAAGGGTAGTGTGGTCAGATGGGGACGTCCTAGGTCGGTCTGGGCTGATAAAAGGGTAGGGGTAGTGTGGTATAATGGGGATGTCATAGGTCTGTCTGGGCTGATGAAAGGGTTAGGATAGTGTGGTCTGATGGGGACATCCTAGGTATATCTGGGCTGATACAAGGGTAGGGGTAGTGTGGTATAATGGGGATGTCATAGGTCTGTCTGTGTTGATAAAAGGGTAAGGGTAGTGTGGTCTGATGGGAACGTCCTAGGTCGGTCTGGGCTGATAAAAGGATAGGGGTAGTGTGGTATAATGGGGATGTCATAGGTCTGTCTGGGCTGATGAAAGGGTTAGGGTAGTGTAGTCTGATGGGGACGTCCTAGGTATATCTGGGCTGATACAAGGGTAAAGGTAATGTGGCCTGATGGGGACGTCCTAGGTCTGTCTGGGTTGATAAAAGGGTAAGGGTAGTGTGGTCTGATGGGGACGTCCTAGGTCGGTCTTGGCTGATAAAATGGTAAGGGAAGTGTGGTCTGATGGAAACGTCCTAGGCCAGTCTGGGCTCATACAAGGGTAAGGCTAGTGTGGTCTGATGGGGACGTCCTAGGTCTGTCTGGGCTGATACAAGGGTAAGGGTAGTGTGGTCTGATAGGGACGTCCTATGTCTGTCTGGGCTGATACAAGGGTAAGGGTAGTGTGGTCTGATAGGGACGTCCTATGTCTGTCTGGGCTGACACAAGGGTAAGGGTAGTGTGGTCTGATAGGGATGTCCTATGTCTGTCTGGGCTGACACAAGGGTAAGGGTAGTGTGGTCAGATGGGGACGTCCTTGGTCTGACTGGACTGATAAAAGGGTAATGTGGTCTGATGGGGACGTCCAAGGTCTGTCTGGGCTGATAAAAGGGTAGTGTGGTCTGATGGGGATGTCCTAGGTCTGTCTGGATTTATAAAAGTGTAATGTGATCTGATGGGGACACCCTAGGTCTAGCTTGGCTGATAAAATGGTTGTATAGTCTGATGGGGACGTCCTAGGTCTGGCTGGACTGATAAAATGAAAGTATAGTCTGATGGGGACGCCCTAGATCTGGCTGGACTGATACAATGGTAGTGCAGTCTAATGGGGATTCCCTGGGTCTGGCTGGACTGTTAAATTGGTAATGTGATCCGATGGGGAGAGTCTTAAAAACAGAATTTACGGGATATCATATGTCCGAGTGGACTGAGTCATCAGATGCCGACGTGGGAGGGGTGCGGGGTGGGGTAAGTGATCTGGTGAAACATAACATCGTGTGTAAACAACGCCATTTCTATTGAAACAAACCATGTAATAATGAGCGTGAAACATTGTCGTGAAAGGCATACATCACAAATTAAACGTCATGTAATAAACTCAAAATCACTGATAATCGACATGCACTGTTAAGCTAGCAATGTATGCCGTTGTATCTGTAATGTTTTCACTACTTTTCATTAATACTGTTTCATTCTGTCGATATTAATATCAAGTTGAATTGGATTGAAACTACTGTGTACTCACTTTAAATAGCGCAGTATTTACATAAGTATTATAATATACATTGTATAATATGAAATGGACCTTCACTCTTCTCTTACGGACTTTGTAAAAATATATGTCTACAACATTTCTTTTTTTTAATAGGTCATTTTCAACACATATCAGGTTACATATGGCGTATTAAGTGTTATAAGCGGAGGAAGGCCACAGCATGAATCTGAGTAGAACTACCGTAATTCTGCAAATAACTGGCAACATTCTCACATTTTTTTTCAGAGCGAGTGGGACTCGAACTTAAGACCTTAGTGGTGGATGGTAAGTGATTTGAGAATGCAGCTGAGACCACTCGGCAACGGAGGACGTACGACCCCTTACATAATTTGTATTATAATTTACAATTGCGTGACTGTGATGGTGACAGACGCCGAATATTGGTTCGTTCGTACTTGATGACATTCCAGCAAATAGTTATTCGTGATTGAATGAAGGATAATTGTAGTTCTAAATCTGGTCGACCCGGTGTCAGTATTACGTGACTGGGTGGGGTATTATACCGTGTATCTGCGGCATGCTACTCGGTTCAATGTGGGAGCGCTCGGAGTACAGTCTCAAGTAGACACCGTCGTGATATGCCTAAAATTTGATGAAAGTGACGTAAACCAAAACTACAGCAACTTCACCTGGTAATGCGTTAACCGCCGCGTCGCTGTACATCTCGACTCTTAACAACCATGTACTCCATCCTGTTAAGTACTCTTCAACTGGTAATACAATGTACATGGAGCTGACCAATGAACAGTTTAACGAAGATAATGTCAAGTAAAAATTCAAAAACACGTACCTGGTATTCCTACGCAGTATTACACCTGTTGCTATTTACGTTCCAGAGTGTTAGATGCCTCTGTAATGACAAGAAAATGAACTTATCACAACTCCCACATATCTGCTCACATAAAATGAATATCCTAATATACTTAAAACAAAGGTGAATTATTCCGTGTGGTATGAGGTGCTGGTGCCTGTAATTATAACTTAATACAAAGACACGATAAAAGTTAACCGTGCACGATAAGTGACCTAATGATAATAAACAGTGATGTTAAAATAACAAAACACGATTGACAGTGAACAAATCTATCACGTAATGAAATTGATCAGCTTGAGAAATGCATTAGTGTGACGTCTGATATGTCTAATTTGAATTTTCGCGACACTTGAAAGTCAAATTTGTGCTTAAACCGTCGGCTAATGATCATAATAGTGTGGATATAAATTATTATTGAGTATTATTATAAAATAACAGACGGCTTCTGCATCACCTGTAACTTTCTGTAAAGTGTATTGAATCACAAACAGGAAGGTACCATTCGATGACAGTGGTTGATTCTAGCGACTTTATCGCGGGCCGCGATTTAGTAATTGTTTTTAACAAAATTAAATAATTTTACACTACAGAGACAAAATACAATACTAGTATGAGTTGTTGAACAGAATATTCCGTATAATATTACTGCTAAGATCGAAAACATATTGATGCTATAGTATAGCTGAGGCCTCTTTGAATGAATGAATGAATGAATGAATGAATGAATGAATGAATGAATGAATGAATGAATGAATGAATGAATTAATTAATTAATTAATGAATTAATTAATGAATGAATTAATTAATTAATTAATTAATAGATAGGGCTTAACAGCGTACCGACACATTACAGGTTATTCGACGTCAACAGGAAGGAAGTTTCCCGACTCACTCAACATGTTAAAAAACAACAAATTAACATACAGATAAAAATCACATCAACAAATGAATAATTATGCAGAATGAACGTAGAACATTGATGCAACACGCATGAGCATCAGTGATCCTACTTTTGCCATCACTCATTTGGCTCCCTGCAACCACGACGGCGTTGGTTAATGAACATGACTAAAAAAGATTAAATGCTCATGACACCAATTCAGAGGATTCGTACCCCTCTGCAGAGATCGATTGTGATTCTATGGAACTGCATGGGCTAGACATCTTTAAAGAGAATCTAAATGAGAGATCAGCAGTATAGAAAAGGTAAATGTATTTCGTGGAATCGATAAAACATTAGTGTTCATTTTGTAGAATAATATGAACTATGTTTCTTTTCCCGGTCTGCGAGTGTTTCCTGTCCTTTCTAAATTGCCATACAGTTCAGCTGAACTACATTGTTTGTTCCAGTCACTGTCGCGGTTTGTATGGCTTCAACAGAATTACTTTGCTCTTGGCTGCCATTGTAGCACCATACACCATCTCCGTATTCCAAAGATGGTCTTGTGAGCGAAATATATAGATTTCCATGTGTTCTAATGTTTTCCGATCAAGCTTAAGCTCCAAAGAATATACAAATACGTTTCCATGGTAACGAAAGCAATATGATAATGCCAATTACCACCGTCAGGTAACACGGATAAGGCAAGGCCTAAATGATTATGTTGTTTGACTTCAAGAATATTTACGTTATTCATAAGTAATGTAGCAAGAACCTGGGTAGCTCAGCCAGTAGCGCGTTCGGCAATCAATCCAATAGGGTCATCCGTGGTCGAGTGGTCTAAGACAAAGAAAAAGTTTGCCAGTTACTTGAAGAAGGACGATGGTTCTACTCAGATTCATTCTGAGGTCTTCCTCCACCATTAAAACTAGACATGTCGTATATAATATGAAATGTGTTGAAAATGGCGTTAAAAAGTAATGTAGGATGCACTGGGCGTTTTTGTGAGTGTTTCTGTATTTTGATTGGTCAAAATCATCAAACCATTGCTTGGACCAAGTTTGTTTATTGGAAAGGTCGGAGTTTAGGGTGTTTGCTGTTGCAGTTAGGTTGTCAACACTTAGAACTACGCTATTATAAGGCAAATAATAGTATTTTTGATTTTGGATTCGATGTGAGAAATAATGGCATTAATGTAAATCAAGAAGAATACAAGCCCTTAGATAGAACATTGTGGTACACCAGCCGTAGTGTTATTCCAATTCGGCGCAGTATTGTTATATACTAGATTCATATTATGTCAACACAATACCACAGAAATAATGAATGAAATTCAGTTTACAGCGTTTCATCATATAAAGGACGATTTCTGGCTCGCTCATCGGGGCAAACAGGACGTTACCTGCACACCTTTATGTATTATGTAATATGCTTTTGCTACAGGGAAGATGCTGGCATTTGGTGTTTGTGCATACAGTTTGAACTTAAAATTCACCTTCCTTTGAAGTATCATGCATCATCCGTTTAGATACAAAACTTGGCCCCGTCCGTCTACAATACTTCATATTACTTCTTCCTCACACACACGAGATTAGATTTAGTTAAATATATTAATTCTGCTACAATGACCACATGTTAAATCACATTTTCATCCACTTGCCCAGCCAACATGGGCTTATATATCGTACATAAACATGCCGGAGGACCATAAATCCCAACTATCATTTATAATTTCTAATGAAATACGCCTAAACGCAGATATAACAGGTAATGTTAATGAACATAGAACGACAAAAAACGAAATAACAACTTACCTCAAACAGGCAATTAATCCATACTGTCACATGTGGTTCTGCACTCTTCCTATTGACATGTCCGAATTTACATTAACGAAAATAGCATTGAAAGCTAGTTATAAGCCGTTGTATGTAAGGTTTTGCTATTATTTGCATGTTTTAGATGTAACTTGCAACTGCGTGGTATACACTCGGCTACAATTACGGTGGTTTACATAAGATGATCGTCGGTAGATCCCTGCTTTCCAGCGCGACAGTAAATATTCTGAACATTGTTTACATTATTTAACATGAGGTGTGTCTTCACTTTTTTTGACCGACTGCGTGGTAAGACAGGTGCGTTTATATGTGATGCTGTTCATCTCTCTCTCTCTCTCTCTGAAAATACGCATTTCTACTTCATATACTATACGAGACTGCGGCATGGTCTTATGGTAGAGCGTCCGCCTTGCATGCGGAAGGTCGTGGATTCAATCCCCGGCCGGGTCATACCAAAGACTGGACAATGTACGGTACTAGAAGCTTCTTTGCTTGGCACTCAGCATTAATGAGATAGTTCTTGGTCTGGTTGGCCCGGGGTCATTATAATGTGTGGGCTTGGTGGGCTATCATACCATGTGTCTGTGTCTACTAATTTCCATTAATATATCAGTGACATGGATTAGTTAAGTACATTGATATTGTGGTTAATATGCGCGACTGAGAGATTTTTCATCTTCCGCGATTTTTTATAAAGCAAACATCAAAGATGAACAAGATAAGTTGTATTTTTTCTGAAAGACAGAAGTTTTAAACTGAACTCGAGGTGATATGAGCGGAAAGATTTTTTTTAATGTTTTTGTTTTTAAAAAGTACTTGTTGAATTGCAAAACTGCTTAAAATCTGAGTTTTTGCCATACACATTACACTACAGAAACACCAGGAAAAGCATACATTTGTAAACATTTATGTGGAACGCGTAGTCCATTGGTAGAGCATCGAACCCACGATCATGGGTTCGATGCTTGATCTTCCGTCACGGCTATGTGTGATGTCATTGAGAGCGTGATTTGTCCAAGTTGTAATAACTTGTTTCACAATCGAATTAAAATACTAAGTTTAAACAGTTAGGCTGAATGTTGTCCGACTTTGGATAATCTAAGCATGATCTTGGTGTTTTGGTTATACTTATTTTTAAATTCCTCCTTTGTCCGCATATGGGGCGCAAGAATACGGCCAATGAAATGGTCTGGTGATATTATATGCACAATCTAAGGATGGCGGAATTTGCCGAGTATGTGCGATTGCCAAAAGGCTTGAATCGGAACAACGCTCGAACATTTCCGTAAAAGATGAATTTCAAAGCGATGAAAATGCCCCATTAATTATGATAGTTTTTAACTCATACATACTTTTATTTTAGTTTTATTTGAACAAATTACATGTAGTTCACATAATCATGGCACATTAACACAAAATACTGTGGCAAAAATTTTGCTGATACGAGTATTTTAATAACCACCATGTACAAAAGTTACACAGCCATGCACAGGGAATGTATATATCACTAGACCACCATTCATATACGTATACATATTCTATTTACCATGGTGTTAACAGTTTACTGTCTGAATGGCAACCGGGAGAGTAAATTTCATTATATAATGTACATTAACAGCTATCTATAATTGCTTAATTACTTTATTTGATTGACGAACACATTACGTGTAATTGTAATGCGTGGTAGCAGCAATTGTAGCAGTATGTAGCTCAATTAAGCATTTCAAAATGACTCAATCAATCTTGAGCCTGATACTGGTTGTTTTATATAGGTCGGTCAGATACCACCTTTACGTTTGACATTTATTATAACGTTTGACCGCATACTGTCACTATTTCTAGGTTTTTCGAACAGCGAAAATGCTACATTATAACAAAGTACTATAACTACCACTTTTTATCACTTTTGCCCCGATGTTGGTGGCTCCCAGTTTCGGCATAAAGAAAACTAAATTCCATCAATGATTTCCATAGACCAAATGGAATAAGTCAAAGAAACAAGTTTAATTTAATGACAAAAAAACATAATGAATTTACATTTTAAAGTGACAATTTGCCAGTTGAACAATGTATTAAAATAGAAACAAACTTTCCTATACTTTTTCAGCAGATTAGAAGGAAGCCTCGTCTAAATGGCCTAAACAAGTTGACCAAAAAATACTATGGTGTTTTACTTTTATTATTTTACAATTTCGTACATGGCTGGCCATTGGTTCGAGCATTAGCTGGGTCATATTAAATACTACAATCTGTCTGGCTTGACGTTTAGCGGCTGATACACTAGTGTATCAAGATTGTGACTGATCAGCGCCATGACAGGATTATTTGACTGGGTGTCATTAATGAAAGTGACAATAAACACATGTAACATCTTTAATATAATATAACATCATGAAACATCCTGTAAAATAATGTAACATCTTGTAACATCATTTTAAACAATGTAACATAATGCTACATCATTTAAAATAATGAAACATAATGTAGCATAATATAACACAATGTAACTTCATGTACCACAATATAACATAATGTAACACAATGTAACATAATGTAGCACAATGTAACATCATGTAACACAATGCAACATAATGTAGCACAATGTAACATCATGTAACACAATGCAACAATATAACACCATATAACATCATGTAACACAATGTAACAGCATATAATAATATGTAACACAATGTAACACCATGTAACACAGTGTAACAGCATATAACATTATGTAACACAATGTAACATCATGTAACACACTATAACATCAAGTAAAACCATGTATCTGTTGAAATAAATTTGAACTGGACATAAGGACAGAAACCAAGAACAATTTTGTTTAGGTTTTGCTTTATGGCGAGATAATGGATTAATCATTTCTAGTAAAATATGGACACCCTGACATTTAAATAATATACACTGTGTTACATCAACAACATACAGCTTTATAATGTCATTGCTCGGTCTCCCAATGTTTTTCCAAGTGACAAAATCTGGATAATTTGATGATTATTATTGATTTCATTAAATGATATTATATTATAAATATATTATGCAAGGCTTGGCGAGCATCATAATTTTACATTAAACACGTTTGATAAATTCAATTATAAACAAGCACGAATTTAAGATTGTTAATAACACAACTCAGAAAAACAGTATATTTACAACTTATTTTTTCAGATCACTCTCTTTAAGGAACGAGAAAAAATAGAGCATTTCAGTCATTGTATGACCAGAGACATAGACTTAACGTACCAATCGGAACATCGCTCAGCCATTTCAGCCTACGAACGATATTTTGAACGTAGATAGAAAATATAATTCTTAGAAAATTGTAAAACTCATACAACACACAAGCGCAATTTTGTTATCTGAATGGTAGGTATATGATTAGCTATTTGGTCATCCAAAAGTTGTGTTTGCTGTTGCTCTGGTGATTCTTTTATTTATTTTATTATACAAAGGAGCTTGGATGATATCAAGGACTTCTGTACAGATTTCATTGCATACCATTTGGAAATTTCTGAACATACTTCACACTTTGAAAGTTGCTACAAATCCACAAAGCACCTGTGTAAACTCACCTTAATTGTGACTCTGTGAGGCGCAACAGGATGTTATGAAGATTAATGGCAATTAATGACTGGTGACGCAAACAGAATATCTTCCTATTTAAGATTTCACATTTCGTGATATGCGCGTTTACTCTTTATAAACAAAGGCGTTAATGTAACAGGACTGACACATGAAATGTGTTTAATGGAATGAATCATCCACAAAGTATGAATGAATAGGGTTTTACGGCGTACCAACACATTATAGGTTATTCGACGCCAACAGGAAGGAAGATTCCTGGTTTACTCTACACTGTACAAAAACAACAAATTACTAGTAACATACAGATTAAAAACAAAAGGTGTCACATAGCCCCCCAAATGGTCTGTGAAAAATAACAATATATGATATAATAGGTAGCGATGTATACAAGAATATCAAGAGTAATGGACTAATGTTTCAGATTAAGACATGTTTGTATAGTTTTTCATTTACCCTTAGCACTTTGAACTGGTCATTTTGGCGAGCATGAACAGATTGATTAAAATAAATTGATGATCATAAATGACATATGAAGGATGAGAATGATATATGTCGATTATATACATATTTGCTATTTTACATATTTATTAATTACATACGGTAATCAACCTTTCTTTTAATCGTGTTTATTTATATGGATTACTTTTACACTAAATCATGTCATGTTTAACAACTGAGCGAAAGTGTTTTTAAAATATATCCATAGATGACACAGTTATAGATCGGACTAAGAAATCTCAGACAGACTGAAAGTGTTGTCAAACAAACTTAAAGTGTGACCTTGACCTTTGAGGTACGCATGTGGGTATAACACGAGACACTTTGTAATGTCATGCTGATGAATTGAACCAAGTGTTTTTGAAATGTATCCATAGGTGACAAAGTTTCAGACCGGACACGAACTCTCAATCAGACTGAAAGTGTCATCAACCAAAGTTAAATTGTGACCTTGACCTTTGAAGTAGGGATTCTGGATGTAACGCCCGACATATCGTCATGTTATTTTGGTCATTTGTAGCTAGTATTAACAAAACCCATCTATGCATGACAAAGTTACAAGCCAGACACGAAATCTCAAACAGACTGAAAGTGTTGGCAAACAAACTCAAAGTGTGACCTTTACCTTTGAGGTACGGGTATGGGGTTTACTCGTGACACGTCATCATGTTATGTTGATCATTTGTAGCAAGTATTTATAAAACCCAGTGTATGCGTGACTAAAGTTACAGACCGGACACGAAATCTCACACAAACTGCAAAGTGTTGTCAAACTCAAATTGTGACCTTGACCTTTGAGGTACGGGTGTGGGTCTTACTCATGACATGTCATTATGTTATGTTGATCATTTGTAGCAAGTATCAACAAAATCCATTTATGCATGACAGTTACAGGCCGGACACGAAATCTCACAAACTCAGTGTTTTCAAACAAACTCAAATTATGACCTTGACCTTTGAGGTACGGGTGTGTGTCTTACTCGCGACACGTCATCATGTTATGTTGATCATGTGTAGCAAGTATCAACAAAATTCATCTATGCATGGCAAAGTTACAGGCCGGAAACGAAATCTCACACAAACTCAAGTGTTGGCAAACAAACTCAAATTGTGACCTTGACCTTTGATGTACGGGTGTGGGTCTTACTCAAGACACGTCGTCATGTTATGTTGATCATTTGTATCACGTATTAACAAAATCCATTTATGTATGGCAAAGTTACAGGCTGGAAACGAAATCTCACACAAACTCAAAGTATTGTCAAACAAACCCAAATTGTGACCTTGACCTTTGAGGTACGGCTGTGGGTCTTACTCGCGACACGTTGTCATGTTATGTTGATCATTTGTAGCAAGTATCAACAAAGTCCATCTGTGCATGACAAAGTTACAGACCGGACACGAAATACCGGAAGAACGGACGTTCGCTGCGATTACTATATGCCATCCAAAAAAAATTTTTGGGGGAGGGGGGGGGCATAAAAATACATCAACAAATGAATATGCAGAATGAACCTAGAAACTTGATACCTGCAGAACTGCAGAGTTTCAGCAAATTCTGTCGAATTACTCAATTTGTAGCTTCTTACGACATGCATTAGTCAGAGTGATCCTATTCTTGCCATCACTCGTGGCTCCCTAAAACCACACAGGGGTTGGTAATTTAACCACAATAGTGAACATGACAAAAAATGGTAAATTGAACATGACACCCATTCGGAGGATTCCTACCCCTCTGCAGAGATCGACAGTGATTCTATTCTTAGCCGGAACCACACGGGCTCATTCACAAAGTAATACAACCTGAAGAAGATATATATGCACGGCGTACAATCAAAATAATAACTGACGGTTTGGCGAACTGCCGTGACCTAATGGTATGGAGTGGTGTGAAAAAAATCGGAGGAAAAGTGCCTGCTGCCCATTACTTTCTTAAATCTCATGAAAATATGCAAAACAAGACAATGTCGTCTCTATAAAGATGATGGACCATCGGTGATGCAAATTTCATATTGTTTGCAAAATGTGCAATAGTATATTTCTGTAAATTACACCACTACCTACCATAGTTTTTCTTTCCACGTGACCAAAATATGCCGTTACACTTTTTGCATGGCCATTTTATTTTTTTGAACTCATCTCTATCAATACACTGAAAGGATAAAGTAATGAACGGATGTATTTCAGAACCATACTATTGTTATCACACTATTGTAAGCTTTTCTTAATATGCTCATTATCAAGTCTGACCTTGGCCTTTGAGAATTCGGACCTGGGTCTTGTGCGCTACACATTGTATGGTTATGGTGGACAGTTTGTCATGTTATTTCAAAATCTGTCAAGTGGTTTACAATCAGTGACTGACTTATCATATGTTTATATGTCTCTTTTTACTTGATTAACCTTGACCTTGAGCTTCGAACCTGGGTCTTACTTGCAACATTTCGTCTCATCATAAACATTTGTGCAATGTTATTTGAAAATCCCTCTATGCAAGAGATCGTAATAGCCCGGAGAAGATTGGATGCACGGATGCAGGCACATGCACCAAACCGCCATGTCAACTCAACTAGGTCGAGCACACTGCAAGTGGGCTCAACAAAAATGAATTGTCCAATATTTGTAAGCATTACTGAGTAGACGTTTTAAGTGGGATGCCAACGCTGATGAATGGGCAATTACAAAAGCTCACCTATTCATAGAATAGTCAAGCTAATAAAATAGATTGTGGCAGTAGAAATAGCTCAAATGAGCCAAAAACATTAACTACAAGCGGTAATATGTCCTATGTTTTATTCTTTTTTTTTCTATAACCAACATTATGTTTTTATAAGAAATGAGTTCACCATAAAGCCATATAAACACAATAACCAGTACAAAAATACCCTGCCATTCAAAACACACAGCTATAATATGTATATGTCAACATGGTGTCCAACCCGTATGACCAAATGGTATAGTGTGCTGTAAAAAAATCAGGGAAAAAGCTTTTTTTTAATATTTCATGAAAATTCACGAAACAAAGCCAAATATTAAGAAAGTTATCTGCAAAAATGTTACCTGAAGTAAGAACTTTTCTCCATTGCACTTTTTTGCACCACTCCATACCATAAAGTCACACGGGTTTACCACGGTGACCAACTGAATATGAGAGCAGATGACTGACCATATAGTACATACCTCCATTAAAGACCACACATTGAACTTATATGTACCAGCACCTCCATTTACAGACCACTCATGATAAACAGAAGATACATTCAGAGAATACTTCATTATTGCTCAATATCTTCTTTTATCTTATATTATTGATGCAAATTTTGTTTATTAATTTTAATGTTACAAAAATATAATTTCTATAAGGTATATGCAACAATTATATATAAGAAATGAAAAAAAAAAGTCATGACAATGTAACAACCAGTTTGCGAACTGCATTTTATACTTCTATGTAGATTAACTTTTTGCTAAAAGAAAATCTTTGAAAACATAATGCATACTGTTGAAAATCATTGGGAGCAATAAACAGTGCTTTAAAGTTCTGATATATATTATATAGAATTAATAACAAAATATCCACAACAATATTCCCACGTTTTTGCAACTGAAGCATTCAACATTATCCTGTTTTATTGGTGGAGGAAAACCTCAGAATGAATCTTGCGAGAGCCACCTCTCACAAGAGGTGGCAAACTTTATAACTAAGGTTTTGGAGTGAGCTGTTCTCGATCCCATGAGCTCAAGTTGAGAGGTGACATGTATAAAAATACAAAAGATAAAAGAATTCTGCACAATCAGATTTATACTTTGTCAAGTTTCGCCATAGAGGTAAATCAGTAAATTTTACCATTAACATTATTTCTTTTTACTTTTTTTTTTAAAAGAAATCAAATGTCATATCAATAAGGCATTTTTGCTCATCTAACTTTTAATGCATTAAAATCTAAGAGTATTTTTGTTTAATGCCGAATATTCATTGAATCATTTTTACATCATTAATATAAACTTACTTTAAATAAAACAAAACCCATCACATGCATATTCGATATTAAACAAAGTAGTCCCTGACAAATTTCATTATTCTCAGTTCATGTAGAATTAAGTAACGTTAAAAAAGTAACAGACTGAATACAGTCCAAGAGACTGCATGTAAGCTGCTTATGTATGACTAAGAACCTCTAAGTATACTTAACAACTTTTATGATGTATACCAAGTGACTGGGAAACCCATGGGCAATAGTCCCATAAAATCTCAAAATATCACATAGAAATTTCTACTGATGAGCCCTGTGTCCCAGCAATTCTTTACAGCTGTTTATGTACCATATATTTTCATTATGAATAAGATGAAAAGTCTATGTTAATCAGATGCTTAACAAAGTTTTGATATACAGTCTTCAGTACTTTTGATTTTAGGGTTACCTTATTGTAACTGTTCCGAAATTACGTCCGATTGTTATCAGTCTTGTTATGTTTTATTAAATTAAAATGACCATTTAGGAATGTCCAATTTTCAGTGACCAATGTAAATATTTGACAAAGATAACAACAAAAAACCTAGTGTGGAAATAATAAAATTGTTTAATATATATTCTGATGTCTGTCCTGAAGATCATTGCTTTTGTCAAGATTAAAAATCACCTCCTAGATATCATTCAGATCAAACATGTGTTTATATACCCACGTTTAACTCTTTTTCTTACATTACAATTGTTATCTTTTTTTCATACATTGTGTATAACATCATTGAGAACATAATGTTGCGTTGTAATAAGAGCAGGTCAATTTGATCTCAAACCTGGGAGAGACCGACATATAACTTTGTCGAGTAGGAAAACTCAATCAACCAATTTTCCCTTTCCAAAATAAATTTTTTTAGAAATGGACTTACCATAAAAACATAAATTGATAGTGTTTGCCAAAATAGTATTACTTTGAGCATTAAAATAATTCTGTTTACCCATTATCCAGGAATGATAAGCTAACATTTTGCCACAGAAGCCCATAATCATGTATTGTTCCACAAGTGCAAAAAAAGCCAAATGAATATGAGAAACTATAAAGTTACTCTATTGGTATGTTATGCTGAACACATTTATCGATATAAGGAAATACACAGATCACATACAGTCGAAACTCGTGATCTCGATATTGGAGGGACTGCCAAAAAAACTCGAGATATCCAAATATCGACATAGATTTTGTCTCAAAATCAATATTTATTTTCATCACCTGGGCTGCGTTCAGCACTGTTAAACATGTTTACTTTGTTTATACACGCAAACTGTGAGCTAACGAACGAAAAGTTAACGGAAATCGGTCTACTCAGCTTTGTCCCTTCTCTTCCCATTAAGTCATGTGATTAAACAAGTGCAAACAGCTCGCGGAGGTGTTTAACTTGTCAGCTAATGATAAAAGCGAACATTTCGTTCAGTTCAGTTCACTTTTGTAATCTGTAATCAAACGTTTACAAACAAATTTAATGCAGCCCATATAAGTGTCGCACGTCAATTGTACTTTCATATTACGGTCCGTGCAGTACAATGTTGTTGTATGGTGTTTAGCGTCGCTTTCAACAATTTTTCAGTCATATCGCGACGGTTCGTGCAGTACAAATACACTGTCGTGATCAATGCTAATATCCGGGTCCTTCATCGAATTTCTCGGCAGTGTGAGATATAAGTTTAGGCTGATTGATTGAATCAAATGATATTTAAACCAAATTAACATGCAATCACCCAATTCGATGACACAATGTTTGCAACATTCTGTAAGTCATTAAAACTTACAACTTTGTCGTTGACCGGTAATTAGTGTTGCGTCATAAACAAACTGTGAAATATGGCACGCAGCGTGGAAAAAACACACAGTATTATGTAAACAATAAATATATCGAAACAATCAATTAAAGGAGTTAAATGATCAATCAGGACTAAAACTGGGATCGTGATATCCTGAGTATCGACAGAGACAATATCGAGTTAAAAGGAGTTTATTTATATAAGCAAAGAAGGGGAAAAGTTGGGACTGGCAAAAAATATCGACATTACCGGAATATCGATTCAAGCTATATTGAGATAACGAGTTTCGACTGTATGTGTAAGTCCTGTATGTGACCTTCTTTGGTATCTGTAAGCAATCAAGACTTTGTTAGTCACATGTTTCTGTAAGCAATCCAGACTTCTTTTGTTACATGTATCTGTGACTACAGAATAAACCCCGCCATCACCAGCAAGGCTCTGCAGTAAATTCAACATCAAGTGTTTGCAAAGTTGCAAAAATAACTCAATAAAAAGAATGTAATGAGGAACGATGTATCCAGGTATCAGCAAGTTTTATAACATTTTATATTTATATTTAATTTAGACATTAACAGCACTTTTATATGAGAGAAATAAACGGTTTATAGCTACGACAGCATCATTCACACAAACCCTGTAGCTCATTTTCATCATTCAAAGTGGCAAGTATTTTTTCAAATTTCATTTTATCATTATCACTGGCACAAATTGATGGGAGTTAGATACCAACAAAATATACCATGTAGCAGAATCACACCAATCACAAATGCAATCATTCATCATCGCACCAACATCATCAGCAACACAATCTAATCAAAAGTATATTGGTACAGCATTATGTTTGTACAACATTATGTAAGTATATCCATTTAACAAGACCAATAAATTGCAATAATAATAATAACACATGTAACTTGCTCACTTTGATATATTAATGTTTATTTTTATTACTGTTTTTCATAAAAAAAAAATGTTTACCTGAGAGAATGAATGATTTGTCATTTATTGAATAAAACCAGATTATACCCACTGGAAACATATCTTAGCTCTTTTTTGGCTAAGCTCTTACTGACTAAGCTCTTACTTGGCTAAGCTCTGACTAAGCTCTTACTTGGCTAAGCTCTTACTTGCTAAACTCTTACTTGGCTTAGCTCTGACTAAGCTCTTACTTGGCTAAGCTCTGACTAACCTCTTACTTGGCTAAGCTCTAACCTCTTACTTGGCTAAGTTCTTACTTGCTAAACTCTTACTTGGTTTGAGCTCTGACTAACCTCTTACTTGGCTAAGCTCTTACTTGGCTAAACTCTTACTGACTAAACTCTTACTGGGCCAAGTTGATGTTAAAATTCCATTCTTGGCAATATGATTAAGCTGATGCACAGGTTTGCTTTTTTTTGTTTTTTGTCAACAACATTACAAGCTATTAGTTGTATTAAATCATTAAAATAATAACACAACTCTGAAAAAAATACTGACATTAGGGTAAATACATGTATATTCACAAAAGTCCATTTTTAACACTAGTCCATATCTCACTACCAAAGTGACTAGTGGTAGAGCATCTGCCTCACATGCGGAAGTTTGTGGGTTTGATCCTTGGCACTGCTTAGAATACTGTCTTAAGTATTGTTGATATGACTGAAAAACATTTGCCATTCAATGCCAAAAATGAGTTGGTAATCAAATTTTTTGAAGTACATGTATACTATTATTGTTTAGTCTGAACAATGGCTCCAGCTCTCTCGATTTGGTCAGTTAAAAGCCATGTTAGGAAAGTCCACATTTTAGCACGTTGACTGGTCAGTTTCACCAACTGAAAGTTTGAATGTTGTCAAAGTCTAGTCAGCATTCAATTGCTATAAATTATGGTACAGGCATAGAATTCCCTGCTTTTTTAATGGGGGTTAAAAGACCTGATTCTGGAGATACCGGGTTCTGGGAGACTGATTATAGTGTGATGCCCCGACCCACTTAATGCTATACACAGATGAACTTTTAAACAAAAAACATTTAAAATTACACATGAACATATTTACTTTTATAGCTACACACGGTTGTACCTTCAAATGTATTTAAACATGAACTGTTTAAAACTGCACACAGTTGTACCTTTAAATGTGAAACACTTTAAAATACACACGGTTGTACCAACATTTAAAGCTACACATGGTTGTAGCACAGTTTGTTTGTAATTAGAAACTTCAGGACAGAATAATGAATGCATATTATTAACAGTGTAAGCCTAATCAACAATTCAATATTTGGTGCTTAAGGTGGGAACATTAACAACTTATCTACAATTACAAACTTGCAACAGATACATGCACTTCGCAACTTTAAAGTTTTTTTGTTGTTTTTTTTTCTTGTAGCAGTAACAATACAGATGCCTCAAGCAACATGCAGATGTACTGGAGTATATGAAACCACATACATAGTCATATATACCTACATCCACACTAGCACAGATAAACATAATGCATGTATATACATGTACCAACATCCATACTAGCACAAATAAACATAACACATGTATACATACTGTACATACATGTACCAACATCCACACTAGCACATATGGACATTACACATACATACCAATATCCACACTAGCACAGATAACATAATAAACACACTGAACACATCGATAGTTGCCATGACAACTGTAACACATTTTAGATGCCTTGTTCACAATACCGTCCCAGGATACATTACTGATGAGACGGGCACATGCAACCTGGTGTAGCATAATTTTAACTTAAGTCAAAGTACACCTCTGGCCTTTCAACACGTATAGGAATAGCTTAACCTACCGATCACACTATTAAAAGATTTTATATTTTAAATGAATCAATTATTTATCAAATGAAATAATTGTTTTAAAAATCTTAATAACACTGTTTAATCAAAAACTGGTACGTTATCTACATCCTGTGATCACATGTCTAAGGACAAAAGGCTCTTTAATGCTTACAGTTGATCTTTATTGCCTCGAATATGGATAACTAGAACACTTGACAACACTCGAATGCGTTGTCTGGGCCCGTTAAAATCTTTATGTATTTTATACACAGATCTACTCTCGAAAACTTGAACTATGGTAACTGAAACTCTGACACTGTACAGGAGATCTTGCAGGGACATTTTCACTATGTTTTTTTTTTTTTACAATGATTTGCTGGAACAAATATATTTCCCATGACAACTGGTAACAGAATTGGCACCTCTTAAATAAGCAAGCAACTTGTATTAACTAGGCCTAATTGGTGATAGTGATATATACCCCAAACAAGCAGATGGTTGACATCGAGTCCATTGCCATGATAGGGTTGATTTATCAATGTTTTTTTTTTGTTACTAAGACAATAGGAAGAGACACGCAACAAGGCCCAGATTGCTAATGCATATTTTTAACCAGATTGTTAATTAAGGTACATTATTATAATATAAGGCAAGGAAGAGAACCTATGAAGAGTTATCTTTACATCTCTTCACTCCTAACAAAAGTTGTCAATCAGAAGCTGTTTTCCTATTCTGAGCAATGGTGACCATGGTCCCAGTGACCCCATATATAATCCCAACCTTCCTCTATATCAAGTCTGCCCACACACGAAGTTTTATTCATGACAATATCTCAAATGTTAAATTCAAAAATCTATTATTTTTTCTCTATTATTAGCAACAGTGACCTTGACCCCAGTTACCACATTTACAATTCCAAGCTTCATCTCAATCCAGTCTACCTACACACCATGTTTAATGGCAATATCTTATTCCTAACAAAAGTAATCAGTTGAACGAACGTGACTTGACGGTAAGTGTTTCCTATACAGCAATTGATCAAGTATGTCACTCTTTCTTTGAAACAGTGCTGCACTTTCTGTCATAGGTCATCAAATCCTGAGTCACTATGTCAGAAATGACAATTATAATAGTGATGGACCTAGATTAAATCTACTTCTGCGAAAAAAAATTATCTAAAACAAGAGTTGTCAGAAGACAACAAAGCTCACCGATGGGATAAAACTCACCACCAATGCAAAGATTGAGATTGGAGGCAAACACCAAAATTTAAATGCATCTAAACACAAAAGTTTAACCTGGGTGTCTACAGACGAAAAATTAAGTCTTAAAGGGCCATAACTCTGCCAAAATGCAACCCAGAGTTAAGTTCTTGTCTCTGTGTGTTTCAATGATGATGGTGAACACACATGCAAAGTTTCATTCATATCCAATGAGTGGTTGCATAGATATCTTACGTGATAAAAAATCTTAACCTGAAAAATTAAGTAAAAAAAGGGCCATAACTGTGCCAAAATGCAACCCAGAGTTATGGTTTGTGTCTCTGTGTGTTTCAATGATGATGGTGAACACTCATGCAAAAGTTCATTCACATCCAATAAGTGGTTGCATAGATATCTTAAACTTAAACGCAACTAAACACAAAGTTCAACTTTGGTGTCTAAGTCCAAAAAGGGCCATAACTGTGCCAAAATGCAATCCAGAGTTATGGTTCTTATCTCTGTGTGTTCCACTGATGATGGTAAACACACATGCAAAGTTTCATTGACATCCAATGAGTTGTTGCATAGATAACTGAAACTTAAACGCAAAAGTTTAACCTGGGTGTCTACAGACGCCGCCGCCGGGGTCATGACAATAGCTCTCCTTGGACTTCCTTGAAATGGATGCCGTATACATCAATTAATTGTAGAAGAGTTACTGAATTTGAATTTATCTTAAATCAAGCTTAAATATGTACGTGCAAATTCTTGTAGAAGTATTGAACTAAATTGGGTGTCTGATGGACAGACAATTTTTTGCTCAAACAATCAACATTTCGAATAAATTTTCCTGGGCACAGTGAGTTCGAGCCAACAAAGTTCAACTGTAAATTGTTTCAATCTCATCACAATGTTCCGTACCATTATATCACAGCACTTTTGATTCAAAGTCTTTTGGTACACTAGTTCATTTCCCATTACACCAGCTACTGGTAACAGACATCTCCAGTACACTAAAACAGCTACTTGTACAGCTGTCTCCAGTCACTAAACCAGCTATTTGTACAGTTTCTCCAATTTTCTGATACAGTAAACCAGGTTTCTGTACAATATACCTCAATTTTTTTCTGTAACTGCTAAAGTAACCTGTACAGTTTTTATACATTTTCTGTCACTTAACATGAGCTTCCTGTTCTACCCACTGAACAATTCCTATGTAAAAGCATCTCCAATGTTCATACTAATTCAGCTACCTGCACACTAGTTTCCAATGTTTTGCCACAATAAACCAGCTAACTTTACAGTAATGCCTATAGCTGTCACACTTAACCAGCTCTACCTGTACAATTGTCTTCGATGTTTTCGCCCTACACCAGCTACATTCACAGTTGTCTTAAATGTTATCAAACTAAACAAGACCTGTACATTTGTTTCCAACAGACTAGGAACAGTTTAAACATATAGATCTGTTTAAACATGCACAGTTGTGGATCAATTTGCATGTGTACAGTTGTGGATCAGTTGACACATGTACAGTTGTGGATCAGTTGACACATGCACAGTTGTGGATCAGTTGACACATGCACAGTTATGGATCAGTTGACACATGTACAGTTGTGGATCAGTTGACACATGTACAGTTGTGAATCAGTTGACACATGTACAGTAACACCGGAGCTGTATATAGGATTGCCAGGTTGTATAGTTCATATACACACACAGCTACAAGTTCATCATGTCTAATGATGATGATGATGATGACGGACTGTTGTTACCGGTGGCAGCTTTCAGGGAATCGTTGACATCACGACGGAATAGCGATAGATTCTGGGTAAACCTGTTGTGGTGAAATAGAAAAATATAACAAAGGGTTTATTGATTTATTAAATATTTAGCATCATTTCAACGCCATTTAGGGCTAATAGACGATCAGTTAACCTAACCATTGTTTCCTTGGATCCTGAAAGGTTAACGAGTACCCTAGCACAATCCATCTCCGCTAAATAACTGATAACTTTTTCACTTGAATCAGCGGTGAAAGACGAATGATAATTAGACACAATGTTGTATATCAATTATCATGGAAACTGTTGCTGTGCGGGGATTCAAACTCACGATCCCTGAATTGATAGTCAGAAGTGCTATCGACTGAGCTAATCAGGCCCTGCTATAATGAAGGGAGAAAGAAGTATTGTGATTCAAGCCTTTGAAAACTGTTTATATTACATGTCAGACAAAATAAGAAGGGACCAAGGGACCTATTTCATTAACAATCTGAAGTGGAGATTTTCCTCAACTCAATTTTTTCAATTTCTGTAAAGCCTCTTTCAAACTCATTACACATTAAAGGACCACACAGTATTAATATAGGAACACATCTATACTCATCGGTAAAAGTTATGAAGCCAAATCATCAGTGTAAATGAAGTTATAACATTTAAAAAATTTGAGTTGAGGATGTTTAGTAAAACTGAAGCCAGTAAAGTTATATTCTATATATGACTTTTTATTAAAACAAGAGGTTCACGATGACCATAGTGTGCTCTCCTGACACATTCTGACTGGATTTTACTGTAAATACTATACATCTTATAAAGCGAAACATCTGGGATTCCTCACAGACATAATTATCAATTTCATTATTTATAATTAAACAGCTACCCATCATGATCCCCACTCAAACCGATGGCTCTAAAAAAACAAACAAAAACACTCAGTACCGGTGCTTCACAATCAACTAAAATAATTTTGCAATAAATATAATAGGAAGTCCCCTGGATTACCTGTCTCTGTTTTTTGTGAGAAGAGATCGTTCTATGCCCTCCATCAGACTCTCAAAACAGTGGGCCATTGTCTGCTGCTTATCCTGTGGCTGACTCGAGATGATGTTGTCACGTAACTTGTTGAAATACTTAAACAATAAACAACAATAGATGATGTAACGTAACTTGTTGAAAAACCTCAACAATAAACAACAATAGATGATGTTACCACTGAACTCGTTTCATAAATTCAATAATAAATGAGCATAAATCATCTATCTAGTTCTGTTTGATGCTCACTTAATATTTAAAGTATTTTTCTTAAATGCCTAGTATGTTTGCATTATACATTCACAATATGGCGCCAAAAATGCCTTCATCTTGCATGTTTGTGAAGATTTGTTTTGAATTGTAAATCATTGCCTTTGTTGTTTTTGTTGTATGGTGGTAAGCATTACTTTCAAATTTTTTTTTCTGAGTCATATCGCCATGGTGTCAACTTGAGACAGCATTCTGATTGCTCCCACACCAAAGTATCATGCAGCAAACACATGGTATGATACCCCACCCAGTCAAATTATACTGACACCAGGCCTGGTCAGCCTAGATCTATCCTCTAAATGCTGAACACCAAGCAAGGAAGCTTCTAGTACCATTTTTCAAGTCTTTAGTATGATCAAGCCAGGGTTCGAACCCATCACCTTCTCCATGTGAGATGGACGCTTTACCATTAGACTACCGCTGGGGTCAATCATTGCCTGTATTTAAGAGGATGTAAATAGAAATATAAAGTGAATCTTCTTCATTTTTCCAATACACTTGAGTCCCCTTATAACGCAGTTGCCAGGATCCATAAAACTGCGATATATGTTAACTGCGCTATAAATATCCCAAGGTGCTGCGCTACACTATTTGGTAATACTTTATCCAGTCAAAGTACCGTTAAAAAACACATAACAAAGTATGATAAATATGACAGACCATCGTTTGTTGGTGTAAACCAATTAAAATCAATCTTGTTGACAACAATAAAAAGCTGTTATCATGTCCGTCTGAAATATCAAGGTGTCATTGATGCACAAATACATGGCAACAGTTTGTAAAGAAACATAACAAGCTTGCAAACGCATAGCGATTTTAAACAGTTGAGATTATCGATCAATTCATCAATTATTATACTGCAAGTTTTTACTAAATCTGGTTGAAAATATCAATTTTAAATTTGGGAGCCATAGAAAAATCGAGTTATAATGAGTTTTGCGTTATATCAGACCCTGTTATAACGGGACCACGAGTGTAAATCTGAAACCAAACCATCAATGTATAGGGACCTACCACAGGAGCTAGTGACAATATATATTCTACATGTATATCCATATATATAGTTTAATAAAGACAAGGTCTTTATTATACTATATTTAGGGAGATAGATTATATATTATATACTCACCTCTTCATTAAGTAGTATAAGACCCAGAAGTGGCCGAGACATGGACCACTGGTTCCGACAGTCTTCAAACATGATAATATTTAACACTGTCTGCAGCATCTAGTATTTAAAGAAAAATAAGTCATTTTGTTAGAAATGAGTTTGAATAAATTATTTTTTATTGTTGAAAAGTTGTAAGACTTTGAAATAGACTATCAACATCAATTTTATTTGTTCATACATTCACTGACATAAAGTGGAAATCATATTCAGTTAGTAACTATGTCATTCCTATACAGTCAAACGTGTGAAAGCAGCCACATTTGCTTTTTTGTCATTTCTGTGCCTTCGAAACATATAAACCTGTATTAAGCAACCTGTTTTAAAATGCCACTTTTGCTCTTCCTTTGACTGGCTGCTTAAGACAGGTTTGACTGTATATGTAAGTATTTACCTGTTGTAATATTTCTGGATGGAGTTCTAGAATTCGGAGGAAAGCTTCACTATCTGGGACGGAGCTCGGGTGAGCTTTCTTCTTTTTGCTGGTTAATCGACGGAATAGGTAGGTGATTATATTATCTAGAGTGGCACAGCAGCCTGTACACACCATAGTATCTGTAATGTAGACAACATACAGGAAAATAGGCAACTTAGATGAATATATTTATTAGGATATGCATATGCAGATGATTATCCCGTAAGTTTCAATTGAATTGCATCAGAACTTTAGAAGTTAACCAGCTAAGGTAAGTTGTAACAATGGACTGGAATCATTACTGTGTTCCACTTTCATTCTGTGAAAAAACAACAACAATTGTATAAATATCATTTGATTCAATCAATCAATATTGACATACAACAATTATCAGGAGATGAAATTAAATATTGATCTTGAGACAAATCTATGTCAATATTCAGATATCTAGATGTTTTTTTTGGCAGTCCCTCAAATATTGAGATAACGAGTTTTGCTTGTCTAATGTTCAACACATATTTTCATCTATGGCAATGGTTTAAAATACTAACCTAGAGCTGTGAGTCCTTCCGAGATTGTAGATAAAACATATAAGAAAACTTGTGGTTCTAGATTACTGATAAACGTCATATGATCTTGAGCCAAACATTCCAGCAGACCGTAGTAGTTCTGACTAAGTTTAGGATAGTCCTGAAACATGGACATAACATGAAAGCCTTTAGTACATTAAGTTTTTGGTTTATTTCAATTCTTTTGAAATCTTGCATTTTTAAATGTTTCAAAACCAAAGCAGTTACACATTATTCTGATTATATTTGTTTTATTGTTCAGAGTATCCAAAACAAAGCTATGTAATACATTTAACGCATAAATTTACAAAAAGACATAGTGCTCCATAGCCCCTGCTGTGGGGTATTTTACTAAGATGTTCCGAGCTCTGAAATTTGAAAACTTCTGTTCATGAATGGGAGAATTTCATATTGTGACATAACAAATATTGAAAATAAAAACTCCCTCTTTGCAAAAGACCTACCAGATCGCTAGGCTGACATGTGTACAAAGTTTTTTTAAGTTACCTAGAACGGTTTTAGCTTATACAAATTTATTTTTGCTCGCTGCCTAGTCCACTTCCTGTAGACTGCAATTTGAGTGAGAACATCAAACAAATACTTTTTATTTAAATGGCCTTACTGTTGATGCTACATGGTTGATATATATATTTGCAAGGGACATTTCTTTTTTTTATATATATATATAAATAATAGTTAATATCATTTTGTATGTTCAAAATGTAAAATTTATTATTGAAATTGTAGGCTTGATGACAGTATTAAATATGTATTATAAATAAAGATATTTTTTTAAGCAGTCCATGCAACAAAACATCATAGTTACGGCCAGATACAAGAAGCCTTGCTATACTTACAAGTAAATCACTTTGTGATATGGACAAGAGAAGCTTGACAAACATGGAGAGGGCGTTGTCAAGGGCGTCATCACCATAGAGACGAAACACACCGAAATTGACATAATTCCCACACAATGCTGCACGTAACATCGAAAAACATATGGATATGCCCTTCAGTGTAAGTTAGGTTAAGAAAAAATTACCTTTTTTTTAAATCTTTATAAATGAATTATTTTTGGACGTGTCAAGTCCAGATTTAGAATAAAAAATTTTTTTTAAAACTATCAATGAATAACTAGACCTAATTTATATTAGTTCAAATAATTTGTGCCTAAACTCGATGTTGATCATGTACATGTATGTGAAGTACCACGTCAATTGCCTGAAAACTGCAAAACTTGTAATATGGTATTTACAGCAATTTTACTAAGTGCAAAGAAAAGACCTTTGCATGAAATTAAATCAGTAAACATATTTACCACATCAACATTCGATGTTGATAATCTATGTAAAGTGTAAAGTCGATCGCATGGTTGGAATTAAGTTAGCATAACAAAATTTGCATCACAGGTCTACACTTAATGTTGATCATATATGCAAGAGTTTCAGTCAATTGTCTGAAAAATGTGGAAGAAGTTCTCTCGACAAGTTGCTGACAGACCAACAGACAGACCAAGACCGGCAGACCAACCAACTCAGCAACTTCAAAATACCCCTTCTCAAACTTCTTTGCAGGAGTATAATAAAAAAATTAATCCAATTGTAATTTCAGTGTATTTGATTCCTTAGCTCTTACCCATTTTAAAAGTTTCATTTTTCAATAAATGTATATCAAACAAGGAGGAAACAACTAGCAGGCAACAATACATCACTGCTGTGAGACGCAACTTTGCCTGTCAATTTTTACTGCTTTCTTTCCAAATAAAAAACTTCCAATACTTAAGTGGACAGTTCACTATTAGATTTTACTTTATTGTAAAACAAATCTATTAAAAAATATTATAACTGTCTATATTGATGTAAAGGATATTTCATTGGATAGATCTGATCCTTCGGGATTTCACCAAGTGTAAGTATTCTAGACCCTGAAATATAAATTGAATAACTACATGAACAAAAATAAAACATTCATTTTCCTCATCTCTTGCTTTTAATTTAATCAAGGTAAAATCTGGTATTAATCTGTTAACATTACCCTTATATATACTGTTAGCATCTCAATAGTAAAATAAGGATATATATATATAAAGTTCATATGTATTGCAATAATTTCGTGAATTTTTATTCATTTTTAAATCATAACACTTCATTTGGTTACTGTCAACAACAAACACAGGTAACTATTCCGACACCTTCAGGGCTCGAAAATTCCACTTGTCCGCTCGCTCGTCATGATGAGTGAACAATCGGTCAGAAAAAGTAAGACTTAAGAACCGGACCTTAATATTTCTTTGATTTTAAGCATTGAATTCAAATTGTTGGAAAGGGAGATGAGTAGCTTTTATAAGAAATTAAAGCTCTGCACCTTATTATCAATATTTCCTCAATATTTAAATTGAAAAATCATAAAGCATTAGAACGAAATGTGTCCCTTCTTATATTACAAATTTAGATAGCAATCGAGCACAAACACATAATGATTGTGTATTATACATTCTACGGATACCATTTACATAGAAAAAGATGCCTGCAGCACAATCACTACTGAACAACTGATCTCAAGCCTAATCATACATACCATAGACAACATTAGAAAAGAGAAACTCATTAATACTGTTAAATAGTTCTTATGCCAAACCATATAGTGTGAATCACATAATGACATAGATAACATAAGAGAAATGTGAGAATGTTAGCTTACCGTAACTAACTATCATTTTACTCACTTCCCTGAACAGTAAAATGCCATTTGGAGACGACACATCAAACTGCAGTCTCTGAGACCTGCAATATTGAATTGATTTCAATAGATAACTTCAACTTACATCTTATATGACAATAGATGATGCCAACACTAATCTTTATGACAATAGATAACTCAAACATAAACTTTTATAATCTTTATAACAATAAAGCTAGTTTCCTTTCATTCATATCTGCTTTATAATATTAAAATAGAGCAATGTAAATATAAAAATTTTGTCTTCTTTTTGACAAACATTAATTTATTTTAACTTAATTGCAAAGTAACCTCAGGGCATATATGAACCACTCATGAGTTTGATTCCTTGGTAAAACCAGTACTGACTGTTTTTTTTTGTTTTTTTTAGGCCAACAGGTTGAGCTTGGGATCGCACCCACAATCATTAGCCTGAGCGACTAACAATTTATTCTCTGAACTATTGCCTTGTTTTCAATAAGCATGACTATGATTTACCTGAAATCTGTTTAAAAATCTTTAATAACAAATAGTTTACAATTAAAATCAAGAGTTAAACCAAGCAAATTTGTTGAATTATGATCCTAAACCAAAAATGGTCTTATTTTGATGGGGCATAACTTCTGGAACAAGAGACAGCAATCTTACCAACTGCTATATCCGCACCACTGCTTTTGTATGGTTAAATTGTAAAATGTTTTGACTTGTCCTCAATCATATGTAACTGGGTTTAAATAGTGGGTAAATAAAAACTAAAAACATATATGCAGTGTTTTTTCCAGAGCGCGTTTCTTGCATTTTTGACAATTAAATCTCATTTGACGCAATCAAGTTTGTTCAGTGCGTCCACTACGACGCAACCTTAAAAATACAAAATTTAAATTATGCATAGGCCTATTTGTTTTTGCAAACTGGTTTCAGAGTTATTTTTACAATGCTAGCTGTTTTGACAGATCACGTGGTCTGATTCAGGGAATCACAGATCACGTGGTTCTAGTAAGTTATGTAAACGCTTCATTGGTTATTAATGCTATAATGATTCAAGCGCATAAACGATTATAATTATATACATTATTTTTTTCCGCGCAATATTGTAGTTTGAAGACAACATCTGTAAAACCAAACATACACTGCAACAATAGCACTGATTTATACCCAGTTTTAGGTTGTTTGTATGTAAAGATGAAATGTGAAAACTGTAAAAACTTTTCAAAAAAAGTAAAAAATATGTGGACTTTGAAAAACTTTTTATTTTGTTTTCTAAAAGGTATCGAGACACACATGCACAACATTTAATACCAGTTTAAAATCGTCCGGTCCAAGTTTGACAGCGGTATTCCAGGCACCATTTATGTTTCTTTAATGGACAATTAAAACGTTACGGAAAAAAGAAATTAACTTTTAGAAAATTATATTCATTTTGAAAAAATCATTACATAATTTCAAAAATTTAATTATTTTTTGTCAAATTACCATTAAAATGTTTTATATTATTTTTAGCTCGTGGGGATGTGCTATTTCCATGACCCCGGCATCGTCTGTAGACACATAGGTTAAACTTTTGCATTTAACTTTTGGTGTTTGCCTCCAATCTCAACCTTTGCATGGATGGTGAGTTTTATCCCATAGGCGAGCTTTGTTGTCTTCTGACAACTGTTGTTTTAAGGTAACATTACTCTAAAATGAGACTAGCTATGAGCCAGTAGAGAAATGCTTTTTGGAAAAAGAAAACAAAAAAAAAGTTTTGTTTTCCAAAGAGTCTAATTAATGCTTGGTAATGCTAAACATGTAGCTCAGCCGAAATATAAAATACTGAAATAATTTTAGTGTTTTTCATTAAAAATAGTTAGAGCCATGGAAACTGAGCTGTGGCCATAACATTTGAAATGTTCATTGCCCTGTGGCCATGATCATAAAAACAACTAGTTTCTAGTTGTTGTAACTTGTTGCCAGAAGTGAAACGTTCGTTTGAAGTTAAATTGTTTTGAAGCTGTTACATTAAGTTGCAGTTTTGATGGAGAAATTTGTGTGAAACAGGAAGTAAAACTGTTTTAGTAAAATATGTATTTTTTAACTCCATTTAGTCAACCGATGACCCCAACATTTTGAAAATGACCCCCATTGGAGAAAACACTGTATATGTGTGACTGACTGGAGTTCAACTTCTTTACGCGGTCTAAATGAGGTGAATAGTTTACAGCAAATTCATTCAAGGGCTTTAGGAGATATGGAGCAGACATAAAACATTACGGTGGTCTAACGAATGGACAGACAGACCATTGCTATATAAACCTCAAACTACGAGATGGGGGAAAAAATAATCTGAACAGAATGCTGTGAGAATACACACACATCCAAACATCCAATATGATGTTGATGATTAGCCCACGTTTCAATTGCATTGCATCAAAACAGTAACTTAATAAACCGTTAATTAATATCTTTTAAAAGTTAATAATTTATCATGTTGTTTATATCAGTGGTGATACAATAAATCTTAAATCTTTTGAATACCTGTTTTGTGCCAACTCAGCTATAAATTTGAGTACTGGTGTTGTAACGCTGGGCTGACTGAACCAGATCTCTATTGCACGATGTAACACAGGAATATAGTTTGGATATAGCCAGTCAAACAGCATCATGTAGCTCGTCTTCGTATTGAAGGCAAACCCAACACCACGTAAATCACGTGCCAAACCTATCAACGACCGCTGTAATAGATAAATACTGGTAAAAATTCTGTTCCAGGTAGTTCAATCATGACGGTATTTTTAAAAAGTGTAATTTTTTGAAAAAAAAAAAAAATCATTTATGTTTCAGATTGAAATATGCTAATCACCTTAGAACTGAAATTTACATAAAGAATCTTTTTATATTTTTTTAATAAACTTTGTCAGAATTCTATACAACAATTTATGAGACAAGCACAATACATGCATGTTAGTAAGAACCAACCGCCATGTGAACATGTAAAATAATGGCAAAAACATGAAATTAGACAATGAAACTTAACCACATCTCATCTACCCAAACGTGACCAGGTGACATAAAAAGTAACCAAAAATCTTGAATGTTCACAATAATGTATGGATATGGGGAGAGACAAATATGGTACTTTATTTATAGGCGTATGTGGTATAATTTGAACACAATATGACATTATCAACTATTTTTTGTGTGAATTCAAGTGTAATGTAGTTGTAGTTGTATGGTGTTTAGCGTCGCTTTGAACAATTTATCAGTCACATCGCGACAGTGTCTTCTTGAGACAGTATTCTAAGCGCTGTCACACTGGAGTATCATGCCGCAGACACATGGTACGATACCCCACCCAGTCACATTATACTGACACCGGGCCGACCAGACTTAGAACTCTCCTCTCAATGCTGAGCGTCAAGCGAGGAAGCTTCTAGTACCACTTTTAAAGTCTGGTATGACCCGGCCGGGGATTAAACCCACGACCTTCCGCATGCGAGGCAGACGCTCTACCACTAGACCACGCCGCGGTCTGTAAGTGTAATGTAATATTGCATTAATATTATCAACTAAGTATATAGAAATCTTCTTGGTATGTGAACATTAACTTTCAAACGGGATATCTACCTTATTATTGATGAATATGTTTATCCCGTATCTTATTCCTGATATTCTAAATGACAAATTACAACAATCTGAGCTTATTTGTATTCAAGGGATATGAGCACACAAGGGCATGTGATATTACTTACATTTCATGATTGCTATTTTTATTTACCTCTGTCTGTCATGTGTCACATATTATATGTGTATATTATGCCTCATGGACTGGTAAGCCTAATGTTTTTTTTCAATAAAAATTTCGTTTCAAGAAGAATATGAGTTTTACATTAGAAGATGTTTATAAGCTGATTTGTTTGGAATTTACTTACTTTGGCCTCCTCTACTTTGATTGGTGTGTCTGCATTGGCCAACATATTGCTTACTGTGTCAAAAGCTGCAATGAATAATACATATATTTAAGATATCTGTCATTGAATACTCAATATATACTAAAATGTTTAGAGTAAAATACACAAGTTTTCCATAGCAGAAATATATCCACATGTAACTGGTGGGTTGTCAATTTTTGACATTTTTTTTACAAACAGTTAAGTGAACCCTTTATAAAAGAAGTTCTTAAAGTGTGATAAATTCATCCATTTGTTAAAATCAATTTTCTAACACCAGTGAAGTCTTATTGCAGTTTATGCTATGCAAACTTTTGCTTTATAAGTCTGCAGCGAGAAGTCACAGTCCCTATGAACCATTTTGAAAATAAATTACAAATCGTGTGGCCATCACTGAAAAAAAGGGTGCAGTGAGATGTATAAAATACATAGGAAAGTATGGTCAACTAAGAATTATTATTATCATTACACAAGATTAATCAAAGGAACACAGTGTAAATGGGTGGGTGGATGGTGGGGTCAATACTCAGTGATTTAGCTAAAACCACCACTCATTTAACTTTTCTGCTTTAAAATAAAAAAAGTTACTCATTTTTTTTCTCAAAAACCTACCTGCCAGAGGCATCATAAATTGTTCAAAGCGCTCTTCATCTTCCCCTAGGTCCACCATCAGCAGACGACCTAGTGCCGTGTAGAATGTTGTCCGACATCTCATATCAGCCATCGGACTGTTCCCAGCATTAATACCAAGGAATGGAAAATGGTCACTCTATGGATTGAAACAAAATGGTCATTGTGTATCCAAACAGAAAAAGGTCACTGTGGATCCAAACACTGAAGCTGATTAATATCCCCACTTTAATTAATTCAGCATCACAAATTTCGTGACACACACATTCAACTTGATGTTTATCATGTATGCAAAGATCAAGTCAATCACCAAAAACTGTGGAATTAGTTTGGTACCAATCAATTGCAATACGACAATGTTACTGGGTACAAAGGCAATAAATTTGCATAAAACTGGTTAGGGGTCACAAAATTTATATCACACACATAAATCTACACTTAATGTTGATTATGAATACTAAGTTTCAAGTAAATTGCCTAAAAATTGTTGAAGAAGTTTACTAAATAAAAATTGCAATATGGTAACATGAACAAAAAACTCTGCATGGAATTAAGTAAGCGTCACAAAATTATCTTCTGGCTAATTTACACTCTATTTTGACCATGTTTACATTTCAAGTCAATAACTAGGACCTTAAGCAAGACATTTATAGATACAAACCGTGTGATTGTTGAGCATAAACTGTACTGCCTCCAGTTTGACTAGTTTGCGTACACTACTGTAGCCTACTGACAGATCACTGAGCAGCTGCAACGTTTTTGATATTATTTGTTCACTTCTTCCCCAGAATTTCAAATTGGTAATTCTGAAACGACAAAATATTGCTAGCATTGTCAACTCTTGAATATTATACTTCAAACATAAGTATTGGAGTACTAATCAACAAATTAAGAATCACTCAATTAAGGTGTAATGGGTATGTGAAAGATTGTTGTTGTTGTGTGGTGGAAATTGTTGCTTTCAACAATTTTTCAATCCTATCGTGACGATGTTCACAAGGGACAGTGTTGTAAGCACTGCATCACTTGAGTATCAGCCACAGACACATGGTACAATACCCCACCCAGTCACATACTGACACTGGGCAAACCAAACTAGAACTATCCTTTAAATGATAAGCACCAAATGAGGAAACTTCTAGAACTGTTTTTAAGTAACCCACAACCTTCCACATATGAGGCAGATGCACCAACATTAGTCTCCAATTATGGTACATGTATGTTGAGAGAGGGAATTGGCAGTACAGTGTGTGTATCACCAATTTGAACAGCTTATAAAACAAAGGTTTCCTCTTATTATTTTTTTGAAAGAACCCCCCCCCCCACCCCCCTCATTGTTATTTCAGTAAGATTTTTTTTATCCATATACATGTATTGATATAGCTATAAATATTGTATCAATAAAGTAAACAGTCAAATCATCTTTTTATCAAACTGTTGATGGTATTTTCACGAGGGAGTCACTCATTTCACTCTTGGCACATTATCCTACTAACACAGGCTAACCTGTCATTAGCTCAGTCAGTAGCTCATCTGACTATCAATGCAGGAGTTCCGAGTTCAAATCCCACTCTGGCCACAGTCTCTGTGATGATTGACATATGACATTGCATCTTATTGTCATTCACATCAGATTCAAGTGAGAAAGTTATTACTTATTTGCAGAGATTTGGTGTGCTTGAGTACTGGTTAACCTCCCAGGATCCAAAGAAAGATCGGTTAGGTTAACGCAGCAGTCTGTTAGCTCTCAATGGCATAAAAATGACACTAAATATCCAATTCAGTTCATTTTAATCATTTCAGGCACACAGTAAGACTGTATTGGGCATAAGTAATCATACTCACATTTTGCCAATAAAAACACTCAAAACCATTGCTTCATCATTTAGTCCGAGGACTTCAGAAAGACGCCTATATACCTGTAAAAAAATAAAATCATTTGTACTCTTCTATCACATGCATCATTTATCAGCTAGCACAATGTTTTTTGTGTGTGTTTTTCTAATGGGGTTTAACACCAATTTTCAACACATTTCAGGTTTGATAATACATAAGCATGGCCAGTTTGATTGGTGAAGGAAGATCTCAGAATGAACATAAACATTTTGGAGCAAGTGGGACTCGAACTGTATGACCTCAGCAGTGACAGGTAAGTGATCTTGAGATGGTGCCTTAGACCATGGAGGATCCTCAGCACAATATGTGAATATACATGTAGCATCAGGAGGCCGTCTCTACAGAGAACAAAACTGTGATATGCTGTATTCAATACTTTTCCTTCTATATATGGAAATGACTTTATATTAACAATTTTTTGTAAAGGTTAAAGAGGCCTCACCTTATATTGTCAATATATTTGCGATCTTAGCAGCAAAACTGCATATTCATATAAATATATATGATGGGGGTTCTGTTGTATCAATAATTTATATTGTATTTTGTCTCTGCAGTGTAAACTTCTTGATTTTTACAGATGAAATATTAAATCAAGCCGTGCAATAAAGTAACTCATTGGCGAATAACAGGTTACACAAAAACATCAACAAATAAAACGGAAAATGCGGACTTGTGTACAACGAATTTCTCATAAAAATGATAAACTACAAGGACGAAATCAACCATTGGCAGTGATTCATCCACACAGTAATCAAAAATGAGAGCAAGCTAAAACAAGCACAGTAAATATGGAACAAAATTTAGTCAGCCTACCTTTGAAGATTTCTGGACTTGATCCCCAACATATATTTTTCTAAACTGTTCAAAGAAACTTAAGATGGCCAGATCTAGTTTTTCACAACCACCCTGAGAAAGCCGTGAATCTGTCAAATTCATCAATTGTAAAACACTGAAAATAAGATATCAATAACTATTTATGCCAATATAAATGTTTTTATCACAGCAGTTCATAGAATAACTGACAGGCAATGGGATACTATGACGGCCATTAATTCCTCAGATATTAATCAATTACCTTTATTAAAGTATTTAAATACATGTGTGTTGGGGCCACCCTTAAAAAATTGCTTGTTTGCCACTTCTGACTCGAACCATTTAAGGGTGGGTAGGTAGGTAGGTAAATTCTTTCTTTTTCTTCTTTTTTTTAGTAATCAATCAGAATCTTTTTAAGGACATGTAATGATCGAGAATATTTTGAATTAATATCAAAAAAAAAAATCCGGATCGGCAGAATTGTTGTGACTCGACTGGAAGCAGCAAACAAACAATATTTTAATTTAGGCATTGTCATTAATAATTGATGATCTATTAAATATAAATTCATTCTCATAATAATTGTATTTCAAAGTATAATCAAACAACATATATGTCTCTCCACCATAACTCCCAGTCCTCAGGCTTCATATCTTTTTGATTAAGCAGAAGTTTGTTCCAAGTTATTTTAAAATCCCTTCATGCTTTCCTAAAATTATAGAGCAGACACAAAGTCTTTGTGTGATAGATGAATGGGTGAACAGACGGATTGACACACCACACCCTCTGCCGTTGTCCTGATATGAAAAAATAATTGTAAAAAAATGCAAGTACGATTATAAGAATATTCAAGTTAAAAACAATATATCTCTCCAAAAGTAATTGTGGAGAGATAATAAATGCAAGATACAAGTTATCAATTATGTTACTGACCGACACACAAGTTCTCCATCCATGGCATCATGCTCATCTGTGCTGGCAAACGACACACGACCACCGATCACTGCACCTATTATATACACTAACCATGTGAGTCGACCTGAAATACACATATAAACACGATTTATTCCATGTTAGATACAGACCTTCTAAAATTGCCAGTTTTTGGACCGATTTCTGAAGTTCAAAACCGATTTTCGTTTCAAATTTTAATAAAAAATCGGTCCAGATATTTTCAAGTTTAATAAAAAATCGGTCCAGATATTTTCTATCGGTCGTATAAAATCTCATAAATTGCTCTTACCATGCCATACTGACCTGTGAAATACGCCTTACGGCAATATCATTTGACCCAATAATCCGATTGTTTTGTCACCTGCTGTGCGAAATGATGTCAATTTTGACTAAACCATTAATGACATTAGGGGGAGTTTATCGGAAGAGTCTATCGCCATGTAGCATGCCTTCAATGTGTGATTAGCGACCCATAACGTTCTGTCGGTTCATCAAAAGATTGTGTTTGCATCCGTAATTTCTTTGATATACTGCTAGCCAAAACTGGGACGGTCTGACCGAATATTGTTTGCGTCATTAAAATATTTGATAAAACGTGCAGTGTTACTTGTTTGTTTCATTTCTTTTAAAAATAACTATATATACGAGCTGTTTTGGTAATTGTACGTAGTGGCTAGCTACAGCACAACGCATATCAAAAATAAAAAGTTGAACGAACCGTTACATTGATTTCTACGGTGATATTTCACGCAGCTTCCGGAACTTGCGTCACTTCTGGTTCGATCGAGGTTTTTAATATAATAAAAATTATTCAACAAATCGGAAATATAATGTCAGTCTATAAAATGTACACAATGTGATAAAGTATGTTATAAATAATACACAAATAAACTTGAAATAGTTCCCTATTAATGAATAAACGGAGAAAATACATGGTGCAGCTGACATGGTGGGTGGGGTATGCATATATCATATAGTGATTTTTTTTTTAAATAAGTGCGATTCTTATGGTAGTAAAAAACCTGGACCGATTTGCATTTTGGAATTTTAGAAGGCCTGATATATATATACTGATTTTGGTAAATGGATTTCCTGATCTTACATTTGTCAGTTAAGTAAGGATTTTGTTATATACATATCCAATATATATCGGTAGTCATATATATGTCTGGCGGAAAAATAGTCGCAAAAGACAAGGAAAGGGTTTGTTAATCCAGTCTAGTCTGTAGTATATATATAAATAACCCACTATCTAAAACATAATCGGCTCTTTCGATTACCAATAATGTACCTACCTTCTTGCACATTGACCTCTGCTCCCTGTGTTCCCGAGGAGACCAGCTCCTGGTATCTCTGTGCAGACTCATCAAATAGACGTACAAGCAGAGAACACGTCTTATCATATTCACATCTACCTATTGTTGAAAGCTGTAATAATCATAAAATACATATACATGTACATAATATTTGGCCAGAGCTCCAGATAAGATGCGTATCTGCATATATGACGCATTAAAAATTTGTGGACACGCACCAGATATGTTTTAAATAAGTTTACATTCTCTGAAAATCGATCTTCATTGCACTAATTTTGTAATTTATCCACATAAATAAATAGCTGAATGGTTTCAATTAAACTCGCTTCAGTGATAAATTTTACCAGTTATAATGGTAACCCAGTCTGTTTAATTAATAAACAATGTTGCTAAGTTGCTCAATTTTTTCTTGACGGGACACCAACTTTGAAAAGCTGAATGTTCTAGCAGGATACCTGTAATTCCAAGAGCTGTTTCAATATATAAGGTATATCGCTGGTTGAAAATCCTATTCAACAACATATTGAGGTTATTTTTATATAATTGCGCTCACTCGTCGGGTTAAATAATAAATGACTGTAAAGCCATGACAACCTTTATTTTGTAATTTGAAGAAAACATCTTTGAAAAAACGTACGCTGCAACAATATTACTAATATATACCCGGTTTAAGTTGTTGGTATATTAACATGAAATGTGGAAATCATGAAACTTTGTTTAAAAAGTCATGTTATCTTACTGTTTAAAATGTACAAACGATATACTTTTTATTTTGAATGTTCTACTTTGTTTTGTAGGATATTGAGAACGTGCATGCGGGACTTTCTAATACCAGTTTAAACATCAGCCGGTCTATGTTTCTACAGCACCATTTATTTTTCTTTAACAGATGTTAAAAGGTTATGGAAAAAAGAGATAAACATTTAGAAAATTATGTTCATTTTGAAAGCAAATTATGCTAAAAAAATGATTACGTAATTTGAGAAATTTAAAAGTTCATCGCCCAGTGGCCATGTTCATAAAAAATTAATGTCACATACTGCATTAAATGACTTCCATACTGTGCAGTGTGTATGCTTAAACTTTATTTTTTTACTTATTCTGATTGCACTTTTGTCAGTTATGACATACATGCCAAGAACAAATAAGCAGCAGAAAACTTGCTAATTTTGTGTACTAATAAGTCAATATAATTTTGCCACAGTACAATGTCTTGTTCCTATTTTTCTACAGCATTGGTATACCATTTATTTTTTAACATCTAAACTGTCATTTAACTATTCAGTAATGGTCTGTAAGAAATCCAAAGATAACTGATATAAAAAAAATAAAAGGCAAAATGGAAAGTTTAATGTCCATTTGCACAGCTAATCACAAATATATCGTAACAATTTAACAGGAGTTTGCAATTACCTGTACGCAGCATCTTGTGTTAAGCAGCCAAATATATTAGTTTTATATTTACAGCCAAACTTGGTCTGTATTCAACAACCACATGCTCTTAGGGGCCATTATAGTACATCCCCACTGTATGCTGCAACTTAACACATGTTTGGTTGTATATCATATGCGCATTACTCATTACTATTCTGAAAAACTCAATAATACTCATCTATTCTGATTTTGATGAGTAATTACTCATCGGCTTAAAAAATTATCTGGAGCTCTGTATGGCATATCAATGAAAGCTTTGGCAAAGTTTGTAGCACAAACAAAAGCATAGCCAGGTAAAAAAAGGAACAAAAAGATACAAAAGCAGTTATACACACAAATATTTAAAGGGACCAATACTGCAGAAAATAATAAGGATACTTTTTTATCAATATAATGCCAGGTTCCTGTGGTTAAGAATCCACGAAACTCAGAATCAGGGGCACCAAAAGTATTTCTTCATTCATCTTAAAGTATAGTATGTGGAGTGCATGGTCCAGTGGATTTGATCCTTCACCATGGTGATGTGTGGTGTCCTTGAGCAAAGTACTTTTTCTGCTTATGCTTAGTACTGGTTCTACCCAGGAAGACTTAGAACTTGATTTGTCTAAGTTGTTAAAACTTTTTTCGCCACTGATGTAAATTAATAAGTTTAAAACAAAGTATGGTATCTATGTATCAAATGATTATATTTCAAGTAACACGAAATATCTTTCAAATATCTGATGAACATATATTTCTTTTACTTATGATTCAACAGCTCTTATCAGTACTTCTGTATTAATTATCATATACCTGCTCTTAGAAACTAATTGTGAGAAATGGACGTTACCTGTTCTAACTGTTGTGAGATCAAACCATTATCTTCTAGTGGATCTTCTAATCCATCTCTTTACATGCAAAAAAAAAATTATAATAAATAAATAGGTCATACATGTAACTTCATCTGGGTAAAAATAGAATCACTGTCAATCTCTGCAGAGGGGTAAGAATTCTCCAAATGGGTGTCATGTTCATTTTATCAATTTTGTTATGTTCATTATTGTGGTTAAATTACCAAACTCCTGTGTAGTTCCAGAGTGCCATATCAGTGATGGCAAGAATAGGACCAGTGTGGCTCATGCATGTCGTAAGAAGCGACAATTTGAGTAATACGATAGAATTTGACTGAAACTCTTCATGTACATGTATGTTAATTGTTGCTTTTGTACATGTAGAGAAAACCTGGAATCTTCCTTCCTGTTGGCATTGAATAACCTACAATGTGTTAGTACATCCTCAAACCCCATTCATTCACGTCCACTTTAAAGTCTATCAGGTACAGTCAAACCTGTCTTAAGAGACCACTAAAGGGAAATCTGAAAAGTGGTCTCTTAAGGCAGGTGGTCTCTTATTGGGGTAAAATGTTTTTTTGTTGGTCTTTTTTTTTGTCTTATATAATGCATGTACGTTGCCATCATTTTTAGGGCTTTCACCTGCTGTTCTAATGTTAGACATTTTTTCTTTGCTGAAGATATGGCAACGTTGATAGAATATCGCAGTATGAAACCGCAATATTGAAACCCAGTCAAATAAACCTTGATATCCATTGTCTTACGTTTACTCATTTTTGGCGTAAAAACTTTCAAACCGTCAATGAAAACAATGACAAACTGTTTTGTCTTTAGTTTCCAATTTAATTTAATCAAAAAGCCGATCAAATAATCAAACGTAATTATAATTTTTAATTAAAAAAAATAATATTAAAACAAACGGCACACAGTCCAATCTCAATTTTCCTGATCAAAAAGTCCGATCAAACCTATTTAATATTTTTTGTCGTAATAAAAACAAACAACAAACAAACCTCAAACTGTCCAATCTTTAATACCAATTTTATTTAAGTAATTGGCGATCCTTTAATAGTTATAAAACAAATAGCAAACATGTCAATTTATTCCACCCAAACAATGATCAAATGTTGATATATAATTGGGGTTAAAGTGTTTTAATTCTATAACTTGTTATCAAACAATTATCGGCTTTTACCACGAGACGCTGCAGTATTTAGCCTCGGGTTATTTTTAGCACATTACCTAGGAGATAGACAATTTTACACTTACACATTTGTCACGTACACAAAACACGATGCTGAAATTTCACACCTTGTGTATTCGTGGTCGTATGTTAAAGGATATTTGTTGAAATTTGTTGGATTTTAAGCGGTCGCTGGTCGCAGAGAGCAAGTGGTCGCTTATTGCATGTGTAATTATGAATGAAATTCGTTGGGGGGGATTTAATGTGGTCGCTTACATCAGGGGGTCGCTTATAACAAGTGGTCGCTACTGCAAGTTTGACTGTATATTTCCCTAGCCTATATTCATCAAACTTGTGATTCCAATATCAAGGTGGTGCAAACATAATTGCTATTGCTACGGCTATTTGTTTCCATGGTAACAGAAAAAATATTGAATATGAAAACTCCCCCATAGCAAAATTCACAAAGGTGTACAAAGCTTTGTGAAGTAACTGTGGAATAGTTTTGGAGATGTGCTCCAGAAAATTTTGCGAACGCACAGACGGATATCGCACAGCCGGTGCCTTATTTAATTCATGGATATAGTGAACACAGTTTAACCCTTTACTCCATAGATACACGTTTTCCCGCACTTATTACAAAGGGTCTTTGAAAACAGTGCAGGAAGAGTTCAGATTGCTCATTACGAGCAATCTGAACTCTTCCTGCACTGTTTTCCACTCTGTCAGTTAATATAAACATAATTCACCAAATAATTCAAAAGCCTTCTATATTACGTGTCCAAAGGCGTCTATATTAGAGGTGTAAAAAGGCGTCTATATGAAGTAAAGGGTTAAGAACTGTCTGAGTAGTATTCTCTGTCAGATAAATAAAATATAATATTCAATATTCACCTACCTGACTATAACATGAACAGATTCTAATCTAGATGTGATGTATGCCTGAGTGACTTCCGGTGTAAACGTTTCTAACATGTGGGGTTC
Organism: Panopea generosa; assembly: GCA_029582155.1. NCBI lineage: Eukaryota > Metazoa > Mollusca > Bivalvia > Adapedonta > Hiatellidae > Panopea > Panopea generosa. The sequence goes on from CM055908.1 coordinate 37,037,036, forward strand.
TGAAGCCTTAACGTATGGCACAGACGCCACCATTCTTTGCCATAAACTCAACAGATAATGCACGCTGTTTGGAGCAAACTGCCACATCTGGAAAAAAATAACCATACAATTGAAGATGTTACAGTGGTTAATGATTTTTTAAACCATTCCTGGTATGAAGAACAGATCTGACAGTTAATAAGATACAGACAATGGATATAACTTAAAAAGTATTATCAATGATACATTATAAGAATAAAGTGTTGCCATGATGTTTGAGGTTTATTACACACTACATTAATGGCCAGATAATGATATTTACATCGGTTAAAATGAAAAAATATTCACTCATACTCAATAGCTACAGGGTTTTCAATGACCCTCAATTTTTATTTTTATGTCACACTATTTAATCAAATGACACTTAAAATTCTCCAATCTCCCTATAATGTCTCATCATATTGGGACAAAAGGCCCCCAAAGTGTGAGGGAAAACAGGATAAATAATGAGATGGATTTGTTAAACTAACCACTGTTTCCTGGGATCCTGGAAGGTTAACCAGTACTTGAGCACACACCATCACCGCAAGTAACTGATAACTTTCCCACTTGAATCAGCTACATTAACAGCAAGGTATCTATTTTATATATAATAAAATTTTAAAAAAAGACGTGAGGAATCAAGCATCAACGGATATTTCTGATACAAGTCTCAATTATAGATCCTCATTCTGACAATTTAAAACACAAAACTAAACATTATGTAACATACTGGAAGTAGCATTCACATACCTGCAGGCTTGTCACAGTAAACTCGGCAATCAGTTTTATTACTTGTTGGTAGTCGTCCACCTTAACCAGTTCCCCCAGCTGATAATTTGATTTTAATCTCGCCAATAAACGACAAAACTCATGATAATTACTGGGGTCTGTGAGACCCTGCACTTGTGGATTCTCTAAAATATCTTTCACACCACTAACTATATGATTTAAAAATTTGGCCCTCTCTGCGTTGTTAAATAATGATCTTCTAACTGATGCTATTTGTACTAGACATGATAGTGCCTGAAATGAATAAACATACAGTATAAAGTTTACAACACCCTGCAAAACTCAGTCTAACTGCATTGGGATAATGTCATGATTTGGTGTTTTAAAGCTATGTTATCCTTTTTTATATACATGTGGTATGAATCATCCAATACAGGTATTAACACATTTATATTGGATATCTATTTTATTGTATAATCTATGTAACAGACAAAATTTGCTATCATATTACAAAATATCACAAATAAGGTAGGGGACTGAACCCATGACCTTCCACATGTGAGAGAGTTACTCTACCATTGGACCACCACTGTTGTTTTTTTTAAATAAGTATTTTCACCTTTCTTTTCCAACAGTATTTCAGTTTTTCAATGGTGTCATCATATCTAATTTTTGTTCCTTGTATCTTCGAGGTAGAAAATCACATGCTACCAGACTTGTGGCAAAGTTCATGACAGAGACTATGCAGGGGGATTCAGTCACAATCCCTGGATTGGCAGTCAGATGTGTTACTGGCTGAGCTAGCTGAAGCCAGACAAATATGAAGAATTGATTCACAAAAACAAACTTACCATTGGAGATAATGATGATGGTAGACCAGAATAAAGGTTGAAAAATAACTGCAATGTTGAGAAATCAAGAAATGCTGAAAAAAAAAAAAAAAAAAAAGGTGAATTTACTCTATCCAATAAGTTATATATAAATAAGCTATAAGTATGAATCAAAGTAATTTACATGTTATTTTTTTGTGTATAAATAATATTAAAGTAAAATACTATTCATCACTTTTTATAGATTTGAAAATAAACAGGTTATAAATATTAAGACAGCATATCATATATTGTTATGTAACATTGAATAGGTGTCATCTTTTTGTTTGTGTAGGAGATGCTGTTACATCTTAAAATATTGATTGATTGATTGAATATTTAGCGTCATTTTTATGCCATCAAGGGCTAACAGACAATCAGTTAACCTAACCACTGTTTCCTGGGATTAACCAGTACTCGAGCACACCCCATCTCCGCAAGTAACTGGTAACTTTTCCACTTGAACCAGTGGTGAGAGACGAATGATAATGAGACACAATGTCATATATCAATCATCATGGAAACTGTTGTCAGACGGGGGATTCGAACTCACGACCCCTGGATTGATAGTCAGACGCTTAACCGACTGAGCTTATCGGGCCCGGCACTTGAAAAATAAATAAGTAACTTATAATGAGATAAGGTATTACTTTGTATGGTGTTTAGCTTCGCTTTCAACAATTTTTCAGCTATATCATGATGGTGTCTACTTGAGATCGTATTCTTACCGCAGACACACTGAAGTAGCATGCCACAGACACATGGTTTACCCCACCCAGTCACATTATACTGACACCGGGCCGGCCAGACCTAGAAATATCCTCTAATTGCTGAGCGCCAAGCCCCAACTGGGGATCAAACCCATGACCTTCCACATGTGAGGCGGATGCTCTACCCCTAGACAACCTCTGCGGTCGTTTTTTACAAAATGTTGGAGAGATGTTCCAGTCGGAAAGACATACACGAACCCTAGATACCTTCCTAGTTCAAGATCAAACTCAAGATCGTAGGATATTGACTGAATGGATGGATGCGCCCTGAACAAGTTCTTAATTGAGTTGTGCTACATTGTGTTTGTAATGGGAGAGCAGAGCCTTTTTTTTCTTGAAATAGGGAAGAGGGCCAAGCTTTTGAGATTGGGAGAAAAAATGACAACGCGATTGAGGGGTAATTAGGAATTTTTTTTAAGGATTTAGCAAACTTCAAAATAAAGCATGAATGACACTGTTAAGATCATGCTCTAACGAATAATTATCAGATATTACAATAACACTTCATATTCAGTAAGTATTTTTTATCCCCTTATGTAAGAAAAAGTTTGGGAACAGGGAAAAAAAAACACGTAATTTTTTAATTGGGAAGCCACCAAATGTTGACCTTTGTTTAATCAGGTATATGGCCTTGGAGTGGGTGTGTAAAAGGAAGAGAATCCTGAAATTAAAGATAGAATTTTGGTTCTTGCACTCTGATTTCACCTCTATCCATGTTCCGAGTCCCACTGGATTTCCTACATATTTACCATAATTTTGAAGATATACCCCTGACAAGTAGAAATAACTGAAATACAGTAAACAAGAACTGGCAGAGGGACAGCACACTTGACTATTTGTAGAAGAAGTACAAATTTGATTGAGACTGATGACAAATCCAAGCAAATAAGAGTTATGTAACTTACAAAATTGACAAAATTGAGTAGGTCTCAAAACTGCAGTATCTTGTATGAAGTTTCAATCAAATACATGCAGTGGCGACGAGTTATAAAATGTCTAAGTAAAACAAAGGCCCTATCTTGCAAAAAAATCTGGCCAGAGTTCTCCGACTTGATTAAGTTGATTTCATGACTACAAAGTCATATATAAAGTTTCAATCAAATACATTGAGCAGATGGTGTAATATGGTCTTGACAGTACTTGCATGCAAAACTTTAACTTAAAATTCTAATCAAGGAAGGGCAATAATTTGCATTTTATTCATGCAAGAGTTATCTTACTTAGTTATTGTAGTAGGGTCGATGACTGGAAAGACTTGTGTAAAGTTTCAAGTCAATACATGCAATGATTACTTACATATGGACTTGATTGTACTTGCACTCAAAACTTCAACCAGATTTTCTAAGTCAAACAAGGGCAATACTTTGCATTATATTCATGCAAGAGTTATCAAACATAGTTATTGTAGCAGAGAAGATGACTGGGAAGGCCTGTGTAAAGTTTCAATCAAATACATTGAGTGGTTTGTGAGATAAAGACTTGATGGTACTTGCTTGCAGAACTTTAACCAGAATTTCCAAGTCAAACAAGGACAATAATTTGCATTATATTCATGCAAGAGTTATCTAACTTAGTTATTGTAGAAGGGTTGATGACTAGGAAGGCTTCTGTAAAGTTTCAAGGTATTACATGCAATGGTTACTGAGATAGGGACTTGCATACAAAACTTTAACCAGAATTTCTGTAAATTTAAAGGCAATACATGTAATGGTTAGGGCTTTTCCAGAATGAAATGTATGGGGGGGGGGGGGGGGGGGGGGTCAGACGGCACTTTTTTTTTTACCCACAGAGCATTAAATTTAATTGTGATATTTACCACCATGCATAAAATTTTAATTTGATAAAATACCACCAGGCACAAAATCAAAAAAAAAAAAGAGAGGCTAAAATCCCCTTTCTAATGTTTTCTTATTGTAACGCTTGCAAAATTACTAGTCTGGACGGTTACCTACTTTCTTTGAAGTACGCCAACGTTACACTTTTGATTTAATGTCGATATGCAAGTGATTACGTCACAATTTACCTCAGGTCGAGAATTAAATAAAGGGGCACTACAGATAACAAACGAAAAAAACAACAACATAATAATAATTAAAGGTAAGTGTTTGTTTGTAACTAGATGTCTTCTAAAATGTTTATTTGCAGTATACTTATTTCTTAAAAAAAGAATTACTATTAAATTGATACAATTCGTTAAGAGAGTTATGTTTATAACTACACGTGCCTAAATTTATGCACAGAATGAACAAGCTGTCCCTTTCATTAATGCCTTGTGCCATGTCCCTTTCATTAATGCCTTGTGCCAATGTCCAATGACGTCACTCTGACAGTGAAATAAACATTATTATGACACATGTTATTTACTTCCTACTATTGATAAAGGTTTAATCTAATTCAACCTCATTTCGCACACCCGATGGCAAACAATCCGGTTATGAATGCTCAAAGACAATTTCTCAGTCCAATTTATGTTTTTGTACGACCGCTAAGAAATATCTGCTTTTCCCCATTATTTTTTCAGACGCTGGGGTAAGAATGAGGCATAGGGCAAAGATGACAAATCTGAGAATGTGGATGTTATTTTCACTGCTGACGCAATGTCCCAATTTAGATTTTTTGTCACAATAGACTGCATTTCTTGGTGTTTCTTTTTGTGCCAAATAAATTAGTGTTTTACACCATCTGACAAACAGCACGGATACGCATACAATTATAGCAATGCTGCCGTAGAGTTGAATCATAGTTTTTGCAGAATATAATATTATACATGTCTGTATATTCATAATTTATTCACGACCAAGTGTATGTTTCTTGTCACTTTTCGGGAAGTCCGAAGGTAGATAATTATACTTTGTTTCAAATAAACAAATTAAATCATATGTTGTTGTCGGGTGATGTAATTATATTATGGCGGTCTTAACAAAAAAGATCAATCAGTTTGAGATGAAAAAGTTAATTGAAGACAATCCCTAACATAAACAACACCAGTGTATTGAGTGTCCAACTGTGTAGTCGCGTAAAACGTTCACTTGGAGATTGTGTATTACAATCGTTACAACACGCGTGTCAGTGACAAACATGTAGGTCAAATCAAGGTAAATTTAAAAGACCTGCCGTTTCTGCTGCGATAAAAATAAGACGCTCGCCGAAATCTTAACGCTGAGGGATATTGACTCGCTGCAGTACATGGGGAAGAACAATTTTATGTTTTTGTATACGACGGGAGGATATATCTGGGCAGAAAATGTATAAAATTTCGAGAAGAGAAACAGTGTTGGAAGAAAAAATTCGGTTCAGAGACGGAAATACCGGCAAGGCATAAAATTTCAATAAACTTTTACCCCACAAGGCATCATTTTTTTTATGAAAATACCAACCAGGCATAAAATTTCAATTATACTGCCATCCGACCCCCCCCCCCCCCCCCCATACATTTAATTCTGAAAAAGCCCTTACTGAGAAACCCAGGTGTGACGCCGACACAGTACTTTTGGATAGACAAAGTGGCAATATATTCCTACTCTTTGGAGAGCATAATAAATTATAAAGCAGAAACCGTTTGGGTTTCCTTAGTTAGGTCATACCTGTTCTCCAACTGGTGGGGATCTGTACAGTACAAAGGTCATCTGATGACTCATCTGTTGTTGTACCAATGAAGTCAAATGTAAGACAGTTGTGGGCAAGGCGAAGTGAATGTAGCAGCAATCCATGCTGGAATAATAGACATAACAGAATATCAGAAATATTACAAGTGATCTTCTTGTACTTACTTCAAGCAGGGCTGTATGGTGTGGAAAGAATGTTGACCGCTAACGCCAGTGGTTGCAGATTCAATCTTAAGCTCGACCCGATGCCTTTCAAAAACAACACTAAGTACTGGTTCTACCAAGGAAGCTGACTTGAAAGCAGTTCATATACATGTAAGCTTTGTGTTTCTTCGCAATAAAGCTTAAATAACTAAGTGTAAACTAAAAATAGTTCATCCCCTACCACGAAGATTTATCTTACAAGCCAAGTATGTCTTTTAGCTCACCTTGGTGAGCTATATCTGGAGTAGTCACAACTGCGTATATATCAATATCTACAGTTATTTTGAATTCTGTTTATGTTACTACAGATTTTAATGAATAATTTGGTACCTGCATGGTATCCTTTGGTGTTCCATAAATTATCAGATGACATCTTCTGCAGTTACGATTAATCCACAATTGTAATAATTTATATTTCTAACACTTACTCCTCATCCAAAATAATTATCTGGAGCTCTGGAAAAATCGAGCTAAAAATGAACATCAACTATACCTGGTTGTCATCTGTGAAGTCCAGTGTTTTCATGTTGCCTGCTGCGGTTCTCAGCAAAGAGCACGAGAGTTGGAATATCTCAAATAACTGCATGTCTCGGAATGACGAGGCTATTTTTCTATGTTTTGTCAGTGAACGACTTGCCTCAGCCTAGAAATGATTAAGAGAAACTGAACATGTAAACAAAGCAAAAAATTTAAACAAGAAGACCTAGGTCGCTCATCTAATTCTATAACTGTTTTCCAATGGCATACCCATGTTAAATTCAAAGACCACTTACTGGGCCTTACAAACCTTAACCCTTTTATTTAAGACCATTTCAAACCTTATTCATCGGAAACTAATTTAGTTTAAAATATTTTACACATATTTTACTTCAATAGTTATTACAACTTATACAAATCACAGTCAAAGTCTTCCTGGGAAGAACTAGTACTAAACACATACAGAACAAGAGCTGTCAGAAGACAACAAAGCTCGCCCCTGGGTATCTTAAGTCCAAAAAGGGCCATAACTGTGCCAAAATGCAATCCAGAGTTATGGTTCTTGTCTGTGTGTGTTCCATTGATGATGGTGAACACACATGCGGAGTTCCATTCACATCCAATGAGTGGTTGCATAGATGTCTTAAACTTGAACGCTAAAGTTTAACCTGGGTGTCTACAGACGCAGCCGACGCTGCTGGGATCATGGCAATAGCTCTCCTTGGACTTCATCCCGGCGAGCTAAAAAGTGTCTCGTTCAAGTACACCACACATAGCTGTTGGGAAAGATCAAACAAACGACACTCTGATCCCGGGTTTGATGCTATACCACTGGACACACTGGACCATGCACCCCACACTCTTTACCTCGAAAGTAAGAATATGGCTGGTAAAAATTAGTGCTTTCATTGATCACGGGCCATAACTATGTTCATTCCATTCTGATATAGCCTGTTCAAGAACTTGATATGAACTTGATATGATGGAAACTAAAGGTGCTACAGTGTTTACAAAAAGTCAAAAGGACCGTCAACTAACCATGGCATAAGCCGTTCAAGCCACTTGAATAAGCAGACAAATAAATAAGAGATGAAGTGTCATATATCAATCATCACATGCCATGTTAGCCGGGTTGAGATATAAACTCACGACCCCTGGATTGATAGTTAGAGGCGCTACCGATTGAGCTAATCATGGTTCAGAATATATTAATCACAATGCACAATATAGTTCAAAACTCAGTTTAGGTGTAATAATAACTTATCACCGTCATACCTCAGTGACACGATTCATTTCACAGACGAGCTGAGACAGCAACTGTACGCCGATCATCACATGCTGTGTGGAACCACTCTGTATGAACTTTCCCACATCCGTGACCACATTACGGAAAACATACTCGTCCTTGGACACGTCAAACCAACCCAGCTTGGTAATCCGAGCAAATAACTGCAATAAGTAATACATGCATTTAAATGTAAAAGTCGAGAAAAATTGAAATAACTTCCATCTAGATATGGTTTTATTCAATGGAATATTTTACTTCTCAATTTTAAAATAAAGTAGTAGAGACCAATTTATAGGAGAACAAATACTTATATATTTTGAAATACTAGAATATCAATTCAAATGAGTTTTTTAAAGCAGTTGATCATCATTAAATTCAGTACATTCAGTATGATACCCAGGCTTGTTTAATATATTAAAAATACATCAAAGTGGTAGTTTTAAATTTGGAATGAGCCATCACCATATTTGAATAATGAAGGCACAAACTAAAGTAGGGTCTCTTCTTAAAAAATTTAACATTAACATTTCAAGAAATGAGACATTTTTAAAGATCATTATTGGCTTCAACTTCCCCAACATACATGTAAGTTTTCTTGACAATGTGTGAAAATCTCAAAAAAATACCATGCAGTCTTAAGCTTGTTATATACTTCCTTTGACAGTATGCAAAAGACTTTCTTGTTTAATTTGTTGTTTGAACAGTTGTATCAATTAACTCATTTATTATTTTTATCTTTTGTGTCCTTCAAAACTTATATCAATTTTATGAAAATTACTTTCACAGTTAATTCTTATGTGTTTTATTCATGAACACAAAAAAAAACAGTAATGCAAGAAACATATATGGGCTAAAATTTGAAATATGTGCCATTATTTAGACAGTTCAACTTCAATACCTTCAAAGTGATCGCTAACACAATTGTGACTCGAATGACTAAGAATTGTTTTAAAACTGTATTTTTCTTTTTCTTTTTTTTACAAAATGTAACTCACCTGTACAAGAGCTTGCAATACATAGTGTACAAGTTTAGGTCGAGTTGCCAGGTAATTCAACACATAGTTCCCTGCAAAAAACAAAAATGTTATAGTTAACACTTTTCAGATAATCGATTGTTCAATTGCCACATACTTCTCGTTAAGTCAATCAAAGTTCGAATTCAAACAATCATCAGCCCACCACTGTTTGTACCAGTGTTTTTTATTTTACTTGTAACACTTTATGATAATGAAACAATATTACAAGAGCTGAATTTGATATTCAATTCAACAAATCAACATCTAAAAACTACTGTTGTTGTCAGGCTTGTAACTGACATGAAAAATCATGGGCCAAATTCCGACGAAAATCGCAAGATTGTTGAATTCTTGTCTATGACCTTATACATAGTGTGAAACATGAATATGTTATTATTCTGCTCCCATTCCATTTGGCAGCTATTTTGATACTGAACCAAACACAGATATGAAACTAAGTTATGATTGGCTACAGTATACATTATGAATTTGAGAGATAATTATATAGTTCTTATGTTGCGTATGCATAGCTCAAATGCCAAGATCAGAACCTTTTTTCTGGAAATTGGGAAGAACCCCAAGCCGTCAAGATTGGAGAAAAAAATGGCAAAGTTTAGGGCAAATTATTTTTAAGGCTTAAGCAAACTGGAAAATAAAGCCTAACATTGTTAAGATCATGTTCTAACCAATAATTATCAGATATTACAATAATCCAGTTATTTCATCCTCTAGTGTAAGGAAAATTTCATTTCAGGTATGATTTTTTAATTGGGATGCCACCAAATTTTGGCCTCTGTTTAATAAGGTAAACAATTGCTATATACAAACTAGTGGTTTCAGAGGAGAAGTTGTTAAAAGCTAAGACGGACGACAGACGACGGACACCAGGCAATCACAAAAGCTCACCTGTGAGCCTTTGGCTCAGGTGAGCTAAAAAGCCCTGGTGATAAACCAGCACAAATTAAAATAATATCTGTCATCTTCGACATCTTACAAAATATTCTGTAGACATGCCATTTTTAATTGACCTTTGGCCAATGCACTACATATTAAATTGACCCCTGGTATAATAATTGATTGACTGAATACTTAACGACACTTTTATGTCATCAATGGCTAACAGTGGATCAGTTAACCTAACCACTCTTTTCTACGATCATGGAAGGTTAACCAGTGCTAGAGTACACCCCAACTCTGCAAGTAACTGACAACTTTCCCATTTGAATCAACGGTGAGAGACAAGATAATGACACTGTGTCATATATTCATCAAACATCACCGAGACTGTGGTCGGGCAGGGATTCAAACTCACAACCTTTTTGGTATAAGTGAATACACACGACTTACTGATGTCAATCCTCTGTTCTAACGGCAATGTGATGTTGATCCTACTCACAAGCTTCGTCAATGTAGTGGCAGCCAACAGCTGGGCATATGGAGACTGTCAAAATGACAAAAGCATTATAACTATTACACAAAACCTTGTGCAAATACAAGTTTTCTCTTAAATTACAACTGTTCAAAACGCCATATAAGTGTTTGGGTCACTGATTATTATGTGTATATGTCACCATTGACAAGTTAATGTCACAGGTGACCCTTATGTCTTCATGTTGCCTTCAACAATGTATAGATTAGAATTTACAAGGGATTTTCTTCCCTTTCTTAGATGATGATCTACTTTCTCGTACCTGAAGCAATTTCATTGGCTGAGGAAGTAGGTCAACATATACCGGTGGTCATAATGTTATATCAAATGGAATGTTCTATTTTGAAAAATCTGAGCGATTTTATGGGCTAATATGCGTTCATGTCACCATTTTCTTGTATACACATCACCATCTACTTTTAAGTATTCATGCCATCATTGATATTATGTGTTTATGTCACCATTTACTTTTAAGCAGTCATGTCACCATTGACTGTATGTGCTCATGTCGTTAACCAATCACTATTACAATGTTCATATCACCAGTGAATATGTTCATGTCTGCATCACCCGTGTATTTTATATTATGTTCAAGTCACCACTGAATATTAAGTGCTCAAATCACTGTGTCGTTCAAGAAAAGCTTTTTTGACCAGAATAACTCACTTGGACCTTTGGTCGAGGAGAACTTAACAATTAGTGTTAAACCCAGCATATGCTAAGTATAAGTCCAGGGTCCTCTGTGGCCGAGTCGTTCAAGGCGTTGTCTGAAGATCATTAATCTCTCACTGCTAAGGTAACAGGTTCAAGTTCAACTTGCTCAAATAGCTTTATGTGAGAAAGTTCACCAGTTACTTGCGGAAGGACAGTGATTCTACTCAGATTCATTCTGAGGGGTTCCTCCACCAACAAAACTGGCTATGCCAGTTATAATCTGAAACCTGAAAATGGGGTTAAAAAGTTTTGGTCACTCATACCAAAAAGACTTGAAGCATGGTTGGTATAAATTGTAAGGATTTCGATATAAAGCAAGTAAACAGAACCCAACTTACATTGCCTCTCTCAAGAAGAAGCTGACATTTACTGAGACAGTCTGGAGAGTTGGCAAATGATACAAGGGCCTTCTCTGCATCACTCCTCAGGTTTGTATCGGCCGTCTCATAAAGCTGCTTACACAGGCTCTCCAGCTGAAGTAGCTCCTGCAGAAATAAACATATAGAGTTAATCCTGTGTGAGCCGTCACCTTTATTAAGCAGCCGCTTGTCTTAAGCAGCCTATGTACTATTTTCAATGTCTAAAGGAATTGTTCACACATAAAAGTGACCAAACTTCTGATAATTTCGCATATATATTTTATATGTTTTAATCCCAAAATATCCATGAAAACATTGTCTGTACGTCGTAATTTTCTATTTCCGATAATTTCCCATGTATATTCTAAAAGATTAGGTAAAATAATGATTGCTGTATTTGTTATTTAATGTCTATAAATTGCCATACCTATAACTTTAATTCATTTCTTTGTTATAAGTTTTAATTCCGAATTATCCATGAAAAACATTGCCTAGGGCATCGTTCCTTTGCTTGTGATAAAACAATCAGATGACGCTTGGCCTGCTTACACAACTCCCCAATTAACAGATCTATTTATCTAAACACCGATTTTAAGTCGCTGTTCTGTTTATGATTGACAATTATTTTTAGAAAATCATGTACATTACATCTATACTTTTCCACTTAGTGAAATAGAACGCTACGTAAAATGACGCAAGAAACAGTCAGAGTGACGACATCGCACATTGGCACATGGTCAAAAATATATTGTCGGCATTATAGACATATTCAATCGCAAAATAAAAACATCGACTGGTTCAAATATATTTGTTATATACTTTCTAGATACCGTAATGTTAACTTTAGTGTAAACCAGTGTGGTTTTGAGTGGACATTTCATGATTACGTGACCGTAACATGTTTATCTGATGTAATTGACATGACGCGCTTACCAGTGTGTATTTAATTTCAAAGGATGCAAAGCAATTGTGTTTTCGCAAATTGATTGATCTTTTAGTATGGAATATATACCAGTAGATAATTTATTGATTTTCTAACGAAAATATGTTTGATTTATTTGACATGTTTTACTGCATATATAATGTATAAGGACTAAATTTTAATAAAACATTCTCCGCTAGGTATGTTAATCATCACCTTTAATCAAGCTCACATGAAGAAATTGTCCTGAAATTAATATCTGAACATACCGGTGTAGCAAAATCTTTTCTGAATTGATAAATCTTCGAAAATTTACATAAAAAAAAATAAAATGAAATCTTCTGTACTTATGTATATCGCGCATCCCTTCTCGAAGGTCTTAAAAGTTGGCGAAAAAAATGCACGTAATACGTGAGAATAAACGGTAGATTAGACTAAAATAAATTTCCCGTTTTGGCAACATATTTTGTGACATAATAAATAAGCCATGGGTATGATTATGATTTGATTTGTTAAACAGGTTTATACATAGAAGAAATTGTTTTATCTTAGAAAGAGTCAGAATGATAATACGAAGGTCATCAAACAGTATTTAAGTGTTGTCTATTTTTACAATGGGGATATCGTTTCAAGTATACTCCAATTGAATTATCAATTTTAACACAATTTGGTGGATTGACATTCTAAACATATTAACATTTTGATAATAATTTTATTTTTAAGACATTTATAGCATTTTTTCCTGAAATACTCTGTTTAAAGATGTTGTTTACATACAATGTCATGACCATCAATAAATGTTGACTTACTTCCTCAGCCAATGAAATTACTCCAGGAACAAAATGGAGATCAACATCTAAGCCAGTAAGAAGTAACATGGAATTTTCTATGGCATAGAAAATTCCATATAACTTCAGGGTTTCCCAAGGCTAATATGGCGTAGTGGTGCACTGATCCTTATTTTCAAATACACACATGGCATGATGCTTAAAAATCTGACCATGATGCCTTATTTATCGTTATCACAATACACAAATCTACTCCAGCAGAAATTTATAACACAGTCTGTCAATTAACAACAACAAAATGTGTTGGTGACTCAGGTGCCTTGGGTTGGCCAGATGTATCAGAGAGAAACAAATGACCAGTCAACCATTTAATTTTACATCAAATGACTATTAATAATAATGACTAAGGAATTATTGGTAATGATTAAAAAAAAGAGTGAATGGCGATTAACATATTTATCACATGTTTGATAAGGTGGTGGTTGAAATTGTTATTTCTTCAAATCCTTCTATAGCACGAAAATGCCCTTACACCATAATTTGTTTCTGGGAAAAGCCCTGACTTCTAATGTATACATTTATTTTACCTTGTTTTTTTATTCTATAAAAGACTTATTATTACAGTAAATCAATAAGGAATAATAAATATAATTTTCTTGACAGATTTGTTCCAAAGATTTTTTGTACTTTTACATTTTTGTTTTGTTTTAAAGATGAAAAAAACTCAACATGTTCTTGGGTGAAAATCCCTTTAAAACCATATATCCCTTGTATACCTAATTACGCGATATACCTATTACCACAAATGCCAGTATAATAACAATACCCCAAACATGCGCAAAACTCCGACTTCCATTAGCATCTGCATTCCGTACCAGCAGCTGTTTATTACTCAGCACTCTTAAGTAACTTTATTACTGTTTATTATTGATGCCATTATTTACATGGATGTCACAGTTTTAGACTCACGGTAATATGTATAACCAGTATACAATTGTAAATATAAATCATTGGGGCATGCTTATAAGCACACTGCATATTGTGACAAATTAGTATTATGAAATGCTTGTAATAATTTATGTGGTGTAGTTTATATGATAAAACTACACCATATTTACATGCCAAATGGTATAAAAATAAGGTTCAAACACCCCATATGATGCTTCTGCAACATGATGGTGCAACTGGGACATCTACCTGACCTGTTGTTTGGACAAAATGTAAAACATTTCATTTCCTTACTTGAATAAGACCCATTTACATGATAATTGAAGTAAATTAACACTAAACAGGGGATAACAAGCACATATAACCATTCCGGTAATTACAAGCTCTGTTCTGGTAATTACCTTTGATTCGGTTTGTTCTGGTAAATATAGATACCCCAACTTGTGGCAGGGTTCGACACTAACAGTGTCCCAGGATCCCAAGGATTTTCAGGAGGAATCCCAGCTGCTTGAAGATAAGGATTCCGTTGGGGTCATTGTTTTTTGGTCAATGAGTTATTTAAATACATGCTGATCTGTTTTATAAGTAAAAAAGAACAAACAAAATCGCTAAACACTGGTTATTATTTTGTAATCTGATTATGAATTCATTATGCGTTTTTCCGCATAGCGCACAACCTACAACTTATTCACAATTGCTAGGCGCTTATTAAAAACAGCTTGTATCAATTGTTTAAGTGTTACGGATTGGGTTTGTGAAAAGTAATATATTTTGGCGAAGTGGAAATTTATCAAAAATATTTGTCAACTGCCGTAGAAAAGAAAGAAAATAACGGAAGAATGTCTGGAAATACATGTGCAACAACATTAAAGGCTGAGTTCCTGGTATTGGTGTTGATAATATTGAACCAGAGAGGACAAGATTGAAAACAGGTATAAATATAGTTCCAACAAACAGGAAGGTTTTCTTTTGTCTATATAGCTGTTTGATGTTTGTTGTTTGTTCAGAAACATAGAAAAAGCTAAGCTTAACATAAAACTTTAACCAGCGGACAACGACAACAAAGCCTAGGTCATGACAATATCTATTCGTTTTTTTTAAAAAAGACGAGCTAAAAATGTAAACAAAAGTTAAAAGCTTGGTCCGCTCATCTAAGAAATACACATTCGATCGAATATTTACGCTCTCTCTTTTTAATAAAGAGTCACTAAGGGATCTACAGGAACAGTTTTAGCAATACTATAAACACATTTAATTACAATCAATTTTGCTTTTATCATAAAGTGTGTATTTCGGAAGTTTAATGAGGCTTTAAATTAATAGTGACATTTTCATGTATTTCAGACAGTGAACCAGTCTGACTGCCCCTGCTGATTGGGAGATTGTAAGTGGCAGCAATGTAGCAGTTTGTAAACTAGAGATGCTGTTACAATCTGATGTCGATGAGGATGGCCTGATGGCAAATGATGTGGTTATGCTACAGAAATAGTACATATAAAATGAATTTAATGTATATATAAACATAAATTATTGACTTGGCGAATGTGGCTTGTTTTATTTATAACCCGAGAGGGATCCCTTATTATCAGGAGGGCACCCAGTTTAAACTTAAAAAGGTAGTGATTCCTCTCGGATCCCAAAGAAAAAAGTTAGTGCCAAACCCTGTGTTGGTTACAGTACGGCTGCATTTATATTGCACAGAATAACAACATTTTTCATATCATGACATGAGACCGCCGAACATGACATTAGACCCCAGATAGTATATTAACTTCAAATAACTTGCAGGCCTGGTACAATCAGAGCTATGTAAACAATTTATGTATTTAAATTAGTCACTGGTACGACGCATGTGTGATCACTTTTTGGCCGTCATACCACGACTTTCGTTTCGCCGGTAAAATTGATCCTCCATTAAAATGTTAGTTGTATTATGCAGCCAGTTTGACCACTCTCCTTGGTAGCTTGTAAATACAAGTTAGACTTGTATGCCTTAAAATTATTCGAAAAAATAACTTTAATTTTTTGCACCGGAGGTTTGGCCGGTTTTTGCAGTCTTGCTGTCTTTACTCTAAAACTGCAGTACCAAACAATGACAGCTATCGAATTAGAGAACATATTGTTAAAACATCAATGTGTATTTTTCCTGTTGATTCAACATTGCATTGCATTTAACTATGGTGTATTTACATAGAACTTATTTTAACGGACCCACCTGTTCGTCCGCCATTTTTGTTTTCCCTCACAAAGTTGGTCCTACTGCGCATGCTCGAAGTTAATCGACCCAAAATAGTGAATAGAATAGCAACCAACAGAAATGCTCATCCCGAGCAGACTTAGAGATACAAAAGAACATATACACAAAAAACAACTAAATGTTATCAATATATACATGAAAGGTCTTTCTCTGCTATATGCATTTAATAAATAAATAGCTTAATAATCATTATCTCTTCATCCGTTAGAACATTTATGCCATCAAGTGTACCTATAGAAGAATTCTATCTAATTCATTGATGCAATCAATGACTTATTAAGAGAAGGAAAAGCAACTGATAGAGATGTTATGAACGCTTGCTTATTCACGTAATATCTCGCGAAATCTCGTTTTACAATTCATTTCAGAAATACAAATCGAAATTCTTTCTTTGTACAAAGGAATTCTCTACAAAACAAGGCTATCTCAGGGAGGACGTATATATATATACACATATATATATATATATCCTATAAGTCCTTGTTCCCAGTAATTGTTGAAGTACTTATGAACACAAAAGTTGTATTCTGCAACTAGAATCAAAGAGAGTACTTGTAATTTTATTTCAAACTTCAATATTTCAAATTCAAGATCATGTTGCGTGCTTAAAACATCATAAAACATATAAGGTTACATACACCTAACTTTTTGTGTAAAATAAATCAGCTGCTTGCGAAATTTGAATGATTAAGTTACAAAATTATTAATTCTTCGCATGTAGTTTATCAACATTTAGTAGAGAGATTTAAGTTTCTTCTCCTTCTATATAAGTCCTTGTTCCCAGCAAATTGTGTTTTCAGTTGTTGAAGTACTTATAATTTGTGTACTGCAATCAAAAATCAAGGAAAGTACTTGTAATTTTACTTCGAACTGTAATATTTTAAGTTCAAGATCATTTTGCATGTTTAAAACATCATAAAACATATAAGGTTACATACACCTTACATTTTATGTAAAAGAAATCAGCTGCTTGTGAAGTTTGAATGATTAATTTACAAAATTATTAATTCTTCCAAGGATTTATATAGACTATAATAAGTTCTATATTCATCGCATGCTATTTTATCAACATTTAGTAGAGAAATACAAGTTACTATCATTCTATATAAATCCTTGGTGCAACCAGACAATTAATAAATAATAGTCAGCTTCATAAATTATAATCGATTCGTCAGCTATGTTCAATAAATACATAATGGCTTTATAATTACCATCTCTCAACTATGTGCGATTAAAAAAATAACAAAAGCTTCCGATGAGTATCATCGCCCTCATCGCCCTCTTGTGAAAAACCGTAGTCCCTTTACCAGTTTTAAAACTATTCTGTCTCTGCTATATCTAAACAATCCAAAATTTATAATGTATGGATATTAGTGAACTTTTATCTAACCACAATAAGATCATCGTCGAATACCCACGGCAATTCATTCCGATACTCTCCATTTATTCAAGATGGGTGCATGTATCGGAATTGACACCCGGGGTAAGCCTATCCGACGAATGCAGGTAGGCCTACGTGGGAAAGCCAATCATAAGTACTTTCTATCTATACCCATGGTTGGATGTATGGGCTTTCATGATTAGTTTCCCAATACTTTCACCGAAGTACTAATGTTTTTCTTCTTTAATATTTTTAATAGGTTAGGCTTTATATAGATCAACAGGTTCTTTCTGACTTACGCCATCTATGATTCCAGGCCGAACCCTACATGTGACAGACAGGTCACCATGTAGTTTAATTTAAACATATTTTATTTCATATAAACATTTAAAATGGGATCAGGCCACAAGTTCTGACAACAAGATTCGGCCTTCCCCCTACAATTTTACACAATATATGTGCAATTGTTGTAAAGTTAACACAAGGAAATGGTATAATTAATTGATATGTTTGTGCTAGCAAAATATTTAGGCACTAATTCAATTTAATTTTCATATATATATATATATATATATGGAGAAAATTATTTGTGAATAATCAAGACATAAATGTACAGACCAGACTACGGCGAGTGCGCCTAGCTACAATGCAAACCATAGATACAATATCTATGGCTGGAAAAAAGGTGCGGATTTAAGATTGGTGTCCAGCTGGTTCCATAATGATATTGAAGAGGAAATACATGACTTTCTCATTATTTCAGTTCTTGAGTACGGTACAGAATAATAATTCCTATTTCTTAAGTTATAATTTGTACTTTCGTTGACGTTAAGAAAAAATAAGTCAGTAATATAAGATGGTAGCTTATTATTATCTACTTTGTACATAAAATTATATTGTAGTAATGTTCTTCGGTATTTGAGAGTTTCCCATCCACATTCTTTATATAGTTTTTCAAATGATACTGATCTTGTAAGACCTGTAGCAATCTTTACAGCTTCATTTTGATTTTTTTTAATGAGTTTGCAGTTTGATCATACAATCACTTCATGACAGGGAGGAATATTCTAAAATAGGACGAATAAACGAAATATACATTTGGTTAAGAGGCTTTCTCCCTTTGGAATATTTGAGTTTGCGCATTTTACCTATCATTTTAGATGCTGAACATAAAATATTTTCTATATTCTCTGTCCATTTGCCATCTTTTCTAAAAGTAAGCCCTACATTTTTGTGAGAATCAACAAAATTTTTGGTACATTGTTAAAATAAAGACTCGGTAAAGAGTCGTAACCTCTTAATGAAACAAGCATAGCTTCTGTTTTATTTGGGTTAAAATTAACCAACAATTTTTAGCCCAGTGGGAAATAATTGTAAAATCTTGAAATATTATACCTTCAATATCTCGAACTGACGAAGCAGGCAAATATAAAGAACTGTCGTCAGCATATAGACGGGTTAAACTAAGCAATGATTCTGCTGTGTCATTTATATAGATTAAAAACAATAGAGGACCAAGGACCGAACCATGATGTACTCCAGCACTAATTATTTTCAGACTTGATTCAATGGCTTGTAAAACAACTCGCTGTGATCTATTATTTAAATAATTAGTTAACCAGTTTAAAAGAGGGTCATATATACCATTTTCTTTAAGTGCCAGACTCTGTCGAAAGCCTTCGAAATATCACAAAAGACCATACATGAGTACTGTTTGTTATCAAACGATTGACAAATATGATGATATATATTTACTAGCTGATATGTAGTAGAATGATAAGGTAAAAATCCAAATTGATATTTATATAGTAAATTATTTTCAAGAAAGAAAGTGTACATGTTCTTGAAAACTAATCTTTCAAAAACTTAGAAGTGAAACAGGTCTGTAGTTAGACAATAAGGATTTCTCACCATGTAGTCCACACTCCACAGTGCCAAACCGGGGGAGGCGTTATGGTTACATCAGGACTATTTGGCGAAGGGACTAAAATTCGAATCACACACACGGACATTACCACATACACTGCTCTAGATACTTCAACACCTGAGTACATATTCGCTACCTTGGACCCCCCACCCGCTCCCCTTTAACACTGATGACGTAATTAAATTGGAACATATCTGGAATAGAGGGGCACAACAACAAAAAAGCTGTGTCACCGGTATGATGGGTTCACCCATCCCACTCCATTACTAGAAAGACGTAGAGCGCGCTATAGAACATCGTCTGTTGATGCTTTACAAGATCCACTACAGTTTGGTTGACCTCGAGCCACCTTGAACCATCTATCGCCCCGCTGACAAGAGAATCGATAAGTACTGCCCACATTCAATACTGAGCATCACGGCAGGTGGTGGTGGCAACTTACATAGACCAAGCGTACAACATAAAACATGGTTCCATACAACAACAAAAATGTAGAACTATCTACAAAAGGTCAAGTGTTGATACAAAAAATCCACAGTATACCCAAACTTTAACTCATTTACAATCTTCAAGAGAATTCCATAATGGGATGGTCGTTGGAAACAGAGGCATATCACTGTTAGAAAAAGAAGACTTTCAGAGAATCAGTATAGACAAGGGATCTCCTATACTTAAAAGATGTGTTTTGGATGATCTCAAGGATTTATGGAATTCAATAGCGGCATGCACTTGGAGGTCGTGGAAGTTCCTCATATGGAAGCCAGGTATAGGGTTGTGTTGGCTTTAGAGATTATATGTTGGACGTGAATGCACCAGGAAAGCGAGTTGTTAAATAAGAGACCTATTGTAGTAGGCATATATTTAGTAGATTTCACGCTCTCTTGAAATCACTTGGTTATAGAGTGAATAAACAAACTAATTTGAATGGTTGTTTACAGTAACCCTTGGAGTGCGACATTTGTAAGTATTGAATTTCATTAGCCAGATCTCCACCAAGGCGGTTTCTTGTCAATATACTCTTGCATTATCATGCAAACTTCGTCGAATGGCTTACAAACCTCGGCGAATGTCTCATTCCAGATTAGTGAGGTCAACACCCTTACAGTCTCAAAATAGTCCCGACAGGTCTATTTATAAATGGAACGAGATGAAAACGAATTACCAAAAATGAGTTTTTAACCGTTTCGCAAGCATTTAAAGAAAATAAATATATAATTGTGCATTTTATTCACCATTTTATTTTAAACTTGTAGATCTATATCTTAGGTTATGCCTTTTTCTATATTTCGGTTTCCAGACCGTTGCGGTACTATGAATTATTTTTACTCGTTTTCGCTACAATGTGTTCAGTTGGGGTTTTATTCCGAAAATGGCCGACGCCATTTACATTTACACAAAATCATAATTAAACTGTTTTATTTATTCTGGTTTTATTTGCAGCGTTTTCATGTTTGTGACAATATGGACAAATGATTGGTAAGAAATAAATGATTCTATTTTCTTGATTTTGATATGGCATTTGCTTTTATTAGTTGGAATAATGAAACGTCATGTGATTTCGCGATATAGATATATTTCAATCGGCAAATATTTCTGGTACGTCATTGCAATCACACTTGATAACGAGGTATTGATATGCAAACGTCAGAAATCTAAAGTATATGGGAAATAGGAAAAATAGAAATATATGCTGAGGAAAGAGGAACAAGTGAACAGACTACATTCAGAAGATTTTTAAAAAGTCCATTGCATATAAAACTCTTGTCGACCCTCAAGTAGAGTACACTCTCAAGTGTCTGGTCACCTTATACTGACACTGTCATAAACAAGGTTGAGAGTGTCCAGCACCAGGCAGCATGCTGGGCAAAACATAACTACAGATGGACCAGTAACTTCACTGAGATGCTTCAGTCTCTCCAGTGGTGAAGACTAGACCAAAGACCGCCAATTCTCCCTATGTTACAAGATCACAAATGACCATGTAGCTATTCCTGTAGAAGACTACATGTTACTGACGAACAGATAATCCTGACATTTTCACTGGAACTCAGTGGCTTCTGATATCCCTATATCAGCCATCTAAGAACAGTTCAATTCTGCAATCAGCAGAATTGAACATATCTCAGCATGAAATCATAGTATATTTTTATTTTTAAACCTAACAACTGAAACATCAATGTTTCTTTTAATCTTCTTTTAATATATTTTTAAATAATAACAGCCTTTGTCGGTATGACGACTCATGCCTAGTTCCGCAATAGGGGTTTGGCATTAATGGAAGATAGATAGACTGCATTTTCCATCATTGGTCAAAAACTGGCAATTATGGCAGTAGTGAGATTAGATCTCAACTAGCATAGCTCCTGAATTTTAATTGTTAGCCAGATACTTACAATTGTAAACACAGTGCTCTAGATAAGGTGCGTATTTGCGTAAATAAGCATTGAAATTGACAAAAAAAGCATTGAAAATAATATTTGTGCGTACCGCTACACATAACCAATTGAATTTAAGCATTTCATTGGCGATCTTGTGCGTATAGTATTTCCAAAGACCGGGGTTTTCACAACGGAAGTAGACACCGTGAAATAAACAAATATAAGGGAAGTAACTGCTATGTAAAACTTAGTCTGGTTCCCTGACCTATCCCGATAAAAATCGACTGTTTATTGGTAGATCGGGGAACCACACTAACTATATACACAATAAGAGTTATTTCCTGTACCGTATATCCTCGGCCATAAGGCGAGTCAGGCCATAAGTCGAGGGGACTTTTTGACCTTCAGATCTCAGTTTTTTGCATTGACCCTTCCTTAAGTCGACCCAGAATTTTCGAAAAGGAAGTGGGTGAGATTTGGGTCACCTAAATATTAAAATTCCTACAGTAGCGATTGCCTGCACTCACAACTGACCTTACGCCAGTATACGTTCATGTACCGTTATCGAATCAACGGCAAATATGCAGCCAACAAACAAATGCAGTCTTCTGTTGAATATTTGGTATATTCTGTAATCCGTGGATAAGTGTCACCACATATGTGGGAATGCAAATTGCAATAATCGGTTACTTCTGACCCAAATATCCCAAGGCAATTTTCGGCATATATGTTTACACCCCGTGTCAACATAGTATAGGTTGCTAGGCAACGCAATCGTTCGGCTGACCAAGATCAAGGTTTCCCTTGCATAGAGTTAAAACATCAAGCGTCTAATTGAAACCGATCATTTTTTTCAACTGTCAGTCAGAGTTTTCCATGAACAAAGTAACTTTCCACGTATGACGTAATCATCCTTTGTGTTTGTGAGATGCATAGTTGATTGACAAGAGTGTAATTCAGTTCTGCACTTTGGTGTCATTGTTCATATAGACTGTTGCTGAAACTGAAATTCGACGTTCAAAACTTCAGTAGGAGCTGACCGTTGGTAAAAAAAATCATCACTCGGGACTAGGACGGGGCCATAAGTCGAGTAGGGATTCAGAGAGTGATTTTGGAGTCTGAAAAATTCGACTTATGGCCGAGGATATACGGTATATCATTGTCAGTGAGACGCACATGGAAACATGTTGAGTATTTCCAAGTGTTTTAAAGAGGCCTGCTATAAACAAACCTGCATTACTTTAGCCGATTACTTTATCGTATTTATTATAAATGGCATCGTCTGCTTCTGGCGTCGGAAGATGGGAAAAAAACAACAGAAACACAATCATTATCTGCTAACTTATTCCAGTTCTTTAAGAAAAACAATACTCTCAAAAGTGAGTTATTGATGCATATTTTACGAAGTCACAAAAAATAAACAAAAAACACGGGAGGCAAGGTCAATAGAAATACCATTGAATCATGGAAAGTAAAATTCCCATGGCTGATAATAAATGGAATTGAAGGCAACCTCAAATCTGTATTAAAGCAAACATTGACAGTGTCTGGTCAGAAGTAAAGGTAGATTTTGAAAATACTCTTTCAATTTCCATTTTAAGCGTTGCGTTTTAATTTAGGGAGTAAAATAGGCATTTGGCCAAAAGTTGATCTGAAAATACTCTTTCAATTTTCATTTTAAGCATTGAATTTTAATTTAGGGAGTAAAATAAGCATTTAGCCAAAAACTTATCTGGAGCACTGTAAACATATAACTGGACTTACTTGTAATCGTCGTGTATGCTCATTAGAATGAGAGAGTTTATCCTCTTCTTGAACAATACCACAGCAGCGATCTAGGGGTTGAGTGTCCGCCTTGCATGCTGAAGTCTTTTTGTTCGATCCCTGGCTGAGTCATTCCAAAGACTTGAAAAATGGTACTAGAAACTTCCTCGCTTGGCACTCAGCATTCAGAGAATAGTTCTAGGACTGGTTGGCCTGATGTCAGTATAATGTGACTGGGTGGGTTATCATACCATGTGTCTGGTATGATACTCCAGTGTGGGAAGTGCTTAGAATACCATGACAAAAAGACACCATCCCTGTATTTCTGAAAAGTTGTTGAAAGCGATGCTAAACACCATACAGCAACAACAAATGTAGGCCTTTGACAGCTAATGTGGCTGGTAGATGCTGTTCGAGGGAAGAACCAATACTTTTAGTAGTTAGTAGAACAACTGATTGTTCCAAACAGATGCTGTTCAAGGGAAGAACCAATACTTGTTAGTAGAATAACTAAATACTCTGTTCTTCTTCTGATAGCCTGATCTGCTTCTATTTTATTTGTTGTTATGTATGGCAAAGCTCCAAATATGACAAATTAAGCTTGTATTTTATACAAGTCTGTAATTGTTTTAAGTAATAATCTTTTAAAATATATTTCACACACTGGAGATGAAGATGATTGCAGAAATAAGAGATTAATTTTGTGTAAATTGTGATTGCGGGAGATTATGTAACCAGCTTAGGCCATTATGACTAATTGCTAGATTATCATCCAAATTTTTCTTAAAAAGGGGGAGGGCGGGAGGATTTCATCTTTTATTGCTTTTTTTTTATATATTTTTTTTTTTTATGAAAGTGTGTAGTGGCGGCATTAAAATATGGGGGCAGGCGGGGATGATAATCTAGCAATTAATTTATTATGGCCTTATATATAATTATTATTATTAATTTTATTATTATTATTATTAACCTCAGTGACGTAGAAAATTTTAAATGTTCATAGTTCACATTCTTTTTCTGTCACTCATATGCATGATCAATATTTATTCCATCAACAGCCATAATACAATTGAAAACCATTTAATCCGAATCAAATATGAAATATTGTTTTTAATAATAATACAAGGTTGACTTTGTCTATGTGGGTACAAAAAAGAGGATGCCAAACATAATTTCATGCAATGTCCCTCTTTTTCATATGAGCGTCTTTGTCTTATGATTTTACTCAATATCACCATCCTCTCGGTATTAATATATTATTACAAGGAAAAGTTAATCACACAGATGATGAAAATATGTTTATATTTAATAGGTACGAACCTATATTAAAGACACTATTAAAACGTTCTGATAGATAATAGTTCTGTATTTTAATATTGACCTAATGGTTGTGCCTCACACATTAGTTTTGTATAATTAAGCAATGTACCCATTGTCTACTCCTTTTACAAATTTTACATATGTTTGTTGCCATCTTTATTATTATATGTAATTGAATGCTTGTACAATGGATATGTGTATATATTTGGCAGTAAAATATGTTTAAACTAATTTAATTCTTGTTGGAGAAAAAGTAAAAAAAAGTAAAACCTTATGCGTTCTGCTTTTTACTCATCGTTTTTCAAGTTTGTGTTGTGGGTAACATTATTTGTTGATTATCTTTCAGTCACTTTGAAATACAATAACAGAAATCTACATAGTGGTATAGGTTCCCAATTCCATTACTAAGCAACTGCCATGTCTAACTTAATGATGGACGTGGTGAGCATGGACCATTGCTACTCCAAGCCTTGGAGTGCCCATCCCGATGCCAGTAATGCCAGACCCCTGAGGACAATATTCATGGAAAAATTTCCCAGGAACCGAACATTGGAACGCTCAATGCAGTAAGTGTAGTTCTCATGTATCTGATATTTTGCACAAGCTTTGTTGCCAGTCTGATATTTTGGCAACAGAGTATATTTGTATTGTTGTCTTATGCACGACAGCATTCGTCTAGTGGTAGAAGTCGTCCTGGTATGCAGAACGTTTTGAGGATTATAGTTTCAGGTCTGAATGGCCTGGTGTCATTATAATATGACTGGGTGGGGTATCATACCAGGTGTCTGCGTCATGATACTCCAGTGAGTGTGGCGATGTTCAGAATACAGTTTCAAGTAGAAATCGTCCAAATATGACTGAAAAATTGTTAAAAGCAATGCTAAACACCAAGAGATATAGGAAAGACCCATACAGAACCCAGCATAGGCATCATGTTATCATTTGGAATTTATGTACTTGTTAGCAGACACGGCAGATATATACTGAAATTTTAAGACAGTATTGAAAAATTGTTAGATTAATGCACCAGTCAGTTGTTGCCCTTGCCCATCTCAGGTCGGTCGATACATCAGGAACACTTTGCTCATAAATACACTGCTAAGAGCCTTTTGCTCCCAAATACCTCTTATGGTTATATAATTGCTACATGTAATGCAAGTTTGTTGAAAAATAAGAGTAAGGAATTATATGATCAGGCCAGTTCAAGAATGGAAGCATTGCTGTAATCACGGCTACTTTTGGCACAAAGTAAAACTATCATACTTCTATAACATTGTGGGGATGTCCATACGATAGGGGCACAGCACTTTAGCCCAGCTGCGTCCCCCCTCCCTTTCTCTAGGGGGAGCAATGGTAACAAATGACAGATGCATAATCTGTTTATAAATATTCTCATTCAATGAACAATTTTGAACAAAAGTCCTTGATAGTTAGTTAACTTATTATATTACAGGGAGCCAAATATACCTCTGAATATAGTTGTTACAATGTACTATAGTATATTTCAGGGAGCCAAACATACCTCTGGATGTAGTTGTTACAATGTACTATGATATATTTCTGGGAGCCAAACATACCTCTGGATGTAGTTGTTACAATGTACTATGATATATTTCAGGAAGCCAAACATACCTCTGAATGTATTGTTTCAATGTACTATGATATATTTCAGGGAGCCAAACATACCTCTGGATGTAGTTGTTACAATGTACTATGATATATTTCAGGGAGCCAAACATACCTCTGAATATAGTTGTTACAATGTACTATGATATATTTCAGTGAGCCAAACATACCTCTGAATGTATTGTTACAATGTACTGTGATATATTTCAGGTAGCTAAACATACCTGTGAATGTAGTTGTTACAATGTACTATGATATATTTCAGGGAGCCAAACATACCTCTGAATATAGTTGTTACAATGTACTATGATATATTTCAGGGAGCCAAACATACCTCTGGATGTATTGTTACAATGTACTATGATATATTTCAGGGAGCCAAACATACCCCTGGATGTAGTGACATTGAGCAGTAAGATTACCCCCCCATATGACACAACAAAGGCACGCGTGATTATGAATGATAGTGAGAAACATGTGAGTGGGCTGCGTGATGAAAGGGGAGAAGACTGGGAGGAGAGAGTTAACAGGTGAGTGGATGATGTGTTAGATGTATTAGGTACAATCATATAGCATGGTTATCACCTGCAAAAAAACTAGCTTAGGCTTGGTGTTGAATTTTGTATGGTTATCAAATATATGGAATCAAATAGTTTGATGCCATCCTTAAAATATACTTTATTTGCATATATATACATACTTGACTGTTGTGTCCTGTATGTACTGAACACTTGTACCTAGTTAAAGTTAAACCCTCCATACATGTAAGAGTTATGAACAAGACACGAAAGCATTCTGTTCTATATAAAAATGTTTTTTTATAACTTAAATGATCAGTTTGACCTTAGCCTTACAGGCCTTAGGTACAGATTTGTGCTTGTGTCATGCACATCATTTTAATGTGATGTACATTTGTACATAGTTATATTAAAAACCTTCTATGCATGTAAATGATATGGACCGAATATGAAATCATTTATTATATAAAAGTGTTTACTGTCATAAATGTTCTATTCAAAATTTCAGATATAATTATAAACATTGTATTTATACTACCTAAATATTTGTTTTGTACATTTGACTCCTGGCATTGATATGTTAGCGACTTGTTGACTCAAAGTAAATGTTCTCATTATTCTTTTATAATTTGAAAACTTTGTACGTGTCTATAGATCTGGATGGACTCCTCAACAGAATCGTCTTTTTAATAAGATTAAAAAGATTTTGGACGGCGATAAATTGGCAAGACTGGCTTATGAAAATGTGAGTATGTTAACAGAAAAAAAAAACAGAAATGAGTTTGCCATGTTATTTCAGTAATTTTGTGGAGCGCATGGTCCAGTGTTGGAACATCAAACCAAGGATCAGAGTTGTATGTCCTTGATTCTTCAAACTTTATGTTTTTTTTGACATTGTGTGCACCTGCAGTTTTCATGGATTCTCAAAAAGCTTAAACTTTAGTTATATAACCATTATATCCTAAAGTTCTTAAATAGGCAAAATCAGATTATTAATATCAGAGTTTAACCCTTGAATAAAAAAAAACATTTCCTCTTTCAATTTGTTTCCAGTAGGCCCTCTTGTTGTCTGTTATTTGTTAGTCATGATATACACTAACTATTTTGTCTCATTGGAACAGTTTTAGGTTTTTTTTCCAAAAATTGATAGGAGAATATATCTTAACCCTTTACTCCATAGATATGCGTTTTCATAACGAGCAATCTGAATACTTCTTGCACTGTTTTCCACTCTGTTAGTTAATATAAACATAATTCACCCAATAATTCAAAAGCCTTCTATATTAGAGGTGTCCAAGACGTCTACATCAGGTGTCCAAAGGCGTCTATATGAAGTTCAGGGTTGAGCAAATATTATACAAAATATATACATGTATCAACAAAAGACTTTTATCAACCTGGCCAAGGGTATTATGTAACTCAAAAGTCATTATACATTCACCCTGCCAATGGTTGAAAAAAGTGTGTAAAGTTTATTTTGACTAACTCTTCTACAGAATCTGAACGAGCCAGTGTTGAGACGTATACATACAGACAAGACAGCAAGACGCGTGAGACAGGCCCTGGCCGCCATCGGATGGGTAAATTTATTATTACTGGTCACTATTAAGTTATTAACTTGTGGTGTCCATTTGATGTTGTAACCTTCAATTTGAAATAAAATTACCAGTTTTCAAATTATGATGGAAATTAAAAATTAAAAGCAATCTTACGGTTTTTGTTACATTATTAATGCAAAGGGTGACAATTTTGAATCAACAGAAGATATAATGAACTTACACTGTGTATCTAGCCCAACACATATTGAATGATAGTAATGTAATAATCATTTTTAGCCAGGCTTTATACCAATGGCATAGTCCTGCTTTGCAGTCTTGATCACCACCAAAATGATCATACATAACAGGAACTACTTTTTATTCCTCAAATTCTCTAGATCTTTTTTCCGTGTATTTTATATATGCAAGTTACAACAAATCAAACAATTAAAGTTTGTTGTGGAAATTGTTTTTGTGTCATTTTTAAAAATGTGCATAGAAACCCAAGCGCCCCAATGATATTAATCAAATTCGGCAGTTGGATGAATATTTATTCAAGACCTGCTATCAGTGCTTAAATTTCTATGATTTGTTTGATTTATACATTTATAAACTGTGATTTCAGGAGACTCGGCTGATACAGTGGTTACATGTGGTATTGATTGACAGCCTGTCCGCATCTCTGCTTGCTGCCTACCTGGATGTATTGCAGACCCTCAAGTCAAAGGTACTGTTTATGAATATAAGGATTGAATTGAATATTTAGCATCATTTTTATGTCATCAAGGAAGGTTTACCTTTAATCTGCAAATATGACATGCAATACCAACAATTATATATATATTATATATCGTAGGCATGATTTTAATATGCAACTGTTAAATGGAATTTACCAAAGTTTTTTGAAACGTTAAAATTGAATAAAAGCATTTTTTCCCAATATCTTGCAAAGTCACTGGCTCCATATTGCAAAAAGGATATCTCTTTAAACATGTCAAAGTAATATATTGGAAAGGGATATATAAGCTACGCGCATATTTCAAGTCAGACTAAAATAGCTTTTGTGACGTTTTTGATGGATTTGACTTAAGGCTTTTCCAGAAATAAATATATGGGGTGTGTGGGGGAGGCACTTTTTTTTTACCCACCATGCACACAATTTTAATTGATAAAATACCACCATGCACACAATTTTAATTGATAAAATACCACCATGCACAAAATAAAAAAAATAATTAAGGTTAAATTCCCCTTTCTATTTTTGGAAGGCGAGCAAAGCTCTGACTTCCTTAGCTGTCGTGCAGCCCCAGCAATCTGTTATATAAACTACGTATGTCAGGAACCGCCATATTCATCCGACCGATAAAGTAGTTCACAACTTTCAACACGCATTTACCGTAGCAGAGGACATATTATACAACAAAAGATTCAAAGTTTTTTTATTTATTGCGGATGTTTTTCTTAACAAAAGTTCGAAAATACGATACGGGAAGCATACAATTTCCACGGAAATGCGGAAGAATACACTTATCTCGCTGTGCTCTAAAAAAACGCGGCAATTTTCATTGATAAAAAATATTTTACGCATTTACTACTATGTATAGTGACGTCATCTGGTGAGGGGGGATATAATCTCTAACACCATTCGACATGTAATCATTAATGGGGTGAAATATTGACATGTTTTCGATATACTAACTCGTAGTTTGAGTAAATAGTGATTATTAGTGAAATTTTATTCACTATGGATTGTCCTCTTTTAATTTTGGTAGTAAAATAACGAAATTAGGTTCGGGGCTATATTTGTTGTTTATAGAAAAACCAGCCAATCTGTCATCTTATGCAAACAGTGTATTGATGAACATATTTAACGGTTAATTAGGTCATCCGACCGTTATGTTTGTTGTGTTTCTGTGTTGTATTTTTTAGATTGATTAAATCTAGGTCACGCAATACCGTTAATAATGCTATTTATTTATTATTTATATTGTTGATTGAAAGCTATATGAGAATCAAACAACTCAAGTCAATATATGCGTAAATCTGTAAGTAGGTCATGTTTGTTTTGGTCGAGACAAAGAGTTATGGATATGTGTTGTATATTCCCGGACAATCAGGAACATTTTGTGCTGAATGCGTTTAGTTATCCATAAAGCATAACTATTGAACTGGAGATATTAAAATTGACTCGAGTTGTACATCACTACTCGATTCTTTCGATTTTGGAGAAAAATCAGAATATGAATGTTTGTTTGTGAAGCTTTTATATAGGTTGTTCATGTTGATAACTTTTATGTGAGGATGTGGAAAGGAATCCTGGACCACCACGTTACCAGTTTACAAAATGTCCAGAAATGGATATTTTCACCAGGGTCATTTAATATTCAGTCAATTTTCACACGAAAGACGGTGTGTACCATGCATTATTAAAACCGTTTGATAGCTACTATTGGAAAAGGATTGATATGGACTCTGTATTGTATGCAGGAGGTTATTTATACAGATATGCAAAAGGAATATTAAACACACCACATTCTTTTCTAAATCCCAATGAATTGCCTTTTAACATATCAGAAATCTAACTAAGTTTTCCAATTTTCCGAACCTACATTTTCGAATTAACACAAGCAGCGAGCCTTCCCTCAGGCCCTTCAGGCCTTCGATTCTCTTATTGCAACACTTTACAAAATTACTAGTCTGGAATGTTGCCTACTTTCTTTGAAGTACGCCGACGTTACACTTTTGTTTAATTAATAAAATAATCAAGGTTAAATCCCCCTTTCTATTTTTGGTTAAGAAATTGACTCTGGGCGCTGCCATATTGAAACGTCAGGATCACATGTTAAAAACACGGCATTCACCACATGTAGGTCGCCATTGTTTTTCTATACAGTGCATTATGGAAATGACAAACTGGTATTGATATGAAAACCTGGTCATGTTCCAGCTGTTCCGACCACTTTCTGGCTAAAAGGAAAATTTAAATGCGGTGTGTGTAATAATTGATTGTGACGTTTTAATGCACTTATTGAGATCACTATGAATTGTTCTTTGCATATTTAATCAGGGGAAAAAATGAAAATGTCTTAAATTAGGAAATTTTCTAAAATCTTGCTTAAATGAGGTATTGAAACTTATTTTTTTTGACAATTTATCGCATTTCTGACAGATTCCTTTTGAGTTAATGTTAATAATTTTCAAATAACCTTGAATTTACTCAATAAGTATAATATGTTGAACCCA
Source organism: Panopea generosa (assembly GCA_029582155.1). NCBI lineage: Eukaryota > Metazoa > Mollusca > Bivalvia > Adapedonta > Hiatellidae > Panopea > Panopea generosa. Next base: position 37,069,127 of record CM055908.1, read on the forward strand.
TAACAATGGAAGTTATAACAAAATTAAACAGCTACAGTTGTTTACTTTACTCGATACAACAGAAATATAAAGATAGTTTACCAATATGACAAACATGTATGTTCAGCATGTCATCAGAATCAGATATATCGCCGAACATGCACAAGTTTTGGAAAAACAGTAATTTTTTACTGTTGTTTTTAAAATAATATATCCACATATTAATTTAAAATATATATACGAATTATTTAAAATATATTATGATCACAGTAGTAAATTTTATAGAACATAGCAGTCAGTACGTTTAAACAATATATAAGGTAAGTTTCTTTTTAAATATACAAATGGCAATACATAATGATTGAGATCAGTACATTTAAACATCAAAGTTACTATCAGGCACACAACATTTGCATTTTCCCTGCAGCCGGGAATTCTCTGTGTCAGCCTGAACACTGTCGGGATTTGGTATCACCAATGTATTTAGTACCCTGTACAAGGAACCACACTTACACATTCATTTACTTTAATTGCCACATCTTTTATAAGACCTAACCACTAGTCTCGAATGTTGCCTACTTTCTTTGAAGTACGCCGACATAACACTTTTGATCTAATGCCAATGTGCAAGCGATTATGTCACAGTTTACCACAGGTCAAGAATTAAATAAAAGGGCACTATAGATAACAAACGAAAAAACAACAACAAAAAATATAATGATTAACGGTTTATAGTGTTTGTTTGTAACTGGTTGTCTTCTTAAATGTTAATTTTCAATATAACAATTTGTTAAAAAAATAATTACTATTAAACTGATACAATCCATAAAGAGAGTTATATTTAAACTACACACGCCTAAATTCATGAACAGAATGAGCATGCTGTTCCTTTCACTACACCTTGTGCCAATGTCCGATGACGTCACTCAGACAATGATACAAACATTATTATGACTCATGTTATTTCAGTAAGTGGGTATCTTGAACATTTTTGATGGAAGGATATCTAGGGAATTCCATCGGCGTAATGTACATAAAAGTCCTTAAACGTGTCAGACATGCATTTGTCATTTCTTTTTAAAAATTTAAACACTGTTGTCAGATTTTGTAGTTTGTTAATGTGGAGGAATATATCAAATGGTTAAGTAAGTTAAGTCAGTGATGATAAACTGGTATGGAAATTTTATTTTAAAATGCTATTTATATTTTATTTACAATGAGTATGCATTAATGCACATTTTTTCTTTCCCGTAACACGGCTTGTTGATCAAAGTAATTACTGACCAAACACATTGCGTTCTGGGCAATAGAAAAAGCTTCCCTACTATTGATGTATGGTTTAGTCCAATTTGACCTCATTTCACACACCCGATGACAAACAATCAGGTTATGGATAAAATGTTATTGCCCCCAAGACAATTTTATGGTTTTTGTTACGATTGGTAGAACATATCTGGACAGAAAATGTATAAAGTTTAGAGAAGAAAAACGGTTTTGAAGAAAAAAAATAATCAAAGACAGAAGTACCATCAATTAAAGAAACTCTGCCACAAGGCATAAAATTTTAAAAAAAAAGTTTACCCCATAAGGCATCATATTTTTTATGAAAACAACAACCAAGCATAAAATTTTAATTATACTGCCGTCCGACCCCACCCCCCATACATTTATTTCTGGAAAAGCTCTTACCAATCCAGTCTGACATTATTTTTTTTTTTTTATCCATTTTCATAATAATTTTATTTTTTAAAAACATTTTATAGCATTTTTCCTGTTATATTCCATTAAACTGTTACAATGAAATAAAAAAGTTGAAAAATCACAAAACTAAATCTTCAAATTTGCATCGATAACCCCTATGAATGAGGGGTTGAAGTTTTTACAGGTCAAGGGATTAGCTCATATAGAAACTTTCTAAGGAGACTTTGAGTTTTATATAGAACTACAAATATAATAGAAAAAATTAGAAAATTGTCATTTTTCATTTCAAACACTTATTTACATGTATGTAAACTAATCACTGCTGATGTTTTATGTATAACAAGGCATTCTGGGATACAGTTTTATTACTACTGATTACAGATACCGAATCTTATAGACCGCATGATGGCAGTAGGTGGTAGTTCCAGTAGGTCCCATGTGTTGACAGGGGAGGCAATCACTGGTCTTATGAAGAGGCCATGGGATCCCGTCCTTGGTGTCTTCTCCCAAAATAAAATGGTAAGTGGGTATGGTCTCAGAACTTCAGTTTTTTGCAAAAATTCATAATTACTGATATCATTTCAAAGACATTATTTACAATGAAAATGTGTGTATTTCTTAGTCCATACTTTATTGTATGTGTTCATAAAACATTTTCTTGTTCTGGAATTGGTAAATTTCATCAGGTAAATAAAATGGGCAGGTAATTCATTCATTTATTTAAAAGAAATGTTTAAATTGAATAAAACCATGTACTTCATACATTTACCTTTTACTTGTACATAAATTATAAATTTTTTATGAACCTGTTTTAGGCCACTTTTAAAGAATTCATACATTTACCTTTTACTTGTACATAAATTATAAATTTTTTATGAACCTGTTTTAGGCCACTTTTAAAGAATTCATACATTTACCTTTTACTTGTACATAAATTATAAATTTTTTATGAACCTATTTTAGGCCACTTTTAAAGAATTCATACATTTACCTTTTACTTGTACATAAATTATAAATTTTTTATGAACCTATATTAGGCCACTTTTAAAGAATTCATACATTTACCTTTTACTTGTACATAAATTATAAATTTTTTATGAACCTATATTAGGCCACTTTTAAAGAATTGTTTGTTTACCACTTTTGACAAATGCCATTTGGAGGTAGGTTAACTTGTTGTCAAACAATCATAGAATCTTTTTACATCTCGCACAACAATTAGTTTTGCACTGTTCTACATATAGAGATATGCACTTCTGAAATATTGAACACATTACCGATGGTTCTTAAAGTGCCTTGTCTCTATAAATAGTTTTCTGTTAATCGAAATATGCAGGAAAATACATGGGGTTGACCAGCATGCTTTTTCGCAATTTTGATGGTTTGGTGACTCCCCTCCATTTTTGATAATTTTTCCCATTTGTTGCAGAGTATTACTACACATCTTTAAACTGTCATAGTTTCATCAAACAGTACTCAATGTCATTTTTACTTAGCAGAACTCATGAAAAAGTTCCAATGATTTATACAGCTCTAATTTCTTGCTACTGTCATGTAAGGAAAGTAATTCTTAAGTAAGACCTTCATCGCGGCAAAAGAATGCAGACTCTGAATCGGCAGAGAAAGAACATGCAACGACCGAGAACTATTTGATTGAACAACGATAATGGAGCGTGAAAAAATGTTTCTTAGTGGCAGGATTGATGTGGGTCGACAAGAAATGGCAAACAAATAATATTTTAATTTCAATTCATATATGATAAATATTAAAAAATGATAATACCAGTTGTTTGAACTACTACACAGTTGATAAAACTGAACTATTGTTAGTGTTTAAAAAGGATGATTATTTATAAATATGTGTTAATACAATATTAACATGAGCGCTTTTATTGGTACAGAGGAAACTTCCTGGAAATCCCCTAATCCTGGTAGCCCCTAGTGGACCCACAAGCAGCAGCAGCCTGCACTCCAAAAGAATGCGCTACTGGAGCGGTCAGTTATCAAGTCTCGGGAAGGTCATTCCCGTCACGATGCACACAGTAAACGGTGGAAGCGGGGTCAGCATCGCTCAATGTTTAGAACACATGATCATTGCTGTCAAAAATAAAGTTATTGAGGTAGGACAGCCCACTTCTGTTTTGATAAAGTTTGTTTAGTCTGATGTCAAATATCAAACTATTTTCATGCAGGTTTCTTTATTTGTGTTCTTGAATTTAATTTTTCTCTTTCGTAAACTGCATAAACACAAGTTTTCTCTCTATGTTACTTAATAAAGAAATAATGAAAACAAAAAATCAGTGGTGAGAGATGAATTGATAGCCTGAGACGCTTCTGACTGAGTTAATCAGATCCGGCTTTTCTTTCTGAAAATTATACATCAACATGATTTAGATATGAAGTTAAAATATGCCAGCATTTATGCAGACCCATTATTTCATTTCTATTTCTGAAAGGGGCATAACCATGGTCTATTTCCATTAGGGCCAGCAAGGGCCAAAAAAAAAGAATAAATTTGTGAATTTCCAAAAAAAAATTTCACAAGAACTGACCTGTCAAATTTTTTCATATTTAGTTAAAATGACTTCCATGATTAAGGGTTTTAAATTAATTAGAATAAAATGGCTAGGGCATATATGGACCCATTAAGGGAACTTTTGTTTTTACATAGGAATAATATGGGAAAACTCGAAATACTGTTTTTTTCATCTTTAAGTTCTTTATAGTCCCTTTAAAATTTGAAAAGGTGAACTATGATGAGCAAAAATTGACCTGTTGTGATCATTTGTGTGTTTTGTTTATTTTAGCTGAAAAACCATTTTGTAAACAGACCTATAGTGTTGATGGGATGGAACATTGGTTCACTGGTGGCCTGCCATGTAAGTCCATATATATATTATATTGTGTCCAATGTCTGTCCATATTAGTAAGATATAGTTACTATTCTTTAGTGAACATCCCTTGGTTAATATAACAGGGTTAGTTCATGCGATATATATATATATATATATATATATCTCTAAACTCTTTCACTGTTATATATGGAATTTGCAAATTTATTAATCATAATTGCCACTTTTTTTGTCCATTCTCCCATTCTCTATCTAGACTGGAGAATAACTTGAAAAGAACAGAAGGTAATGTGATTAACCTTGTATTTCTAGTCATAACACTGCTTGTTGGTTCAGTGCATTGAAGCAGTCAAGTGAAGAAAAAATACTGTTGTACTACTGCTATTTTTTCAAAACACAATATTAATTGTCAAATATTTGATTAACAGTGGTTATTAAAACTATTTGTGGAGCTTGTGATCTGTCCAGTGGTAGAGAGCATTAGACCCAGGATCAGAGAGTCCTTTGTTCAATCCTCCTCCACGGCTATGTGTGGTGTCCTTGAGCAGGACACTTTATCCACATATGCTTAGTACTGGAAGGCCTCAGGTCAGATTTGTCTTGAAATAATTTTTTCACAATCGAGTAAGATAGATAAGTTTAAAAAAAAAAAAAAAAATAACATATAAATTACAAAAGTTTATAGACAGAGTATGTCCAATATTACTGAATGAAACTAAAATAAAAAAAGTGACTAGATACTGGTATATTACAGGTGGCCCTGCAAGAGGCAGTTCAGGCAGTTGTCTGTCTAGGGTTTCCTTTTACTGGTGTTGGTGGTGGTCGAGGGGTATGTATTTTTACCTACTATTTAGAGATGGATAAGCTGCTTCAGATTCATTTATTTAGCAAATAGTGCTTATATGTCATCCAATGTCCATCTATCCATCTGCGCATAAATATCTGTTTGTGAGGGATACTCCTCCCACTAAAAAGCAGGGCAGTAGTGTAGTGGATAGAGTGTTGGCAGCTCCCACCAGAGGTTGCAGATTTGATCCCCAGCTCAACCTGATACCTCTCAAATAACAACATACGGTACTGGTTTTATCCAGGAATCGGACTCTAAAACAATTTGAGTTTTCTTCGCAGTCGAGCTAAATGAATTTATATCTACTAAAAGACTGGTTGGATTTTTATAAAACTTTACAATAATGTTACACTTGATGTCTAACTGGTCATTAAAAAAAATGCAAGTTTGTCTGAAATCCAAGATGGCTGCCACAGCATAACATATACTATAGTTTTTAAAAGACAATTTTTAGCTCCACTGGCCAAAGGCCAGAAGGGCTTATGCGATGGTGTGTTGTCCGTCATCTGTTGTCTGTTAGCAGCACTTTCCCTGGAACCACTAGGCCAATTAAACTCAAACTTCACATGGATGTTTCTATTGCATAGGAGACTATGCAGAAGATTTTAAATTTTTAATCTGAATTCAAGATGGCTGCCATTACTAAAAATAGTCCAAAACTTATAAAATCTTCTTCTCATGAACCGTCCAACAGATTTTGAAAATATTTATGTAGGACTAATAAACTAATTACAGTTCTGTTAGATTTGTTCAAATGGTGTCCTTCGGGTTAAAAATGACTCGCCTCGAGGGTTCAATTAGGGGACACATGTCATTACAATAAACATTAATTTTTTTTTTTTTTAAAAAATGGAACTCATTTTGCCTATATTTTCACAGAAGCATTGTTTGGTCAAGGAGGTTCAGATTTGTAAAAATAACTGGGTTCCACTGTCTTAACGGGTCAGGAGGGGTCCCAAAAGGGTAAAAATTTGGATCACAAAAATCGTTTTCTTAAGAACTGGTTAGTCAGATTTGTTCATATTTGGCATAAATTATCCCTATGTGTAGGGGTTTGATTGCAGATAAGAATTTAGGGGCTTATATTTATAGGGGCCTGTTAGGGGACTTAAAATTTTACATAGGGATACTATGGGAAAACAGAAAATTCTCATTTTTTCATCTATTTAGGAAAAATTATTATTCAATTTGAGTTCTGAAGTATCATTTACTCATAGGAAGTAAGATTTGGTTCAATAACGAGAATTGACTTTCCATAAGGGGCCAGGGTGGGTCATAAAAGGGTTAAAATATAAAATCTTCTCAACAACCGGGCAGTCAAATTTGTTCATATTTGATATAGGTTATCCCAATGAGTATGGGTTTAAAGTTTGTACAACTCAAGGAGCTTGTATTTATAGGGGCCCTATAAGGGTTTTATATATGAAAAACTATTGGAAAACGGAAAATTCTCATTTTTTTCATTCATTTATGACTTTTTTTTTATTCAGTTTGAGTTATAAAGCATCTTCTAGTCATAACAAATAAGATTTTGTTGGATACGAATGATTGACTTTCTAAAAGGGGTCAGGTGGGATCACAAAATGATTAAAATTGAACATTGTCATTTATCTTGTCAATCAAATTTGTTCATATTTGATATGAATTATCCCTATGATTAAGAGTTCTAAATTTGTACAAATCAAGGGGTACTGGGATATATAGAGGCCCTGTAAGGGGTCTTTAAATTTTACATAGGAATTCGTTCATTTGTGTAAATATGTTGTTCAATTTGAGATCTAAAGCATTGCCTAGTAACAATAAATTTGATTTTGTTACATAAAGAGGGTTGAATTTCCATAAGGGGCCAGGTATTAAGATGACCCCCAAAGAGGGTAAATATTGTGAAATTTCAAAAAGAGCTATGGCCACTATGAGCAATCAGAGCATTCTCAGGCCCTCTTGGGCCTCTTGTTTCACTACATATCTTCTGAATTGACTGGTTGTATTGTCATAAAACTTTACAGAAATGTTGCAGACTTTTAACATCTTGTTGCATATTTTATAAATTTCAATTTTGACAAGAACCCAAACACAAATTGTTATTTTTGTTGCTTACTCCACACAGGATGCCGATGATTCATTGCTGGACAGTCGTACACCAACTTTGTTTGTGATTGGCCAGCAGTCTACCACCTGCAGTATAGATGATATAGAGGACCTGAGGGAGAAAATGAAGGCAGAGAACAGTTTGCTGCTGGTAGGTGGGGCTGATGATCATCTCCGTATGGCCAGGTCAAAGAAAAAACAGGAAGGTGTGACACAAGTGATGGCGGATAAATCCATACTGGTAAATATTTATACTGATTGAATTAGGTGTTTATAGAATATTGGCTAATTCTTATAAGGGTTAAGTTACCAGCAGCAAGTTATTGTTTGTTTGTTTGAATATATAGTGATCATTTAACCTAACCACTCTTTCCTGGGATCCTGGAAGGTCAACCACACCCATCTCAGCAAGTAATTGATTACTTTTCCACTTGAGTGAACAGTGAGAGATGAATGACAATGATATGCAATATTGTATATCAATCATACTGAAGACTGTGGTAGGGTGGGGATTCAAGCTCACAATCCTCAGGATTTATAGTCAGACACAATACAAACTGAGCTAACCAAGCCTAGTTAAAAAAGGTTTAAATGATTGAATGACTATGAACTTTTTCACAGGACTATCAGTGTATTTCAGTTAGGTTAACTGCAGACCTTAAACCTTTCATGTACCCCAAAATTGCACTCACGTTGTACTTAGTTTCCGCTCCATCTATGCTTGCTCTTAAATTGCAGTTTGTCCAAAAGCATCTGCTACCAAAAATCAATAATCCTGTCAAATACAAATTTCAATCTTAGTTATATGATTATTGCTTCTTAAGTACACCTGGTTAACATTTAATTTAAGCACATGTATATATATCTTTTGATTTCAATTATCTCTCTTTGTGAAATAAAATTACTATGATTATACAGTACCTTCATAATCAAACGGGTTCCTATGTCCGTCTTTTATGTAGAGGGAGAGGGTAGTTATGGATCCTATTCATATAAAGCTATCATTTCATGTGTGTAAATTGTCCCTACAGTCCAGATGTGTTGCATGTAAAACCAGTGTTTATAAGTCATGGTTGGCACCAATTCTATTGGGTTGGTTGATTCTATAGTCTTCCGTAGTCTGTCTGCAGATTTATGTCTGGTTGTTCACAAATAATTATCTCCACATTTATATATAAATTCACAACAACGAAATTGATGATTTTGTGAATGATCATCTGAAAAGATCCCAAAAATCGTAAATTCTGTTGCTGTGAATTTAATTATCTCCCTTTATGAAATTAAATATATACAAATTCACTGTATTTATATGATCCAATGGATTTATAAATATGTCCTTTTTTAGCATGTGAGTAGTCATGAATCCTTAACTGGATCCTACTCATATAAAGCTATCAGTTCATGTATGTTAATTTGTCCACCCTGTCCAGATGTGTTGCATGTAATTCAATAGTATATAAGTCATGGTCTACACCAAATTTATTGGTTTGGCAGAGGCCTTGATATTGTATCTATGGTTTGCATTGTAGCTAAGCGCACTCGCCGTAGTCCGGTCTGTACATTTATGTCTTTGTTATTCACAAATAATTATCTCACTGTGTGTGTGTGTGTGTGTGTGTGTGTGTGTGTGCCAAATTGTTATATTTTCTTGTGCCGTTCTTATAACCCTTATGCATATAAGATCTTCAAATTTCATGGAAACAATATATATTACCTACTCATTTGTATATATATTTGATAAGATTGTTGTTTTTGCTCAGTTTTAATTATAATTATAGTGTACATGTAGTTCATAATGTATACATACCATATACCCCAACCCCCTGGAAAAGATGTATTTTAGGATGGTTGGGTAGGGTGCCAGGATATTTGTTTTGGGGGTGGGGCAGAGTGCCAGGATATTTGTTTGAAGTGTGTTTAAAATGTCATTAGACATGCTGTTGGTTATATGCGTACAACTCAATTTTTGTGTTGGCTAGAAGAATTATAACTTTGTTTGATGATGAATAAAAGTGCTGAAGCCAATGCTAAGGATATGTTTCATTTTGTTCAGGATGAGATATCCGAATTCCTTGGAGGCATCCTGTCTCAAGGTGCCATGATGCAAGAGTCTGTCATTGTTGATCTGTCTGATGTTGATACAAAAAAACGTAATAAACTGACACCGGATGCAGCAGATGAGCTGGATGGCAGCAATTATCTCATGAAATCACCTGTAAGTACATGCTGCTACAATGTCATTAAGTCATCTATAAGAATATATTGCTACAATGTCATTAACTCACCTGTAAGTACATGCTGCAATGTCATGAAATCACCTGTAAGTACATGCTACTACAATGTCATTAAATCACTTGTAAGTACATACTGCTACATTGTCATTAAATCACTTGTAAGTACATGCTGCTACAATTTCATGAAATCATCTGTACGTACATGCTGTTACATTGTCATTAAATTATCTGTAAGTACATGCTGCTACAGTCTCATGAAATCACCTGTAAGTACATACTGCTACATTGTCATTAAATCACTTGTAAGTACATGCTGCTACAATCTCATTAAATCACCTGTAAGTACATGTTGCTATATTATCACTAAATCACCTGTAAGTACATGCTGCTACAGTATCATGAAATCACCTGTAAGTACATGTTGCTACATTGTCATTAAATCACCTGTAAGTACTTGCTGCTACATTGTCATTAAATCACATGTAAGTTTTTGTTGCTACATTGTCATTAAATCACCTGTTAGTACATGCTGCTACAATTTCATGAAATCACCTGTAATTATATGCTGCAATGCCATTAAATCACCATTAAGTACATGCTGCTAAGTTTCATGAAATCACCTGTATATACATTCTGTTACATTGTCATTAAATCACCTGTAAGTACATGCTGCTACAATCTCATGAAATCACCTGTAAGTACATGCTGTTACATTGTCATTAAATCACCTGTAAGTACTTGCTGCTACATTGTCATTAAATCACATGTAAGTTTTTGTTGCTACATTGTCATTAAATCACCTGTTAGTACATGCTGCTACAATTTCATGAACTCACCTGTAATTATATGCTGCAATGCCATTAAATCACCTGTAAGTACATGCTGCCAAGTTTCATGAAATCACCTGTATATACATTCTGTTACATTGTCATTAAATCACCTGTAAGTACATGCTGCTACAATCTCATGAAATCACCTGTAAGTACATGCTGTTACATTGTCATTAAATCACCTGTAAGAACATGCTGCTACAATCTCATGAAATCACCTGTAAGTACATGCTGTTACATTGTCATTAAATCACCTGTAAGAACATGCTGCTACAATCTCATGAAATCACCTGTATGTACTTACTGTTTCATTGTCATTAATTCACCTGTAAGTACATGCTGCAATGCCATTAAATCACCTGTAAGTACATGCTGCTACAATGTCATTAAGTCATCTGTAAGTATATCCTGCTACAATATCATTAACTCACCTGTAAGTACATGCTGCAATGCCATTAACTCACCTGTAAGTACATTGTGCTACATTGACATGAAATCACCTATAAGTACATGCTGCTAAAATTATCATTAAATCACCTGTAAGTACATGCTGCAAATTGTCATTATCTCACCTGTAAGTACATGTTTCTACACTGTCATTAACTCACCTGTAAGTGCATGCTGCTACATTGCCATTAACTCAACATTAAGTACATGCTGCTACATTGTCATTAACTAACTTGTAAGTACATGTTGCTACAATGTCATTAACTGACCTGTAAGTACATGCTGCTACATTGTCACTTACTCACTTGTAAGTACATGCTGCTACATTGTCATTAAATGACCTGTTAGTACATGCTGCTACAATGTCATTTAATCACCTGTAAGAACATGAAACTGTAATATCATAACTCACCTGTAAGTACATGCTGCTACAATGTCAAGAAAACACCTGTAAATACATGATGCTACAATGTCATGAACTCACCTGTAAGTACATGCTACAACAATGTCATAAATTCACCTGTAAGTACATGCTGCTACATTGTCATTAAATCACTTGTATGCACTTGCTGCTACAAAGTCATTAAATCAGCTTAAGTACATGCTGCAACAAAGTCATTAAATCAGCTGTAAGTACATGCTGCTACAATGTCATTAAATCAGCTGTATGCACTTGCTGTTGCAAAGTCATTTAATCAGCTGTATGCACTTGCTGCTACAATGTCATTAACTCACCTGTAAGTACATGATGCTACAATGTAAAGAAGTCACCTTTAAGTACATGAAGCTGCAATGCCATAAAATCACCTGTAAGTACATGCTGCTACAATGTCAAGAAATCACCTGTAAGTACATGCTGCTACAATGTCATAAAATCACCTGTAAGTACATGATGTTATAAATATCACTTGCCTCACACCACTAAGGTCTCATTTCAAAAACTTTATGTGTGCAGTTTGCCAGTTACTTGTGAAAGGATGATGGTTCTACTCAGATTCATAATATAGGATATGCCACATATAGCCTCAATGATGTTAAACCCTATTAAATAAAATCCTAAAGTTACATGTATTTAGTCATCTGTAACAGTTTGTATATGCTGCTATTTTAGTTTTTAATTTAAGTCATCTGTTACAGTTTGTTTATGCTACTATGTTAGTTTTTAGCTCTACTGGCCAAAGGCCAGAAGTGCTTATGCGATGGTGCGTTGTCTGTCGTCCTTCGTCTGTCGTCTGTTAGCAGCACTTTCTCTGAAACCACTAGGCCAATTAAACTGAAACTTCACATGCATGTTTCTGTTGCATTGGAGACTATACAGAAGATTTTTTTTTTTTTCGATCTGAAATTCAAGATGGCCACCGTTACTAAAAATAGTCCAAAACTTAAAAAATCTTTTCTCATGAACGGCCCAACAGATTTTCAAAATGTTTATGTAGTAATGATGACCAGCTATAGTATTGTTAGATTTGTTCAAATGGTGTCCCTAGGGTTCAATATGACCCCGCCCCGAGGGTTCAATAAGGGGACATATATGTCTTTATAATATTTATTTATTTTTTTTTTTAAATGGAAATGATTTTGCCTATATCTTCACAGAAGCATTGTTTGGTGAAAGAGGTTCAGATTTGTAAAAATGACTGGGTTCCACTGTCTTAAGGGGTCAGGAGGGACCCCAAAAGGGTAAAAATTAGGAATTACTAAAATCGTTTTCTTAAGAACCGGTTTGTCAGATTTGATCATATTTGGCATAAATTATCCCTATGTATAGGGATTCGATTGCAGATAAGAATTAAGGGGCTAAAATTTATAGGGGCCCTGTAAGGGGACTTAGAATTTTACATAGGGATACTATGGGAAAACAGAAAATTCTTTTTCTTTCATCTATTCTGAAACCACTAGGCCAATTAAAATGAATCCTCACATGCATGTTTCTGTTGAATAGGAGACTATACAGAAGATTTTTTTGTTTTCGATCTGAAATTCAAGATGGCCACCGTTACTAAAAATAGTCCAAAACTTAAAAAATCTTCTTCGCATGAACGGCCCAACAGATTTTCAAAATGTTTATGTAGTAATGATGACCAACTATAGTTTTGTTAGATTTGTTCAAATGGTGTCCCTAGGGTTAAATATGACCCCGCCCTGAGGGTTCAATAAGGGGACACATGTCATTATAATATTTATTTATTTTCTTTTTTTAAATTGGAAATGATTTTGCCTATATCTTAACAGAAGCATTGTTAGGTGAAGGAGGTTCAGATTTTGTAAAAATGAATGGGTTCCACTGTCTTAAGGGGTCAGGAGGGGCCCCGAAAGAGTACAAATTGGGATTTACTAAAATCGTTTTCTTAAGAACTGGCATGTCAGATTTGCACATATTTGGCATAAATTATCCCTATGTGTAGGGGTTTGATTGCAGATAAGAATTAAGGGGCTAAAATTTATAGAAGCCCTGTAAGGGGACTTAGAACTTTACATAGGAATACTATGGGAAAACAGAAAATTCTCTTTTCCTTTCATCTCTTCTGAAACCACTAGGCCGATTAAACTGAAACTTCACATGCATGTTTCTGTTGCATAGGAGACTATACAGAACATTTTTTTTTCGATCTGAAATTCAAGATGGCCGCAGTTACTAAAAATAGTTCAAAACTTAAAAAATCTTCATCTCATGAATGGCCCGATTTTAGTAAATCCCATTTTGTACTCTTTCGGGGCCCCTCCTGACCCCTTAAGACAGTGGAACCCATTCATTTTTACAAAATCTGAACCTCCTTCACCTAACAATACTTCTGTTAAGATATAGGCAAAATCATTTCCAGCATATTTTCAAAATGTTTATGCAGTAATGATGACCAACTATAGTTTTGTTAGATTTGTTCAAATCTTGTCCCTAGGGTTAAAAATAACCCCGCCCCGATATTTCTATTGCACAGGAGAATTCAAAAAGTGCTATGGCCACTATGAGTCAGTAGAGCGTCTTCAGGCCCTCTTGGGCCTCTTGTTAATGTAAGTCATCTGTTACAGTTTGTATATGCTGCTATGTTAGTTTTTAATGTAAGTCATCTATTATAGTTTGTAAATGCTGCTATGTTAGTTTTTAATGTAAGTCATCTGTTACAGTTTGTATATGCTGCTATGTTAGTTTTTAATGTAAGTCATCTGTTACACTTTGTATATGCTACTATGTTAGTTTTAATGTAAGTCATCTGTTACAGTTTGTATATGCTGCTATGTTAGTTTTTAATGTAAGTCATCTGTTACAGTTTGTATATGCGGCTATGTTAGTTTTTAATGTAAGTCATCTGTTACAGTTTACATATGCTGCTATGTTAGTTTTTAATGTAAGTCATCTCACATTTGCTGGTAAACTAGCCACATGGCATATACAAATCACAACAAATGATAAAATTAGATGTTTTAGTGTTAGTTGAAATGTTTATTATTTTAAATCATTTGAAGGCTAAAAACAATTAGAAAGGCGATTAAGGATCTGAAAAACATTACTCTTTTAGATATATATATATTCTCTTGATTTTATTTTCAGTCTGTTCAGTCACCAGTAACGCCACAGGGTATGACAATAGCAAAAGCCCTGAGAGCCAGGGCCCTGGCAAGTTCTTCATCTGTCAGTTACGGATCGCTGGACTCTGGGACATCTACAGTTGCTTCACCGAACATTGTTGCACCCATCAGAGGTAAGTTGCAATAGATGTGTATTTATACAAAAGATGTTTTGTTAATATGAAATTCATATTTTAATGTAAAACTTAAAAGATGTATTTTGATACAAAAGGTCTAGTTTAATTGGCACAATAGGTAACAATCAAACATGGCAACAATCAGAATGTTCATTTCCAGGGTTTACTACCCCTGGGATAACTTTTTTGGTTGTCATATCAAAATATTATTGCAAGAACAGAATTTTCTATTTGAACTTTAAAAAAACAAACAAGAAATATTTATTGTATGATTTGATTTGACAAATAGTGCTTATATGTGATGGTAAATTGTCTGTCAACCGTCCTTCAATAATTCCTCTTGTAAGTCAAATAAACATTATATTTTTTATTTTATTTTAATCAAGGTTGGATATGTTGTATATTTCTTGCATACCAGATAACTTGGTAAGGATATTTGCTAGATATTTCTATCTCACCCTAGGGCCGAGATAAGATTCTCGCACTGTAATGTTAGAATCATTTATGACATAATGATTAAATATATATGACGTAAATCATATACTTTAATATCTTAATGCAACCTTTGTAAAAAAAAATATAATTTTGAATTAAGTTAAAATAATTATTCAATATGTTAGGTATGCAAGAAAAAGATTCATTTTTGTCCCCGCCAAAACAGTTATCCCTCGCGACTGAATTTTTATCGGAAACTCGATCCCTTGTAAAATTCTTATACTACCCCATATACAACTGTTTCAGTTGTCATATGCTAGGCCCTTGAATCTTCAAAAAAGCCTACTATTCAAATTTGAAAAATGGTCAGTTATGTGTTCTTGAATTACTTCTTTTCTTTCAATAACTGTCCCAAAAAGACAATGTTGCATAAAATATGGTGTCTGTAACAAGATATGACTCTCACAACATTCAGTCTGTCCAGTGGGGTAAGGTAATTCAGGGGCCTTGTGAATTTTGATTCCCCTCTTGATATTGGTCTCTTTTTTTTTTTAACATAACATGAAGTGTCGCGAGTAAGACCCACACCTGTACCTCAAAGGTCAAGGTCACACTTTGAGTTTGTTTAACAACACTTTGAGTCTGTGAGATTTTGTGTCAGGCCTGTAACTTTGTCATGCATAGATGGATTTTAATGATACTTGCTACAATTGATCAACATAACATGATGACGTGTCGCGAGTAAGACCCACACCAGTACCTCAAAGGTCAAGGTCACAATTTGAGTTTGACAACACTTTGAGTCTTTGAGATTTCGTGTCTGGCCTGCAATTTTGTCATGCATAGATGGATTTTTATAATACTAGTTATAAATGATCAACATAACATGACGACGTGTTGCACTTAATACCCACAATCCCACTTCAAAGGCCAAGGTCACAATTTAACTTTGTTTGACAACACTTTCAGTCATTTTGACATTTCTTGTCCGGTCTGTCATCTCTGTATAAATTTCAAAAACACAGTTGATCAACATGACCTAATTAAGTGTCGCATGTAAGATCCAGAACCTTTCCTTAATGATCAAGGTCACACTTTCAATTTGTTTGATATCGTGTGTCTGGTCTGTGACTTTGCCTTTAACTTGGCTCAATTTATCAAGATGACATGACGACGTGACATAAGTAAGACTAAGACCCATACCTCAAAGGTCGAGGTCACACTTTTAGTATGTATGACAACACTTTGAATCTGTTTGAGATTTCAAGTCTGTCCTTTATCCATATCATACATGGATAGATTTCAAAAACACTTGGCTCAATTTATCAACAATTGATCTGTAACTTTATTTTACATTTAGGGATTCTATAATAGCTTGACACAAGTGATCAGCATGTCATGATGATGTTTCAGCAGCATTTAACTGTAAAATACCCAGACCATTACATCAGATGTCAAGGTCAAGGTTACATAAAGGTCAAGGTCACGCTTTAATGTAAGAACATATAATTGGATGTCTAGTCTGAAACATCAGTCCATTACTCTTTATATTCATGTAGACATTGCTACCTATTATAACATAATTATATTGTTATTTTTCAATGACCATTTGGGGGGCATGTGACACTTATCAGTGACATTTCTTGTTTTAATGTAGTGCAATATAAATCATAAATAAAGGACATCAAAAACATTTTTTAAAACTGGAAATACAGTTTCTTTTAATTACTGGTACCTGTGTATATTTTCCCCTATGAATTTTTGTTTTGCTTATAAATCTTTATAGAATAAGTTTTAAGCATTTAGCCTAAATTGAATATAAAGTACAGTTAAACTACTTCTTTTTTATCATTGATTTGATATCGGTACTTTTTTTTTGAAATTTGCTGCATAAATGATGTACAAACTTATTAGATTATTTCGATTGTGAAACAAGTTCTTACAATTTCTGGAAAGCAAGCTCAAAATATTCTTTGGTAGAACAAGTTCTAAGCATATGCAGAAAGTGTCTTGCTCAAGGACACCACACATAGCTGGAGAAGAGGATCGAACCGGCGCCCCTCTGATTCTGGTTCCAATGCTTTACCACTGGATCACGCACTCTACACAGTAAATGTCATGAAGAAAATGAATTTATTTTTTTACAGTGAAGAGAAAGTACACAAAGCGGAAAGGTGTGACAAAACCTGCTCCTGCACCAAGGAAACGTTTCAAGTCGACGCCAACACCTCCTATAGCCAGTCCTGTGACTAGTGTACAGTCACCACTTTCAGAATCTATGCCAGGTATACGAGTATTTTTATTCTTCATGTAGTTGTCCAATTTCATGGAATCAGTGTTTCAAAATGCTAACCAGTTTGAGTATATGTTATTTTGTTTTTGGAACAAGGAGTTTGTTTTGTATATTTCGTGTCATTTTATGCCATCAAGAGCTAACAGGTGATCATTTAACCTAACCACTATGTGTCCGAATCCTGGAATGTTAACCAGTATTCAAGCACACCCATCTCCGCAAGTAACTGAAAACTTTTACACTTGAATCACATTTAGAGATGAATGCCAATGGGACATAATATTGTATATCGATCATCACTGAGACTGGCTGGGCAGGGATTTGAACTCACGACACCTTGATTGATAGTCAGAAGTGCTACAAAATAAGCTAACAGGACTCAGCTTTAAACAAAGATATTATTTTGCCAGATGTTTGGCTCAGTATTAGAATTATGATCACTGTTGGGCATCTTCTTTAATACATGTATGTTAGAATAAACGACGCAGTGGATAGAGTGTTGGCCACTCAACCCAGAGGTAACAGGTTTGATCCCAGGCTCAACCAAACACTCTACACGATGACCTCTTATAACCTTTAGTATTGATTCAAACCAGGAAATGGGCTCAATATTGTTTTCAAAAGGTATTGACTTGCTTCATGATCAAACTGAAATAAATAAGTATAAATTATGAGATCATTATTATAGTAAGTTAGTTGACTGTTTTATTCACCATGTCTATAAGTTTTGTTGAATAAACTTTATATTTCAGGTGGTGCAGAGTTGTCTGGCCTGCTACAAATGCATCGTGGTTTGTTGCCGTCATTTAAATTGCTAGCAGATGACGGGAATCACAAGTCTCCTGTGACAGCGTCGGTACCGACAGTGATATCCCCAGGCACCATTAAACCTTCCATCTCCCTCTGTCCTGGGTGGTATGGAGGAACCTCCTCTCATTGCATACAAACTGGAGGACTACCAGAAGAGGTTTGGCAGTATCAGCCAGCAAACACCTGCCGAAATGGACTCAAGTAAAGCTAACAACAGTTCAATCGAGGGCTTGTTACGGACACCCAGCTTGAGTCACATGGACAGTTCTCCAATAAATAACACATCGCATTCATCATTAATGTCATACGCCAGACAAATACCTGCTGTTCACATCACGACGGCATCATCATCTGTGGCAACTCAAATTCATCAGCTGCTGTCCAGCTGGTCACGTGTGAATGCTCCGTCAGCACAACAGGCGTCCTTGCCTGCAGTGAGTCAAGTACGGCCATCACCTTCCATTTCACTACAGGGCACCCAATCAGGGACCTTGACACAGGCACAGATTAGCCAATCAGGATCTCCGTTACAAAACAGTGTACCAACACTCATGAGTTCTTTAACAAAGAGTACCTCTTTGGCTACAGGAAATGTCATTAAGATAATCACATCCAGTTCCTCGGCACAAGCTGACACTCAAGATAAACTAAATGAGAAAAAAGTACAAGCAATTCAAAAACTCCAATTTCATGACTTTCCAATAACTACATTGACAGTAAACTCGACTATGACTGGTAAGTCATGTATCACAAGCTAAAATTCTCACAAACAAGTCTTATGATGCTGTTGATAGATCAAAGACGTCCACGCCTGTGGAAGTGCCATCAACACTGCATATAACCGTAAACAAGAACAGCAGCGCTTTTTCGCAGTCGCTGAGCAGTCAGCCTATTGTGTCCCAGCCTAATCCGGTAGTGACTGGTGGCAGAACCACATCTGTGATGTCTATGCCTGTAGACAAGTCACATAATGTATTGGCTGGAAATGTTGCAACAAACCTCATGATGCCAGCACATTTACACAACTACAATCTTCCTGTGACGGAAACACTTGGCAAAGTATCCTCCCTACTAGAATCTAGTCCAGTCACAGAAAAATCGTCTGCTTCTGTTTCCATGACAACCAGTGGAATGTCAATGCCAGCTAAGCATTCTTCAGGGGGTACAGTCAGCGTAACTATAGTCCCTACCCCATCGAAGACGCCAAGTACCAAAGCAACACCCAGTGTGTCCACTACCTACACGGCCACACCTAAACCCTCTATGGGTACGTTGGCTTCAACACGTACACGAAGGATACGAACTCCCAAACAGTACGACTTATGAATAAAAAAACATTTAATATACTCTAGAAGGATTAATAAATGCAGTTTTGAATTATTAAAGAATCATATACTGACTGCCAAAAACATAACTAACATATTTCTAGGGGTAATAAAGCCATGCCAAGTCTATGGATAGAAATAATATCAATCGATTATTTACTGTAGGATGGTATTGCAATAATTAGCAAATTTTTCTATTCCTTGACATTTACAGTCTCTACTTCTATTGTTCCCACATTAAGTGCACAGGCACCAATTTGGCTGTAAGAATCGGTGCAAAATGTTTTACATGGACACCTGTCAGAGGTACATGTACAGCTATTTGTAAAATGGCTATGGAATGGAATCACTTGCAAATTATTAGTATACTGTCCAGTAAATAATCAGTCAATATTATTTCCCTCCATGGACAAGGTATGGTTTGATGACCATTAGAAATATGTTGGTTGTTTTTTTTTGTCTTTCAGTCTTTCAGCCTCGGTCTCTATAAGAGTAAATGTTTAACATTGTGAAGACGAAGTGTTGTGTAGATGGTTGCTTTTTTAGCTGTTTTACGCTAGAAAACATTTCCTCAAATAATTATACATATTAAAATGATCATGGAAAATTGAATATTAGATCTGATAATACATTGTAACAGTGACCTAACTAGGGGATACCAAATTGTATTAAAGAAATTTTTATGTTGTAATTTTGATAACAAAAATATAAGTGAAGTGTACGCATGTGGAAGGTCATGGGGTCTATCCCCATGCAGGTCATACCAAGACTTGAAAAATGGTACTGTCATCTTCCTCGCTTGAGCACTAAGTATTTAGAGGATAGTTCTAGGTCTGGTCGACCCGGTGTCTGTATAATGTGACAAGATGAGGTATCATATCATGTGCCTGAAGCAAGATACTTCAGTGTGACAGTGCTTAGAATACTGTCACATGCAGACACTATTGAGGTATGACTGAAAAATTATTAAAAATGACATTAAACACCATACAACAACATCAAAAAAGTGTCAGGTAGCAAGTGCATTTGTACAAATATATGTTAAACTGTATAATGAATAGATGAACACATGAAAAAGTTGAACTCGCTGTATTTCCTTACTTTTGCAATGTTTGTAATTGGGTCAAATATTGCAACAAAACTAAAATTTCCAACCTGGCAATCATTGTTAAAATCATGATACAAGTGTACTTATTCTTTACATTGAGCTATTTTGATTTCCTGATACTCATTGTCCATCTGTCAATCCTTTATGTTATGGGCACTCTCGCACAAGTATTTTTCATTGGATATTCACCAAACCTATTCTTGAACTGGTCAAGTAGGGGTTTTAATGTTGGAGTTATGACTCTTGATTTGATATTGTGTTCACTTTAGCATCTACATTTTTATTTTGATCTTTACCAAACTTACACAGTAGTTATATAACCATAATATCTCGGACAAGTTCTTGAACTGGTCAAATCGGATAATCGATGCTAGTTAGTACCCTTGAATTATAAAAAAATTGCACTATTTGACATTGTGTGCACACGTTACTTTCATTTTTCCTCACCAAATTGGCATAGTAATTATATAACATAACATCTTGGACAAGTTCTTGAACTGGCTAAATTGGACTATTAATGGAGCTGTGGCCCTTGAATAGTTAAATAGTGTTGCATGCACTCCTGCACAAGCAGTTTGCATTTCATTTTCGCCAAATTTATACAGTAGTTATATAACCATAATATCTTGTACAAGTTCTTGAACTGACAAAAGTTTAATAATTAATGCCAGAGTTATGACCCTAAATTCATTAAAAATTATATTATTTGATATTGTGTGCCGTTAAGCACTTGCAGATCTTCACCAAATTTACACCGTATTTATAAAACCAAAATATCCCAGACGAGTTCTTGAGCCAAATGAGTTGAATATAGTTGGAGTTTAAGCAGTAGTTATATAATCATAATAATATTTTAGAAAAGTGGCTGAGCTGGCAAATTCAGATAAATCAGTTAAGATTTTAGATCTTTCAGTAAATGTTGATGAAACAGAAGTCTGGCTCCTGTTTCACCAACATATGCTTAAAAATATAATATCTAAGAAAAGCAGCCAGGTGATCATGATTTTAGACTGGTTCCAGTAAAACTGCATATGGCTGGTTATATTGATGCATGTGTATTGATTATATGCTAGATTTATAACCAGTCAAAATCAAATTAATTTGTAAGTATTTAAGTAAAATATTGTTTAAATAGAAGCCTGGGGTTGTCAAGTTAAGAATACATTTATAGGTAATTGGTTTATTAATTAAAACTGACATCTGGATAACAAATGCATGTTAGATATATATTTAGTTATGCATGTGGATATACATGAAAATATACTTTTTCATGGGTAAAATCAAAACTGTTGTACAAGTTTATATTGTTGAGTTGCTGAAAAGGTTTAACATTTCATTTAAATGTATTTGTAACATGTGTCACAAAAATAATGTGACAAGAGTTTTTGAACAACATTATTTAATTTTACAGAAAATTGTTGGTTGTTAATAGTATAAATCTTGATAATTAACCAAAAAGCATTATATAAAATATCTTTTTAATAAAATGTGAATATGGTTCTTTTAAAAAATCTCCATGAGATTAATACATTGAAAAATGCCTAGGAATTGTAACCAATATTGATCATGAATGAAGTTTAAGTATAATGATTATCTTAAGCTATGATATTTTTTCTCCATAATAGGTAGGTTACATATACTCCATGATACATATGCTAGTTTTTCTTCATTATGCATATACTATTTTTTCTCCGTAATAGCTATGATACTTTTTCTCTATGGTGTCCACAATAATTTTTCTTGATGATTCATATGTTGATTTTTCTCGTTATAAATACTGGTAGGTATGTTGCTTTTTTCCCATCATAATAGCTATGTTTCTTTTTCTCTATGATACATATGCTATTTTTTCTCCATAATTGATATGCTATTTATTCTCCATAATAGCTATGCTCTATTCTCCATAATAGCTATGCTATTTTTTCTCCATAATTGGTATGCTATTTATTCTCCATAATAGCTATGCTCTATTCTCCATAATTGGTATGCTATCTATTCTCCATAATAGCTATGCTATTTTTTCTCCATAATTGGTATCCTACTTTTTCTCTATAATACAATATTATTCCATGATAGTTATGCTATTTGTTCAGTGATTAGATTAACTTGCAGACTGGTTAAGTAATTTTATTTTTCATAAAAATAGGTGGAGAGTTTATATGGGAATAGTGTTTATTGGAGGGTATATTTTATAGATAATGATAACAAGTACCTAATCATTTAATCAAATAAACCAAATCAAGGCATGTATTAAAATTTTGTTATTGTTAAAAGGGAATTTGATGTATGACATGAGTAAGTGTGATAGTATTCCAGCTCCAATAATATGTTAATAATATTGAATTTGTTAATAACGACTGCTATTGTCTATATTTGTTGTTTATACTTGATTGTATAGATATGTTGTAGATTTTTCTGAAATTTACATGTTGAAAAAACATTTGTTGTTTCTTGTTACTGAAATATTCCAGCATTTTTTGTAAGGTTGTGTGTTCGGAGCATCAACAGTAGGGTCTTACAAAATACTCCAGCATAACTTGTGTGTTCGGAGCATCAACAGAGAGTCCTACAAAATACTCCAGCATAATTTGTGTGTTCGGAGCATCAACAGTAGGGTCTTACAAAATACTCCAGCATAATTTGTGTATTCGGAGCATAAAAAATTAGGTCTTACAAAATACTCCAGCATAATTTGTGTGTTCGGAGCATCAACAGTAGAGTCTTACAAAATACTCCAGCATAATTTGTGTGTTCGGAGCATCAACAGTAGGGTCTTACAAAATACTCCAGCATAATTTGTGTATTCGGAGCATCAACAATAGGGTCTTACAAAAAACTCCAGCATAATTTGTGTGCTTGGAGCATCAACAGAAGGGTTTTACAAAATACTCCAGCATAATTTGTGTGTTCGGAGCATCAACAGAAGAGTCTTACAAAATACTCCAGCATAATTTGTGTGTTCGTAGCATCAACAGTAGGGTCTTATAAAATACTCCAGCATAATTCGTGTGTTCGGAGCATCAACAGAAGGGTCTTACAAAATACTCCAGCATAATTCGTGTGTTCGGAGCATCATCAGAAGGGTCTTACAAAATACTTAAGCATAATTCGTGTGTTCAGAGCATCAACAGAAGGGTCTTACAAAATACTCCAGCATAATTTGTGTGTTTGGAGCATCAACAGAAGGGTCTTACAAAATACTCCAGCATAATTTGTGTGTTCGTAGCATCAACAGTAGGGTCTTACAAAATACTCCAGCATAATTCGTTTGTTCGGAGCATCAACAGAAGGGTCTTACAAAATACTCCAGGATAATTTGTGTGTTCGGAGCATCAACAGAAAGGTCTTACAAAATACTCCAGGATAATTTGTGTGTTCGGAGCATCAACAGAAAGGTCTTACAAAATACTCCAGCATAATTTGTGTGTTCGGAGCATCAACAGTAGGTTCTTACAAAATACTCCAGCATAATTTGTGTATTCGGAGCATCAACAATAGGGTCTTACAAAATACTCCAGCATAATTTGTGTGCTTGGAGCATCAACAGAAGGGTCTTACAAAATACTCCATCATAATTTGTGTGTTTGGAGCATCAACAGTAGGGTCTTACAAAATACTCCAACGTAATTTGTGTGTTCGGAGCATCAACAGTAGGGTCTTACAAAATACTCCAACATAATTTGTGTGTTCGGAGCATCAACAGTAGGGTCTTACAAAAAAACTCCAGCATAATTTCTGTGTCCGGAGCATCAACAGGAGGGTCTTACAAAATACTCCAGGATAATTGTGTGTTTGGAGCATCAACAGAAGGGTCTTACAAAATACTCCAGGATAATTTGTGTGCTTGGAGCATCAACAGAAGGGTCTTACAAAATACTCCATCATAATTTGTGTGTTTGGAGCATAAACAATAGGGTCTTACAAAAAAACTCCAGCATAATTTGTGTGTTCAGAGCATCAACAGAAAGGTCTTACAAAATACTCCAGCATAATTTGTGTGTTTGGAGTATAAACAATAGGGTCTTACAAAAAAACTCCAGCATAATTCGTGTGTTCAGAGCATCAACAGTAGGGTCTTACAAAATACTCCAACATAATTTGTGTGTTCGGAGCATCAACAGTAGGGTCTTACAAAAAAACTCCAGCATAATTTCTGTGTCCGGAGCATCAACAGGAGGGTCTTACAAAATACTCCAGGATAATTGTGTGTTTGGAGCATCAACAGAAGGGTCTTACAAAATACTCCAGGATAATTTGTGTGCTTGGAGCATCAACAGAAGGGTCTTACAAAATACTCCAGCATAATTTGTGTGTTTGGAGCATCAACAGAAAGGTCTTACAAAATACTCCAGCATAATTTGTGTGTTTGGAGCATCAACAGAAAGGACTACAAAATACTCCAGCATAATTTGTGTGTTTGGAGCATCAACAGAAAGGTCTTACAAAATACTCCAGCATAATTTGTGTGTTTGGAGCATCAACAGAAGGGTCTTACAAAATACTCCATCATAATTTGTGTGTTCAGAGCATCAACAGAAAGGTCTTACAAAATACTCCAGCATAATTTGTGTGTTTGGAGCATAAACAATAGGGTCTTACAAAAAAACTCCAGCATAATTCGTGTGTTCAGAGCATCAACAGTAGGGTCTTACAAAATACTCCAACATAATTTGTGTGTTCGGAGCATCAACAGTAGGGTCTTACAAAAAAACTCCAGCATAATTTCTGTGTCCGGAGCATCAACAGGAGGGTCTTACAAAATACTCCAGGATAATTGTGTGTTTGGAGCATCAACAGAAGGGTCTTACAAAATACTCCAGGATAATTTGTGTGCTTGGAGCATCAACAGAAGGGTCTTACAAAATACTCCATCATAATTTGTGTGTTTGGAGCATAAACAATAGGGTCTTACAAAAAAACTCCAGCATAATTTGTGTGTTCAGAGCATCAACAGTAGTGTCTTACAAAGTACTCAAAGGCGTTGTCTCAAGATAATTAACCTCTCTTCACTGAAGTCGTAGATTCAAGTCCCGCTCAGTCCAAAATTTTTATGTGAGATAGTTTGCCAGTTACTTGCGGAAAGACGGTGGTGGTTCTGTTCATATTTATTCTGAAGTCTTCCTCCACCAAGAATATATGCCATATATAACATGATGCTTGGACTGGCAGACTGTTTAAGTGACAGTTAAACACCATTAATAAATACAATTCATGTAAATACTGTTCATTGTTCATAAAAATCTGAACAAAATAACATTTATAAAATGGTTATTTATAAGATTTATTTATATTTACATTTGTAGCTGTCAGAGTAGATTCTGTCTTACTCTTACATATACCTTGCCATGTATGTCGCTAAGTGTACGCTCAGCACAAAGTCAAGCATGCAAAATAAATTCAGACATCATCACTTTGATAGTAGGCAATGTGAACAGTTCCTGCTGGTCAAGGATAAGTAGAATATCTAAGTTTGGGGGAATATTCAAAATATTTGTAGACAGTCAATGAAACCAAGAATTAAACAGAAAATGTAGGATTTTTTTGTGTTACTGTGGCTAGGATAGTTTCAGCTGTAGTTTCTGTTTATCATGGACAAAACATAAATGGTAGAATATATTAATGATGAGTGACACACTAGAAGATGAAGATGGCGGCCACAGCTGCTGATACAGTTGCCGTCACGGAGAAGATGTACATATATAGGGACCTGTTTAGTCTGGAGTTTGCATCTGGCGTCCCTGGGTTTGACTCCACTTCTGAGATCTTGCTGGAGACTGGTTTGAGCTCATAGTTTTCTGAAATAAAATGTTAATGTTTATTTGAGCTCAAGTTTAACTGAGAAGTTGGATGTAATTTCAAAGCGTCGGAGGCCACTCGGAAAGGGTCTCGTCACATCATTTTCTGAGGTCATAGTAATCGCAGCGTCCATCTACGGTTTAGGGTTAGTAATTTTTATGGACAGTTGAAAAGCTGTTGAAAAAACATTAAGTGGCTGTTCTAGACACTTAAAAAACAGCTCTTGGGTGGCTTTTTTTCTCTTACGTGGCTAAAATTTAGCCACACAAGTAATACGATTGACGCAAAGAAGCCATTTAAATACCCATTTGTGAGAACGTCCGTCCTTCTGTCCTGTATTTTGTCGCGAGTAAGACCCACACCTGTACCTCAAAGGTCAAAGTCACAATTTGAGTTTATTTGACAACACTTTGAGTTTGTGTGAGATTTCGTTTCCGGCCTGTAACTTTCTCATGCATTGATGGATTTTGTTGATACTTGCTACAAATGATCAACATAACGTATCATATATTTTTATTTTCACAGACCATTTGGGGGGCATGTGACACTTAACAGTGACATTTTTTGTTTATCAATGGAAACACAGGATCTAAAATACAAAAATAAGTGTTTGGGCAGGTTAGTTCAGTCAGTAGTGCGTCTGACTATCAATCCAGGAGTTGTGAGATTGAGTTCCTGCCAGGCCACAATCTTAGTGATGATTGATATAAAAAGATGAAGTCGCCTTGCTATTCGCCTCTCGCCAGTGATTCACGTAGAAAAGTTATCAGTTACTTATGGAGATTGGTGTTATCGAGTACTGGTTAACCTTCCAGGATCCCAGGAAACAGTGATTAGGTTAACTGATAATCTATTACATAAAAAATTTCCTAAATGTTCAAATAAACAAATAAGTGTTAATGGCTAATCCTACATGATATGTCCAACACTTAAAAAAAAGATGCATATTCTTGTGTTTTGTTTATTTGTATTGCCAAATGCTATACATAATGACTAAAACATACCACTAATCTTTTTTGCCATACATCTTTTGTTTATTTCAAACCATATTTCCCAGAATACTTGCTGTCCTAACCAAACACCCAGTACAATATTAGCAAATTGTGTCTGGGGTTGTGGTACCATCTCATTGTTGAAAGCATAGTAAAATGCAATACCTGGAAATAAACAAAAAAAAGTGTGGCTGAAATAAGATAAAAATCATGTCAAGTAAGATGTAATTTGATCACTTTTACCATTGACTTAATTACCCTTATTTATTTATATTAATTTATATGTCTCTTCTATTACTTCACAAATTCAAACACACATTAGAAGATTTTTAATCACCTATGAGTTCCATGTGGTTCAATCAGATTTAATTTGAGTTCCATGTGGTTCAATCAGATTTAAATTCTATGGTCAATTTTTACTTTTATGGATTCTTGACATTTACCCACCCAAATACTAAAACCGTAAACATATTTGAGTTCAGTAAGATTTAACTTCTGAGGTCATTAATTCAATTTTATGCTTTTTTGACCACTTCCAACAAAATCATGATTAAAATTGTTACAATACTTATGTTTATTAAATTAGTACATGTATACGGTAACTAAAAAATCAAGAAAAGTATTTGAAATTTTACTTCAAACTGCAATATTTTAATTTCAAGAGCATTTTGCATGTTTAAAACATTCAAGGTTACATACACCTTACATAATATGTAAAAGAAATCAGTTGCCTGTGAAATTTGATAATTAATTTGCCAAATTATTAATTCTTTGTGTGCTATTTTATCAACATATATTAGAGAGATGCAAGTTTCCTATCCTTCTATATAAGTCCTTGCTATTTATATGTAAAACAGATTTATTTTAATTTTCCTATGTGATTGAATTTACAATGTCTTATTATCACATATACGATTTAGGATTTTCAATTATTATAATTTGTACAAACCTGCAAGAATGTGTGTAGATTTCCCCAGAAACCAGTGGCCGTAGTTGAACAAAGATCTTATTTTAGCATCTTTATCTGGCCTTAGGATACCAGCGAGTACTTGCAGTGTTGAGGCCGACATCACTGTGATTCCCAAATAACTATGAATTTGAGCTTTCTGTTGAAAGTATAAATAATAATATCAGCTTTATTCAGATAATTGGGTCCTTGTACCATGCAGGTTCAAATTTATTTATTTTACATCAGTTGTTAAACAAATTCTTACAACTTCATAGAAGAAGATCTATATGTAAATCTACATCTGGATTTTTCAACATTTTAAAATAAGTAACTGTGTATTAGCTACATTGACCGTCTCAGAAGTAGTTGATCGAAAAGCAATAATTGTTTACCTCAGACGGACGGATGGATAAACATGAGTAACACTTTAAGTCCATTCATAATTCGAATGGATCATAAAACGTTAAAAAATCATCTGAGATTTACAAAATCCACATTGAACCCCCTCTGGCGGAAATTCCTGTATCTGACCATGAACACATATCAACAAATACACACATACGTACCTCTGTGAGGCCCCCAACAACAACAAATATCAAGATAAAACTAGCCGCTGTGAGCACCCACGTCATAACTGCCAATGCCCTGTGGATCTATAAATTCATAAAGCATTGATAAATTAGCAAATTGATAAAAAAGGTCATCACCATAAAAAAAGTTCATTACCGTAATACAAGTCTACCATAAAATTCCCGTCTATTTTAAAAGCTGACTATAAAATTCAATACTACTATTAAAGTTGACCATAATATAAAACTACCATAATAAAAATCTACCATAAAATACACTACAATGTTAAAAAGTCACCACCGTTATAATGACCGACTATACACAATAAAAGCTAATCATAAAATTCACTACCATAATAAAAACTGACTATAAAATTCATTTCCATGAGAAAAGCTGACCATAAAATTCACTACCATAATAAACATTTACCATAAATTACACTGCTATTATGAAAGTCAAAATAAAATACCATAAAATAATACACTACTATAAATAAATAAAAGCTGGCCATAATTCAATACCATAATAAAACATTACCATAAGATAAGACCTGACCAGGAGATAAGAGCTGATCAAACGTTAAATTCCTTGATTATTCAATTCAATTCAATATTCAATTCGGCATAAACATACAATATGTTTATCGCTATTTCATTACAGAACAAACATTAATACAAGTATGAGTATTTACCATACAACCTTCCTTGATGTTACAATTTGTACGCAAGGTTAGTGAAACAGGCCCTGGATGATGTAGCCTCGTGCAAAACATGAAACACGCTTGACTGGTCGAGCACGAATGGCAGGCGTTTCTAGGTTTTTCGAGGATGCACTTCATAAACTTATGCCGATAATGTAATGAATGATTGACACTCTCGTGAATAAACAGTAAATATTACGAATTACGCTAGTGTTTTTGTTTTTACCGAAGTAGGTCAGTGTAGGCGCGCGCTTGCACGCTTGTGTGTGTGTGTGTGTGTGTGTGTGTTCGCTAAGCCTCAAATGGATTAAGATACTGGGTGCTATATATATATATATATATATATATATAGAAATTGTGAATGCTATTGACTATTTCACTGGAAGTGCGGATATAATTTACTTAAAATTGGATAACAGAAATGGATATTATATCGTAGAATTGGTAAGCCACTTTATACATCAAGTCATACACTAATATATCTAACAGATTTCAAACACGATTTCAACAACTCCCCGTATATTTACTGTTTCTTGTCTAACAGATAAAATTTGTTTTAATAACGTATATGAATGTGCTCAATATCTGGGGATTTACGGAAGCCCCATACCCGGATAGTTAACGAAGTAGTCGGTCTGTATTTTCACCATTAGCTCGTACACACTATTTAACACTGTTATATAGAGCCTTAAGCATATTAAGTATCTTAGAAGAACAGCCTTATAATAATACGTACTTTAAACCAAATACCATTTCTTTGTACAACATCAAAATGCCTTACGGAACTTAATAAAAGAACCATACAGTTTCATGTTCTCATTTTTAGGAAATTTGTCTATAGTAGAATTCAATACAAAAATACATACAACAGTGCTCCGAATTTTTGGAAACCAAACTGGAAATCGATGATAAATTGTTTTCATGCGCCTATGATATTGAATGGTTATTTAATAAGGTAGGAATTATTCTATTAAAAAATTCTTGTAAGAATGATTCCTCTGTAATTGTTCACGTCATTAATATAACCTTTTTTGAAACCGGAACAATAACACATTTTGTCCAGCTTTCAGGATATACCGCTCGAATATAAATGCTTAAAAAGTTTGCTTAAAATTGGAGATAAGATATTTGAACTGTCTAGATAATTAATTGCTTTTTTCAAAATCCGCTATTTTTTTATCAATGCCATCAAGCCGAACCTCTAGCGCATGCATGCTTGATTGTACCGTGGTCAGTTGACCCAGTTTTTTATCCACAGTTTCCAGCTGTTGTTAAATTTTGTTTGGCCGCTTTGTTGTAATACAATTGGCAAGGCGATATTCTACGGTGTCCCATTTGGGCCATCGCCGCATATTTATTAAATTAAGTAAAATCAAACAACAGTTATCATAACAACAATATCATCCAATGACAAAAATAATCACCTACAGATAGAGACAAATTTGAAGTACCTGAAACCAAATTTTAGCACCGCAAGCCATTTTTCCTTCAAATCCATTCTTCAAATGACGGGCTATAATTGTTGCCATGCCAACCAATAGCATCCAGGAAACCAGCATGAACATACCTTTTATAAGAAAGAAACGCGATCTTATCAATCATGGCAACAAAATGTATGTATTATACTTAGTCTAGACATGGAATCTGGGATTCGAATATGGCGTCGCAAGTCTGGGCCAACAAAAATATATAATGCCTACATGTAGTTGTGTAACTTCTTGTGCAGGCATGGACTATTGGATATAGATATGGCGTCGTTGTTCAATTGTGGAAACTGTACATGACATAATCCCCCAACCCCCCACTCCCTCCCCCGAAATTCTCATACTTTCTTCACTAAGAATGGCCAGAATAACTACAGTAACTTCAGAGTTATTGCCCTTGAATTGATGAAAACAGTGACTAAATAAATTTGTCTGTCTATCCAGAACTTTTTGCATGTATATATCATATAATAATTGGCAATGTTTTACATGATTATCATTGAGTTGTTACCCTTGAATTGGTGAAAAATGAGATTAATTAGTGAGTTGTACATGTTTTATGAAGTAATGTAAATAACATTTTAAATCTATGAATCTTGTTTCTTCACATAACTGTGTTTCAAAGTTTCCACCATACCATCTCGGTACCTAGACCAAATGTTCCAACTTTTTCCTATTTATTCTGAGACTTGCGCAGGATTATTAAATAACTTCAAACAACACGCTATCCACTTCCATACACATGTCACATATTGAATGTAGCCATACTGTTGATAGTTATAACAAGAGTTGTCAGAAGAGCAACAAAGCTCGCCTCTGGGTGTCAAAGTCCAAAAGGGCCATTACTGTGCCAAAATGCAAACCAGAAGTTATGGTTGTTGTCTGTGTGTATTCCATTGATAATGGTGAACACACATGCAAAGTTTCATTCACATCCAATGAGTAGGTTGCATAGATATATTAAACTTAAACGCAAAAATTTAACCTGGGTGTCTACAGACGACGCCGGGGTCATGACAATAGCTCTCCTTGGACTTCGTCCCGGCGAGCTAAAAATGAAATTGTCAAAAAGTCTGTCTCACTTTACGGTTTTTCACCCTTCAAATCAGTATTCCTTTTATCACATCATACCAAGTCAACAAAGATGCTTTTTTAAGTATGTTCTTAAACATTTTGCCAGTTATACCAACAAAGAGCAAGCAAAGCTTTAATTAAGTCACAAATAACAGCTGTTTGTATAAAATGTGCAGTGTGTTAAAGAAGCACTGTTACATACCATGCAACTGTTTCAATATTGGCAAAGATGATCCCCGTACAATTTCAGATTGTTGAAAGTTGACACGTGAATATGAAATTGGTGGTAGTTCCTTGTGGATTCCCATCACTTCAGTACCTGTAAACGACTCATATATACACATACACTCATATAATTGCACATGATGACGTTTCTATAGAAGAAAGGATTGAAGAAGAAAAAGTAGTAATAATCACTAAAATAGATTTAATGTGTTTACATCATTTTGATTAAAACTCTGCACACAAATGCAGTTAAATTACATGTTTTATAAAATTCAATATAGCAAATAACATGAGTCATGAAAAGGTCAATAAAAGTTAAGCATACGTGTATGGTTTGATCTGTACATTTTCAGCATTTCTCATAATATTTAAGTCCTGTAATCAGTAGCTGGATACTTACTTCACAACAAATATGAATACATGTTTAAATCAAATTTCGAAAATTAAAAGATTGTTAATATATGTTTCATAAAATTCAATATAGTAAATAACATGAGCTCATGAAAATGTCAAGTAAAAGTTAACATTTCCCGTTAGTTACCTTCATATATATGTCCCCACGCCAGCATTACATAATACATATTAGACAGGTCGTATGTCTTTTCCTGGGCGTGGCCTTCTCCTATATACAGGGACATGGAAAGGGGCCTCGTGAATCGGCAATACAGTCTCCCATCATTGTAATGTACCCTGCATGTTGTAGATTCCTGTCTGATGACAGATAAATGACGTATAGAACAATTTTTTGTATCAATTTATTATATCATATAACCATTATTTCCAATTTCCTTTTTCTTTCTTTCTAAATCCTTTATCTCTATAATAGTTATTTAATATCTAAATCAAATTGTTATATTTATAATATTTTGTTCATCTGCAATTGTCATTTTGAGTATTTGTAATTCATTTTGTGTAGGGAAGGGCCGTAACTAATGTTGGTAGAACTTGTGGCCCAAGCCTTTTGCTTATATATGTATACATACACACACACACACACACACACACACACACACATATATATATATATATATATATATATATATATATATATATATATATATGTTAAAAAGCAATAAAAAATGTTTAAACTAAACTAACAATTTTTGAGTTGAGACGCATACAACTTGGCTCTGTCAAGTTAGCATTATAGCAGATTGGAGTTTTACTTTTCATGTACCAAATGTCACTTTTATTCTTTGTTGCATATTTGAAATATTCTGAAATCTCGATATTTCAACTGCTTTTTTTTCGGTTGTCTATTAGCTCCCTCTATTAATAATTACTGTACATCTTTTATGCGTACATGTGTTCTTGCCATGTGTTTTTGTTGGAATTGATTAAATTACTTGCACAATTTCCAATATTTCTATGTTTCCTGGATTTCATCGATTTTTTTATAATACATGTGTCTGATTGACGGGCATATGGGTTTCAATCAACCGCTTCGTTACCGCCCCCAGTCTCCCGTAGCACGTGCAAATACGCAACACGAGTATTAGTGCGCAAACACACATACATACACATGTAATGGTAATTTTGTTGTGTAATGTTTATAAATGAAAACAAAGATAGTTTTGTCTAGCATATGTTACATTCCTCTGAATGTGAATATACATTATAATAAATATGAAGTCTAGGTTCCATCCTAACATATCTTAAAAATGCCAAATTATAACATAATCAAATATGGCTCGGACGGACAGACGAACAGTCGGAGAACAGTTACATATACGTTATAAAAGAAAGCTAAGTACATTAAGTAGATGACCTCAATATGTAATAGAAAGTGTGTGTGGGGGAGGGGGGGGGTATGTTTCAACGAAATATAGATTGAGAGTTACTAAATTTATTAAATTAAACGCCATTATTTTATACACACATAACTTGATGCATTGTGGCATGTATGAATAACTATCTTTTAAAAGTATATAGTTCATCAATGATAAAATAAATGTTTTTTAAAAAAAGTCACTGGCATATGATGAACCAATGATTTTATGGTTTTTTTTCTTCTCTTTTTTAATATTTCTTTCCTCAACCCCCCCCCCCCCCCCCCCCCCAAAAAAAAACACAAAAAAAACCCGAGTGTTTCCGGGTAAGAATTGAAGCTCCGCAGAGTGGTATGAACCCTCGGAATGGGTGTCATGTTAATTTTATCATTTTTGTCATATTCATTATTGTGATTAGAATGTACAAACTCGTTGTGTGGGTCCAGGGAGCCATATGAGTGACGGCAAGAATAGGATCACTGTGGCTCATGCATGTCGTAAGAAGCGACAATTTCAGTTATGCGATAGAATATGTTGAAACTCTGCAGTTCTGCAGGTATCAAGGTTCTAAGTTCATGATTCATATTCATTTGTTGATGTGATTTTTTAAATCTGTATGTTAATTTGTTGTTTTAGTACATGTAGAGTGAACCTGGAATCGTCCTTCCTATTGGTGTCAAATAACATATAATGTATTGGTACGCCCAATTAAACCCCATTCATTCATTCATTCATTCATTCATTTATTCATTCATTCATTCATCATTTCGTTCGTTCTTTCGTTCTTTCCTCAAAACCTTATAACCCAATTAAGGTGTCAACTAATTTAGGGAAGGGTCGTGACTAATGTTGTAAGACCGTGTGACCCGAACCAATTGTATAATATATATATGTGGCAATACAATATGTTCAAACCGAAACTGATTACAGTTAAATTGGAGTGTTCCTGCTGATGAATATGACCGACACAATATATACTATACAGTCAAACCTGTCTTAAGCATACAGTCAAGGGAAGGAGCAAACATGCCCTTTTAAGACAGGCTGTTGCTTAATACAGATTAATTTTCTCTGAAAGGCATATTAAATGAGAAATAGCAAATGCGGCTGCTTAAGACAAGTGACTGCATAATAGAGGAAACTGCTTACATAGGTTTGACTGTATATAGAAAAACAACGGAGAAAATTCTGTAACATTCATATTATAACAAATTAAACCACGGTCATGAAGACGACCGGCTTTTCTTATGATTCTACTTAAAGGAACTATACCATGATTTTTCCAAATTTTTTAAATTGTCTTAAACATTTTTTTTCTCAATATAACATGCTTATATATACCCACTAACCCAGTATTGCCAAAATGACATCTAGTTAAACATGCCTAGGTTAGACTAAAATAGATTTCCCGCTTAAAATTGCAATATTTTATGACGTATTAAATGAGTTTTACAGATTTACGCCGGTGTAATTATAATTGTTTATCTTGGAAAGAGTCCTAATGACGATGCGCCAAACAGTATTTAAGTGCTGCCTATTTTTAGACTGGAGATTTCGTTTCAAGTTTACCACTCCAATTCAAATATCGACTTTGGCACGTTTTGGCGGATTTGACAGTCAAAACTATTTGGATTTTTTTTACTTAATGATAATGAGATGCTTTTGATCTATTTTGATAATTATTTTATTATTTAAAACGTTTATGGCATTGTTTCCTGATAAACTCTCTTAAGGCAACGATCACGAACACAACCAGCATTTAAAGAAACCATAAAATGACAAAAAAAAAAACAACACATGCTGCTAGTGTAGGTATGACCTTGTATTGCCTCTCGTTGTAGAGTTCTTCGTGATTGTAACCTCGCTGAAGAGCGATTTTGGTGTCGTCTGCTGTGCAGGCGATTGTGTCGTCATGACCCTGGAAGTATAGAAGACAATAAAAACACTATGACTTAGTATGTTCAGAGAGACTTAGTTTATAGGTGTATACTACAGTGACTTTCAAGGAACCAAAATACATGTTCCATCTTTAAAACAGTCAAAATGTCGTTATATCTTGTTTTAAAGTTACTTGTATATATTATTGTTTAACCTCATTTGACAACCAATGGAATCGCTTCAATTTTCAAAATTGTGTCGCTCTTATTTGTTAAAACAGCCTACAAAATAATCTAATCATTAGCTCGTTCTTAATTATCAAGCTTCGTCATCACTTTGCATGCGTGAATGACATTGAACAGACTCCGCTCTTGATTCATTTCTGAATGAGTCATGTACAATCTACATCTACTGCACGGTCGCTCCCTTTAGGTTTCATAATTGTTAGATTTGTATTTACAGAACACGAACTAGGTTTGAGAATCACAATATTGTTCTTTAGTTCTAGATATAGGAAATCTTTCTAGCGAAGTCGAAGACATTTAATAATTTAGGCAGACGTAATAGCCATGATAAATATACACATAATGATGAAGATATACACCAATCTGGACAAAAACGTCTTTCCTACAGACAGGTGACACAAACAAACCCTGCCAACATGTCTCAAATAGTTGATTGAAGCATAATAAGTTTAATGTCTATGATAAATATCGTTTCTGGTAGTAAAGTAATAAAAAAATGTGCTTTACATGGTTGCAAGATTTTTTGTTTGGAATAAAACAATTACACCAATTAAAACTTTATTAAGCTAAATAATAAATATAGCACATTGATTGGTCAGTTGCTTCAGGGAAAGTTGAATGACATCACAGTTTTTGCAAGCGTTGAAATAGCTATGAATTGTGGGACAGGCATAGACGTCCCTGTATTTCAACTGGGGTTTAGTAGATATTAGGTTACTGTCTTAGATTGATTACCATAAGTTTATCGTCGGAGAAGCCGAGAGCCACGTATCCAGACTGGGACGCGAACATCTCAAACTCGACGGACTGGTTGTTGGTTTTATAAGTGACAGCTGCATAGCAGTTGTAACCCGTGCAC
Organism: Panopea generosa; assembly: GCA_029582155.1. NCBI lineage: Eukaryota > Metazoa > Mollusca > Bivalvia > Adapedonta > Hiatellidae > Panopea > Panopea generosa. The sequence goes on from CM055908.1 coordinate 37,106,318, forward strand.
GTGCGTGGATACATGAAACAACCCTTGCCCGTGCCGCAATCTGCCCAGTCAATTACTTCGAACCTCGACGATAACTGAAAGAAATATATAATTAGACCAGTATAACAAGTTTCTAACTAATAAAGAACATGAATACATACTACAGTAAATATCGGTTATTCTGAAACGCACTCATACTGAACGGAACAGCTAACCTGCCACCAAATTTTTTACCCGACATTTAATGTATTTTCTCAAAAAGTGCCGAAGCAATATCGTTGAAATTTGGACTTGAATAAGAAAGAACCTTACAGATAATAACAATAAATCTGTATTCTTAAAGTTGACAGTAATGGGAATTATTCATAATTATTGAAATAGCTAGTCAAATCAGTTTTCACACAGACAGACGAAAGTGGTGGGTTAGATGTTCTGTTCGGTATATACAACAAAAACAAATATGACATCGGACACCATCTTTGTATATGCCATCATTACGCACACATATATAAATAAGTCTGGACTGAAATGAATATGGACGTATATATATATATATATATTGTGTGTGTGTGTGTGTGTGTGTGTGTGTGTGTGTGTGTGTGTGATACCTGTTCCACTGGTGGCACGGTAATGTTTTCAGCTCCAATCAGCACAAACTCTTCATCTACCCAAAACGATGAAAACTCTTGAACAAATGTAACCCTGCAAACACAATATATTGTTATCTGTACTAGAGAAAGTCAACTGTGGTATTCAACGTGTTAAAAATGCAACATATCTGTGCACGAATGGCACACCCAACCGATAGAAACTATTTTCCCTACAACGTTTATTAGGTGAGGTTAAGACTACACAACGAGGCAAGGCTCTTTCGAGGCGTTTTCGTATACAACAAAAAAAAACTTGGTAGGAAAAGCTCTAATTACAAGTTAAACGTTACAAAGTTTCGGTAATCTAGGCCACCGGCTCATAATACAATTTTACATAATGGTAAAATAAAAGAGTGACACTTATACGGTTTTTTCAATAAAAAATAATAAAGTGTCGAATCTGATAAAATGGTAATCAATATCAATAAGGTATATACTAATCAAAAATGTTTAACAAGTTGGAGCTGCATTAGTGTTTACGAGTACAGATCGTAATTTGAAGGTGTGGTATAAGAATTTTGCTGTATTGACGATAGCGTCAATCTCATTTGAAGAATGTGACGAGTAGAATTTATCTGGATTTGTGTTACATTTAGGTCTAAAATATAATTATCTAATTAAATTGTAGGCTCTACATTGGTAAAAAAACTGGAATTCGTCTTCTTTAATTGATATGTTATTGTTTCGACAAAGACGGGAAAATCGTAGTGCTTTGTCAATGTTATTATGCCTGCCGGTAGACAAAACAAATGATTCCACGTAAAGTAAAGATGTAACTTTATTATATGTGCGAGCTTTGGGTGTATTTTGTAAGTCACTATACCATTATTTATAACTAACAGTCTTTCAATGAATGATATTATAAAAATGTTAACGTTTCCTACATCTTGGGCCAGTCATGTATGTCTGATTTCAATGGAAAATAGAAAGATGTTTCGTTTACTTGCACAATTAGTTCTACCAACATCATCTAATTGCTTTAACTTATTATAACATTGTCTAGGATCCCAACTTACAGGAATACTGAGTATGTGTTTACCAGTATGTAATGCTATCACTTAGGTTGTATAGGATGTCGGCCACATTCTCCAAGTACAAAAAAGACTGCAGTATTTTATGGCAATGCGGCATATTGTTTAAAGACTCATATTTGAACATTTTCAATTTTTTCTTAGTATTCATACCCCCAAATTTCTAATATAGGTATTTACCATACTATCAAATAGTTAAAAAATCTACAGGATGAAAACCCTAAAAACGTTGATATCTTAAATTGGATGCAACTGCTTTGTTGGCCTGAAACGCCAACGTTTCTTTAGTTTTTGACCGATAGAGTTTGGGGTTAAAATACGTCCCTAGATATTTGTAGAAAGTAACGATTTTAATTTCTTTAATTTGTAAAGCCGTTTTTCGTTTCTCTTTAAAATAGCTCCATTTCTAAATACAACACTGTTTGACAGTTCATTCCTAAGGAATCACAGAAGCAGTTCAATCATGTTTATTTGCTGAGAGATATCGTCAGTAATTACATCCTTATCAGTACCCCAAAATTGGATTGGTCGTTAATTTGTCACAAGTCTTCATCCGTGTTTACAGTCTTATTATGATATTTTTCTCACAAGACTTGTGAATTATACGAAAGACCGGTGGAGACCTCACACTTCATACTTCTAATTTACTATACACATCACATTTCACATTTTATATTTCACACTTCACATTTTTCACATTTTACACTTCACATTTCACATTTCACATTTTACACTTTACATTTCACATTGCACACAATTCTAAATGCAGTCAAACGTCATTGAAGTCATGCAAGAAATATATTATCGCGACAACGAGGCCACACAGTGTGATCTTTATAAAAATAGTTTTCTCAATAACTGGTGAGCCATATTTGTTCATATTTGGTATAAACGATCAAAATGAGTAGGGGTATCAAGAGTCATGAGTCATGGTCCACTGAGACCCGCAAAGGGGGACTAGCTTTTTTATGTAGTAAACCAATGGGAAAAGAAATAATTATCATTTTTAAATTGATTCAAATAGATTCGTTGCATTTTTACATAGGAATCAGAAATTCTATGCGAAAACAAAAAAAATCTGCCATAGTTTATGATCTTAGTATTTTCTAGTCATGGCAGTTGATATTTTGTTCTTTTAAAAGGTCCCAAAATTGAGTTAAAATTCTGAATTTGAGTTTCAACTGTTTACATAATATATATATATATATATATAGGGAAACTGTTTAAAAAAATTCTCCACTTTAAAAGAATATAAATGGCAGGACTTGTATATGTAACATATCATATGCCATTGGTTCCCTTCCAAATTCAAATGACAAACGTCTTTAGTTCTTGGGCTTTGTCCATTTTGAAAAGAAGTTAACACGTAAAGTTCAGGTGAGCGACTTCGTCGGCCATTTTAGGCCTTTAATTGACATTGAAAACGAATGATTTGCACATAAATATATGTATGATGAAATGCTGAAATGTGTGAGTGTTTTTATTTCCAGATGCGCACGGCAAATAATGTGTGTGCAAACAAATGTGCGTGCCAAGCTGTCAAGCGGAAGGCACCAGTCATGTGTCATGTTTTTGCTCCGCCAGAACGGCACCAATTACAACCAGACCGTTATACTATGACACATGAAACATTGCTTGATTTTTTTTCTGTAATTATATTATGTTGTGATTAGAATGATAAGTGAACTGTAAGAAGACCATACTTACACAAATACGACATCTCCAACTGAAATATTTGGTGCTTGCCAGTACAACTGCACTGAGGCCACGGGTACGTTGTTTCTATGTGTCACCATATTCTGTTAGGATAATGATGATAATCTGTTACTTGCTATGTTTCATAACTTAAGAACGAAACATATATCAGTACTATTTTTAAAATCAGTTATGTATTACTGACATAAGGGGAAAAAAGCAAAGCAATATTAATTACTTGATTAAACTGGCAAAGAAGCAGTGTGAATTCATATATACCTTTTTTCTCCCCTTCTTTCTGTATCCATTTCTCTCAGAACCATAGAACCAATATTTTGCTTACATCTTTCCATATTTTTTTCGCTTTTACTTTTATTTCTATTATTTCGTCACACAGAATGACGTCTGCATTCAAACCTTATATTAAATGTTCACAAATGAAAAATGTTTTCGAGGCTTGGAATGAAAAAATATGGACAATATTACTATTTTGTATTTGTCAAAACATTTAGTTTCAGGCATTAACTACTATCCAGAGCAGAATTATGAACAGAAAAGAAATATGAAACAAAAAAATGTATTAGAAAAATGTAACCTTATTTATACATTACATATACTCGTACTGGTTGTGGGATAGCATGTTGGTTCGATCCCAGGCCAGTCCACACTAAATACGTTATCAACTGCAAAGTCAAATATGGTTTTGAGTATAGGCAACAATGGAGTTAACTTAATACATTTTTAACATTGTATTCCTATCTGAGGACCAGTCAGTTACAACGATTTTAGTGTACACACAATATGTCCATAACGTTATCATTTCCGAAAATATGAATTGAAATTTACGTCCATTCTCATTAAAGGCTTCTGAGGTATATCCTTACATACAAAATGTCACACAAGTGCAGCATAGGTCACAATTATTTGTCCAGTAGAACTGAAACTGAGCCATGCAATATGATCTGATAGAATGTTTGTTTTGCAGTTTCTTAATCTTTAGACTTCTGTTGTATGATTGATTGACCGAGCCCGATTAGCTCCCCGCCCGGCAACAGTCTCCGTGATGACTGATATAGGTGTAAACCCATCATTGATTTTTGTTCTTTATTCTATAGTAAATAATAAAAGTTTGAAGGCTTGTCATTCAGAGAGAAACCCAAATGAAAGAAGTGAGAACCTACATTTTATTGTTTGTCAACCTCTGCACTATCAAAATATGATGAGAAAAGTAGGAGTCATGTGTCATATAAGAGATTTATTTTCTGCTTAGTGTGTACACTGTTGACAAAGTGAAAGTAGACTTCCGAAATCATGTATTCATACCCAAATTTCCAAGCATCATTTTTTTTTCTAAATTCACAATTAAAACATGACAATGCTATCGAAATGTTCAAAATACATCAATAATGCCATTCAAATTAAAAAAAATGAGCATTAAGATAAGGAAAATGCATTTTTAAAGAAGAAGAAGAAATGAGAATTATTTATAACCTGCCATTATGCGACTACCCCACGGAAGCACTTCCTTTTTGCAATGGTGGTACTATGCCTACGACATTGTATCTGATTATTACTTCGTCTCTCGCCGCTGATCCAAGTCGGAAATACTTGCGGAGATGAGGTGTGCTCGAGTACTGGTTGATCCCAGGAAACAATGGTTAGATTAATTGTTCGTCTGTTAGCCATCGATGGCATAAAAACGACGCTTAATATTCAAGCAATCAATCTATTGTATGACACATTGCCATATATGGGAAATTTATTTTATTTAAGGACATTCAACATGGCGCAAATTTCAACGCTGTCTTCTTGGCAAGGAGTTAATTTGTAAGCTAGAGACATAAACTATGGTATCTTATATTGTATTGTCTATAGCAGGGCTACTGGCTTAAACATGACCAAATACATTGACATTTCAGTCATCGCAATATTTATTATTATTATTATTATTATTTTTATGTTTATGTTTTGTTTCAAATGCCCTTAGTACTGAGAATTTGGCTTAATTACAGTTTGTTGGTGCAAAAATATACAAACTCATGTGTAGCACGTAGTATGAACCGGTTTGCATCAGAATTGGTGCACCAAGGCAGTCTACCTAAAAGTGTCTCATATGTGATTGTCGTTATTCAATTAGATTTGTTCAATTTATTCAATTAGATTTGACCGGAATCTCAAAATGGCACGGTCTTTGTCTTACAGGAATGCACAGCCTATTACATTTACAACCATGCGTATAGTCCAGTTAATCTACGGTTATTTTAGGTCAACTCGGGACAATATTGCAACAGAATGTTTCTAAGTTGTTTTTGTATTTACATATATTGCTGCAAAACATATCAAAAGTTTACTACAATCAGACGATGGGAACGCTTATATTTACTAGTTCAATCACATCACCTAATTGAAAAATGTTAAGCTTTGAAAAGGTCATCACTGACACTTAAAAGTTTTGTATCGTTGACTGTTTTTACAACAAATACTGTTCCGTTCTATGATGCATATGTTGTAACAATACGTTATTTGGAGCCTTAATAAATTGAAAATGTGCCGTAAGTACGGAAAGGAAAACAATATTGAACTGAGTACGGAAAGGAAAACAATATTGAACTAAGTATGGAAAGGAAAACAAGATTAAACTAAGTACGGAAAGGAAAACAAAATTGAACTCAGTACAGAAAGGAAAACAAAATTGAACTAAGTACGGAAAGGAAAACAATATTGAACTAAGTATGAAAGGAAAACAAGATTGAACTAAGTACGGAAAGGAAAACAAGATTGAACTAAGTACGGAAAGGAAAACAAGATTGATCTAAGTACGGAAAGGAAAACAAAATTGAACTAAGTACGGAAAGGAAAACAAGGTTGAACTAAGAATTAAAAATTTCCTATGTAATTTGGTTTGGTATATGTTCAAAATGATTCCTAGTGGTTGTGATTTCTTGCTGCAGATGACTAAAGCTAAATCTGTCATAGTATATAATGCAGTAAGATATAACGGGTGGTAAAAATATGACTTTTATAGGATTTTAACAGATGCACTTGAGGACTTCTTTTTTTAAAGCGCTTAGTGTGTCACTGCACTCTCTTCAAAAACCCAAGCTGGTCAACCTATCAGTTATTATGCCTACCAGCATTTTATATGGGGATACATTTCTACATTGAAAAAAAGATACTTTAACATTTTTTTTATGTGGAATACTTTTTACCTTGGAAATCTTAGACCTTATTTATAGAACAAAGAACAAAATTCAACTTCATACCGCACAAGGTGTTTCCATCATTCCGAGTCAGGCGGCTTTATTTTCAGGATAACTTATATAAAGTTGCATGTCAGCTACAAATTTGATGAAACTTTGGCTATATACTTGGATGGACTTCACAGACTGCTAATTTCGTCGTATAATGCCTGACAACTCTCATATATGTAATCTAATTAAGACTATGTAAAAATGAATAGATTGTGCTAAACCAAACAATAATCTGGAGTCAAAATGAGACAAAATTGGTATGAGCAACGAGACTTCCAGAAACTTTTAGCAAAATCCGAACACAGATGATAAATCTTCTGACACGTGCACACAGAAGGAAAGCACACACACAGTATGTCTCCCAGACATACGATAAAGGATAAATACAATAAGTCTGCATGTTTTCCTAGACTACTAGATGAACTATACTTTTGTAATTCAAAACAATATATCATTAATTCGATATCAATCATTGGCACCTACTTGTTTCACCTCCTAAACAACTGAGGGCTTGTGTTTTATTGATTGGCCAACTTGTAAAATGACCGACAATCTTTTCAGTGTCCCCTTCACGGGGACGAGCCCTAATCTGAAGTCCCTTCATCGTGTGTTCGGTTGAACTTGATCCGAGTGTCACTGCAAAATAAATCTAGTATAAACCAAAAATGTTTTATCCTCATTTAAAAGCATATGTAAATCATAAAACACAAAATGAAGAATGTTCACTGATATTTATAATTGGATTTAATACAAGATACCAGGCAAACACATTGTAAGTTTATAAGGTATACATGCATAAAGAGAGGATGAAAGCCGAATATGAATAAGAATTTAATTCCATATCTGCATGCCAAGGTAGTTGAATGACTGTTTAATATACTCTGTTTTTACTTTAAGATGGACGCCCGTGTGGTTCCGGCTTATAATAGAATCACTGCCGATCTCTGCAGAGGAATAGGAATCCTCCTAATGGGTGTCATGTTCATTTTATCATTATTTGTCATGTTCATTATTGTGGTTAAATTACCAAAAACCTGTGTGGTTCCGGGGAGCCATGAGTGATGGCAAGAATAGGATCACTCTGTGGCTCATACATGTCGTAAGAAGCGACAACTGGAGTAATACGATATAATTTGCTCTATAATCAGTTCTGCAGGTATCAATGTTTCGGGTTCATTATTCTGCATAATCATTTGTTGATGGTTTTATTTATCTGAATGTTAATTTGTTTTTATGCTTCCTCCCCTCCCCACCTCCCCCATTTTTTGGGTGGCATAAAGTAATCGTAGCTTCCGTCTGTTCTTCCGTCTGGTATTTCGTGTCCGGCCTATAACTTTGTCATGCAAAGATGGATTTTAAAAATACCTGCTACAAATAATCAACATAACATGACGACGTGTCGCGCGTAACACCCAGACTCCCACTTCAAAGGTCAAGGTCACAATTTAACTCTGTTTGGGATTTCGTTTCCGGTCTGAAACTTTGTCACCTATGGATAAACTTCAAAAACACTTGGCTCACTTCATCAGCAGGACATGTCGTGCGTAAGACCCACACCTGTACCTCAAAGGTCAAGGTCATACTTTAAGTTTGTTTGGCAACACTTTGAGTCTATTTGAGATTTATTGTCCGGCCTGTTACTTTGTCATGCATAGATGGATTTTATAAATACTTGCTTAAATGATCTACATAACATGGTGACATGTTGCGCGTAACACCCAGACTCCCACTTCAAAGGTCAAGGTCACAATCTAACTTTGTTTGACAACACTTTCAGTCTGTTTGAGATTTCATGTCAGGCCTGTAACTTTGTCACCTATGGATAAATTTCAAAAACACTTGACTGAGTTGATCCACATGACATGATGAAGTGTGGCGTGTAAGACCAAGACCCTTTCCTTAAAGATCAAGGTCGAACTTTCAATTTGTTTGATATTTTGTGTCTTTGTCTTTTACTTGGCTCGATTGATTAAAAGATGACTTGAGGATGTGTCGCACGTAAGACCCAGACTCGTACTTCAAAGGCCAAAGTCATACTTTGAGTTTGTTCAACAACACTTTGAGTCTGTTTGAGATTTTAGTCCAGCCTGTAACTTTATCATACATGGATGGATTTCAAAAACGCTTGGCTCAATTTATCATTTGATCAATATGACACGAAGAAGTGTCGCGTTAAGACTTAGAACCTTACCTCAGAGGTTAAGGTCATACTTTCAGTTAGTTTGGTATTTCATTTTGGTCTGTAACTTTGGTCTGTAAGGGATTTTAAAATAGCTTGATACAAGTGATCAACATGTCATGATGATGTGTCACCTGCATTTACCTGTAGAATTACCCAGACATTTACATTAGATGTCAAGGTCAAGGTTACAAAAAGGTCATGGTCACACTTTAATGTAAAAAACACATGAAATTGCGTGTCTAATATAAAACTTCTGTCCATGACTCTTGATATTCATGGATACAGCGCTACCTATTATAAAATATATCGTTATTTTCACAGACCATTTCGGGTGTGGGAGGGGGAGGGAAGGCATGCGAGGTGCAAATGGATACTTTATTTGTCTTATGCATATACATAAGTGTATGTATACCGATTCAATGCCACAAAATATTGCATTACTTTATCGCGGGACGTATTGAGAGTTAAATGCCAATATACTCCCTTTAAGGTGAGCAGTAATAACGTTAAGCTGCATTTTATACACGCCCCCGTCATACATTGACAAGATGTTGGCAGCTAAGTGAATTATATTTGTAATTACTCAGTTGTAACATGCTAATTGTACAGCAATTGTCAGCTTAGTGAATATAACTTCTCACCTACAAAATGCAATATACGCACACAGAAGTAAGAAGATGTAACTCGAGTGATTTAAACTGATGATATGCTGTTAAGTAGTCTGAATTATGATACCATTCTGTATACATTAAAACATGTATTAGTGGTCAACTCTATTAAGCAACCCCTCGCCTTTAACAGTCACGTTTTCTATTTACAATGTTTATAATAAAGTCAAACCTGTGTAAGCAGTCACCGCTATTAGGCAGCCACTTGTCTTAAGCAGCCATAATTACTATTTCCCATTTGACTGGCTGCCTTATACAGGTTTGGCTGTATTAATCAACCTGTATTAAGCAGCCACCTGCTATTTCTCATGAGTGGCTGCTTAAGACAGGGTTGACTGTAGTTTATTGATATGTTTAACTTCGATAACCTGCCGAACGAGTAATAGTGTTTATAACAGATTACATCTATATTTATATCAGAAACAAAGGTAATATAAACATAACAAACACATACAATGGATACTAAAGTTACAAACAATTATTTTGGTATAAAATCCGGTAGTTAATGGTGATGTGTGTAGATTAGTGCACGCATTATCTGAACAACATTACTTCGTGCTAGTCAGGCGCGTAGCGTGGCATACTCACTTACTCTGCTGAGTAACATTTGAAAATCAAAGTCTATTAAGAAATTTAAGATAAAAGCAATCAAAATTTAACAGGAGAGTGACTGGATGTCGGGGCAATACAGATGGGTTCTAACCCAATGAAGCTTTAAAGTTTGAAAAGTCACCAGAAGCCACCATTTAAACTTTTATTTCTAAAAAAATCCAGGTGAAGGCTCCGCACTCTCACCAGCATAAGTGGGTTTCCGCCTCGTACACATTCCCCTAAGTAACTTCCAAATGTGTCACGCTACGCCCCTGCCTGTGTAATTCGGCTGCATGTGTAGCATTGGCGGAATGCAAGTTATAAAAATTGTGCGTTCTTTTTCTATATACATTTGGCACATTTTTGCAGTAATGGGTGGAAATATCATATCAAAATAGGCATAGCACCACCATTGGAAACAGGAATAATGGCGGCTATAAATAATGCTTCGTTTTCCATACTATAATGCTCTTTTTTTTATTTTAACAATGTACACACTGAATAGAAGAAAATCTCTTTAATGATACCTGTCCAATACTTTTCTCATCATATTTCAGTATTGCAGAGGTTGACAAACAATAACATGCAAGTTTCACTTCTGTCATTTCGGTTCCTCAATGTGTGACAAGCATGCACATTTATATTTACTATAGAAAATTTAACTACCAAAGGCGGTGCCATGCAGGGGATTCGTCCAGTAAGCAGACGACAACTTGAAGTAACGGTATTGCTAACGACTCTCCTTGTATAGTTTCGAACTACTTCCTTAATATAATTCCGAAACATGACATAAAGGAATTTTTACCAAGTGCATAGATCTAAAACACACCATGCCGATTTTTTATTTGAATGGATAGTATGTGTTACAACTCGCACTTTATACGATGTATTAAAATGTATTAAAACTTTGTACAATTATCAAATGTCCTCTGTGATCGAGTGGTCTAATACGCTGGTGTATAATGACATATTACCTTCCGCCGCACAGCTCCGTCATAAAACTGTGTTTTTATAATACAGAACATATATATTATTTTGACTTATACATAGTTCATCGTCACACAAAGTTTGCCATTTTTTATGGCGGAATGACGATGGCTCTACTCAAATAGATTCCAGATTCATTCTGAGGGCTTCCTCCACCAGTAAAGAGACCCTACCAGGGGATTTTGGAAAGCTGGGGAAATTTTTTAGGAATCTGGGGAACATTGGCCATTTATTTCAGGGATCTGGGGATCAAAGGCCTAATTTAAGTGATCTGGGGAAATACTTTTGGGGAAATATGGCAAATACTTTTGGGGACCTGGGGAGCAATGGCCATTACTGTAAGAGATCCAAGTAACAGGGACCCTCCTGGGAGGGTCTCAGTTAAATTGAATATATCATACATACTTTACATAGCATATCATGTGTTAAAAAAGGACGTCAAACTAAATTAAAAGAGAAACAGCAAAAAAACAACAACATACACACCAAAATATAACAAACACTTTTTGAATATTGCATTGTTTGACGTACCATATCCTGCCGATGTTATTATATATAACAATCAAAACTACCACAACGTTTATTATTTTTACTATTTGATGACAAGATATTCAAACTGGCAAAGTTTGTAAATGAGATATTTTTTTAAAAAAAAAACAGAACTCTTTACCCCAAGCTCAAAACATACTGAAGTGATTGTTATTGCTTTATTAATATTTCAACTAAAATAGACCCAAACAATCTACATTAGCAAAATGGTAGAACAGTTATTACGTAAACAACTGTTTCTTTTTTTGTATTATATTCAACCTGAATTGAAATTATAACGTTCATATTGTGAATGTGTATTTGTTATATTTCACGTTTACCATGTGTTTAAAATTTATTATGGTTATACATTACTCAAATATAATATATTGTCTATTTTCTGTTGTCTTTATGTGTACCATTATGCGTTATTTTATTAATATATAACATGAGTGCACAACAGTTCTAGCTCTGGACAAGTACTTACACTGGATCACGTCTCCTGGTGAGTACTTCGTCTGGTTAAGTGTAAGTTCAAAAGGACACGTTGTCTTCTGCATTTGTTGACCATTGTGCTTTGGAAACATCGTCAGGCACGTATCCCACGGTGCGCCGCCCGGAAACGCTAGTACGTGTACTGTGTTATAAATTAAATAGGATCAATTTTCTATCATGCCCAACTTTCAGAACCTTCTGTAATTATCAAAAAACAGGGGACACAACTCAATTATGGGACATATTTATTGTAACTACAAAGTTATACGCCTTTGTTGGAATCAAGAGCGATATTCTGTTTTCGTTATCAATCTTCAGACCATAAAACCAGCCACGCGTGAAATATCAGTTATAAAAATTCGATATTGATAAGATTTCTCAGGTTTTATTTTCCCGCTTTGGGGAGCACAGAATGGGAACACTACTTTTCGTTCAGGGGATAAAATCATTTTACATGTTGATATATTTGCTTGAAATTCAAATGTATAATATAGAAAGATGAATGTCAACGAATTTTTATTTATTAAGTTGAAAGATGTTTGATTATAATCAGTAAACTAATGTTGCGTCGATGTATTATATAGTACAGTATATATATAAAGTGTCTAATGACTCAACTTTTGGCTCAATTTATCAGCATGACATGACGACGTGTCACGCGGAAGACCGCCATGCATACTGCAGCGGTCAAGGTCACACTGAGTTTGTTTGACAGCACTTTGAGTCTGTGTGAGATTTCGTGTCCGCCCTGTAACTTGTTCATGCATAGATGGGTTTTATAAATACTTGCTACAAATAATCAACATAACGTGACGACGTGTCACACTTAATACGCAGACTCCCGCTTCAAAGATGAAGGTCACAATTTAACTTTGTTTGACAACACTTTTAGTCTGTTTGAGATTTCTAGTCCGGTCTGTAACTTTGTCACCTAAGGATAAATTTCAAAAACACTTGGCTCAGTTAATCAGCATGACATAATTAAGTGTCGCATGTAAGATCCCGGGCAGAACCTTTCCTCAAAGGTCAAGTTTACACTTTTAATTTGATTGAAATTGCGTGACTGGTCTGTAATTTTGTCTGTAATTTTGTCTTTAACTTGGCTCAATTGATCAAGATGACATGGACGACGTGTCACACGTAAGGCCTAGACCCGTACCTCAAAGGTCAAGGTCACACTTTGAGTTTGAATGATAACACTTTGAGTATGTTTGAGGTTTCAAGTCCATTCTGTAACTTTATCATATTTGGATGGATTTCAAATGTATCGATTGATCAACATGACATGGCGACATGTCACGTTAACACCCAGAACCTTACCTCAAGGTCACACTTTCAGTTTGTTTGATATTTCATGTCTGGTCTGTAACTTTGTCTTACATGGAGGGATTTTCCATGTCATGATGATGTGTCACCTGCATTTACTTGTAGAAATACCCAGATCGTTACATCAGATGTCAAGGTCAAGGTTATACAAAGTTCAAGGTCACGCTTTAATGAAAAAAAAACATGAAATTGCTTGTCTAGTCTGAAACGTCAGTCCATTACTCTTGATATTCATGGATACATCGCTACCTATAATAGCATATATTGTTATTTTTCACAGACCATTTGGAGGCATGCAGCACTTACCAGTGACATTTATTGTTTATATTATGCATTGTAAACTAGCAACAGTTTTATTAATCTACGTTGATAATGTTAACAGTAATCTATTTGCTTTAAGAAAAACATACATCATTTTATTAACATAAATTTACATTTTCAACCTGAGATATTGAATTTATAATACATAAACATTTAAAGGCGCGGGTTCCTCGGGAGAAACTAAAAGATCTTCAGTTATCAATTTAAATTAAGTATCACTTTAGCAATAAACACACGGAAAACAATGATAATACATGTACTTGCATGATTATTTATACTAACAATTGATACTTGATATTAAAAGCATTACATAGTCGTTCCTTAAGCTATGTTTTTATGTACGTTTATTACATGTCGCCATTGTGTTATGATAAAATAGAAATTTATATATTGATGGTTATGCTGTTTGTATGAACCTAAGTGTAAATAAAATAATTTGAGAATTTGTACGTTCTGGCAAGGAATTATATAGAGAAGAAAGGCAACTGATTGAGATTGTGTGAACGCTCGCGTATTTACGCAAAAAACTCGCAGTATCTCGTTTTCAATATCTTAACTTCCATTCACCTCAGAAACACAAATCAAAATTCTTACATTGCAGAATGAAATTCTCGTCAAATCAATACCATTCCTATAAATTTGTGTTTAAAATTATTGAAGTACTTTTGATTACAAAATGTGTATACTGCAGCTAAGAAAAACGGCAAATTACGATAAATTTTGCTTCAAACCTCAATATCTTTAATTCAAGACCATTTTGCGTGATAGAAACATGTTTAAGCATCTGAAATTACATATAACTTACAGTTTCTGTACAAAAAAATCAATTGCCAGTGAATTATAAATAATTAAGTATTATAAGTAATAAGTATTAATCCTTCGTGTGCTATTTCAACAACATTTAGTCAGGAGATGCAGGTTTCTTATCCTTCTTTACAAGTCCTTGTTTCTCGCAAATTAATTTTGATTTCAATGGAATTTATATACTTTATAAATTATAATAAAAATGACATCTATTTTTTATTTTGGTGAATCTGAGTATAGCCGCTACCGTTCGTAATTACCTGTCATGTTTCTCTTAATGTATATGGTTCAAGTTGAGTTTGAATTAATTATTATCAATTAAAGATGTTGTTTACATGGGTGTTTATATTAAACATAGTGTAGCTAGTGTTAAAACATTTCTTATCAACGCCCAGTTGCAATGTACATACACGTTATCAGAGAAGTAATAAAAAGTATCTTAATTAGATTTTATGGTAAAAGTTGCATTGCTATTTATAAATGACAATGCAACGTTTATTGCGATTAACATTGGCTGAGCTCATTTTAATTCTTATTTCTATAGCTTAAGTCTGATTGAAATTAGTATTTTCTGTGATATTCTTATGTATTTGCTGTTGAATGTATATATAACATAGTAATAATAGTATACTAATATATTGTGAAAGATTATTTTTTTTAGTAACATAAAGTGATGCTAATTTTTTTTTGTGACTCGTAGGCCGGAATAAACGACAGGATATATAAGTTTTATTGTAGATATACTTGATTTTATTTTGATGTAACTTATATATGTGACACTCGAATAGAAGTCTAAAAGTCTAAGTGTGTATTTCCGTGAACTGTTTGAAATATATATGCCAATTAAGCAGTGTGAAACTTGGATGTTAGAACTATATTATTTGAAGGCAAGTAGAAAATGATTAAACTATTCTCAACCAGGAGCATTACTATAAACCATATATCAGGCAAACATGTGTAAGCGGTAACCTCTATTGAGCAGCCACATGTGCTAGGCAGCCATTTGCTGTTTTCCATTTATATACTTTCAGAACAAATTTACCTGAATTAAGCAACAGCATGTCTTAAAAGGCATAGTATGTTCTTTCCTTTGACTGGCTGTTTAAGACAGGTTTGAATATTGCATCCAATACTAATATACCTCAGAATATATAGTGAAGAACAAATGCACTGTACGTATATCATAAAGCTATAAGTGCACCTATACATCTGTATATTATATCAGTAATATCATTGACTTAATTACATATGTCTCTGACACAAGGGCAATTGACAATATATATTCCATACCCCTATATACAGTATAATAAAGTCTTTATTATACTATATATAGGGATATAGAATATATATATATATATATATATATTGTAACTAGCCCCTGTGGTCTCTGGTACTTAGGGGGCAATGCTTTTATGTTTCTCCGTTCTAGCAATAAACAGTGACCCATTTTTATACCCCCGACAAACGAAGTTTTGAGGGGGTATACTGGAGTCACCCTGAGGTCGGTCTGTCGGTCTGTCTGTCTGTCGGTCTGTCGGTTTGTCCGTTGCAATTTTCCTTGTCCGGAGCATAACTTGAAAAGTACTGGATGGAATTTCATCAAACGTCATACAATGGTAGAATATAATGAGAGGAAGTGCAGTGTACAAGAAACATAACTCTATTCTTGCTAATTACAGAGTTATTGCCCTTTGATATGTTTTCTTGTCCGGAGCATAACTTGAAAAGTACTGGATGGAATTTCATCAAGCTTCATACAATGGTAGAATATAATGAGAGGAAGTGCAGTGTACAGGAAACATAACTTTATTCTTGCTAATTACAGAGTTATTGCCCTTTGATATATTTCCCTTTGATATTTTTTCTTGTCCGGAGCATAACTTGGAAAGTACCGGATGGAATTTCATCAAGCTTCATACAATGGTAGAATATAATGAGAGGAAGTGCAGTGTACAGGAAACATAACTCTATTCTTGCTAATTACAGAGTTATTGCCCGTTTATATATTTCCCTTGTCCGGAGCATTACATTTAAAGTACTTGAATGGAATTTCATCAAACTTCATACAATGGTAGAATATAATGACAGGAAGTGTAGTGTACAAGAAACATAACTCTATTCTTGCTAATTACAGAGTTATTGCCCTTTGATATATTTCCCTTGTCTGGAGCATTACTTTTAAAGTACTCGATGGAATTTCATCAAACTTCATACAATGGTAGAATATAATGATAAGAAGTGCAGTGTACAAGAAACATAACTCTATTTTGCTTATTACAGAGTTATTGCCCTTTGATATTTTTTCTTGTCCGGAGCATAACTTGAAAAGTACCGGATGGAACTTCATCAAGCTTCATACAATGGTAGAATATAATGAGAGGAAGTGCAGTGTACAAGAAACATGACTCTATTCTTGCTAATTACAGATATATTGCCCTTTGCTATATTTCCCTTGTCCGGAGCATTACTTTTAAAGTACTGGATGGAATTTCATCAAACTTCATACAATGGTAGAATATAATGACAGGAAGTGCAGTGTACAAGAAACATAACTCTATTCTTGCTTATTACAGAGTTATTGCCCTTTGATATATTTCCCTTGTCTGGTGCAGTACTTTTAAAGTACTTTTAAAGCCATCAGTGATAACAGTTTAATAAAGTTCATGAAAGAACCAAGTTGATGAATACATGAAGTTCGAGCAAAGCAGGTTCGATATTGTATTCCTAGTGCTCTTGTTTGTTTCTTATCCATACAATTGTTGTCCCTCAACATAACTCGAAAAAGTATAACATTTATTGATTGCCATGAAAGCTTGTACACTGCACAAGTAATTAAAAAGACCGTTTTTAATTTTAACAAAACCATAAAAAATTAACAATACAAACAACTCAATCCATAACATTCTCTTTTATTAAGAATTTCTTTTGTCTGGAGCATAACTTTAAAACTATTGGATATAATTTAATAAAACTTCATACAATGGTTAACCATTTTCTGTCATGGCGGCGTTTGGGGGTATTCATCACTACAGTGATAGGTCTAGTTTAAATTAGTTCAAAGTAATAACACACACAACTTACCAACTTGCAGACACATTAAGAAGATCGCAGTTAATCTTGACGAGTTATCCATTGTTAAACGTATGTAAAAATAAAACAACATAAACGAACACTGCTGGTATTACATAATACTGTACAACACCACTAGTTCCTTTATCTAGGTGCAGTATACTGTAAACGACACCAGCGTTACTAGCGTGTGTATGCAAATAAATGATCGATGTTCCAGCTCAGCGAGGTGCATTAAACTACCAGAGCAACAGCAAACGAGGGTAATTCAAAATGTTAACACATGCTATATAGACCGTATTTTTGACGTATCTTATTTTCAGATTGAGTGACATAAATTATTTACAAAAAATTAGCAGGCCCTAACTTAAGACATTACTGTAGGCCCATATTAATTAATAAAAGTCGTTTGACCATATCAGTTAATATAAGGCGTTGCAAAATGTCACATATGAACTCGCTTGTGCTCTTGGGTTGGTTTAATTCAAAACTTGAGTTTCCCACAACTTACGCGCGTTCAGTTCCAGATTTAGTGTGATTTAAATGGTTCTTTAACAAGTTTGCGTGTTCTGTAATTTACGTACGCTGAAGTTCAGACCAAGGGTTATTCAGAATGTTCTTCAATAAAACTCCATTTTCATAACACATGGGAGACTATGACAATGCTTAATTTACAAAGTAATCCCACCGCAAGTTTCAACGACATTTCGCACGACAAATATTAAAGTTGTCAAGTTAGAGAACCCAAAGGTTTGAACTGATAATATATGACCGTGTGGTATGTCCCATGTTAATTAGTACAAACTGACACTTGGTGACTTGCATTAGAGGGTTAAATTCTGATAACCAGATGGACAATTTACGAGCAGGTAATTTCATCGTACTCATCTGATAAGATAATGACACTTGTACTAACGTAATTATTTATTACACTCCGATAATGTTCTCGTTTCGTTGGGCGTTGGTTGTTTTCATTTGATATTGCTTGTCGAGTCGCTTTTAAATCATATTTTATCACCAAAATTTTAGTTTCATGAATATCTCATCAAAGAATTCTATTGGATTGACTTACATATAGATTAGTTTAAGCATATTTAGTCACAAATAGTCTCTTTGGGGAGGGGCACTTGCCCTAAAAATTGGTACATATGTGCCCTGTAAACTTCAAAACATAGATACACACGCTACATTGCTGCCTAAAGTTTGGTGGTCAAAACTCTACATTCAAACAAATTAAAGGGATCGAAACTCTTTATTCAAACAAATTATATAGGGGTCAAAACTCTACTTTTAATCTAAATAAAAAAATTTGTCTACACAATGACATAAGCTCTTGGATTTAATTAAGAATAAAATGCATGTGCCATTTTTGGGGGCGGTGCTTTAGCAGCCGCTCTCAGAAGCTAACATGATGTTTTTTTCTATACCGCAAATCTACAACCGTTTATCGTGTTAATGTAAACCTGACAACCACCAATCAAATAGTTCCACTTCCTGATAAGCGTTCGAACTCACTATAAACAGTAGATTCGCCTATTTCAACGAAAACATTAATATTATAACAGACAGCGACGATTTATACCTATAAACAATTGTATATCGTATAAGTTACAAGTTTATATTCAGTAATATTAATCAGCACAAAGGAATACAGACGCGCTAAACTATGATCACGTGACCAAAAGATTTCTTGGACAACAATTCAAGACAGACAACTGCGTTTTTAACTATTAGTCGTAAATATATTTACCAGATTTCATTGAACACGGGAACGAAACTTTTCTAGATCTGTGCTTTATGCCAAGGAACTATACTTCTATAGTTCCTTTCTTATGCCAATAAACAATCAATACTCGTTTTAATAGGCTAATGTCGATCACGTGACTTGCATTTTCTCCCAAATGTTTCAAAAATAGACTTGTATACCTAAAAAGAATTCGAGATTGAGCGAGTTTTGTATAATGTCAGTGCTGTTGTTTTTTTTGTTTTTTTTTGTTTTGTTTTTTTGTTTTTTTGTTATTTAGTAAATATTAAATTTTCATATATTTCCAATATTTGGAACGGTAGATAATTTCCATTTAAAAATATAAGAGTTAAAGCATTTGTGTTTCTGTAGCAAAAATACGCAAACATCCAAATGTGTCTAAAAATCGGCGCCATAACATTTTGACTAGTGCGGTTCCGTTTATGGGGTGATATAGGTCCCTAGAAAATATAAATGTAAGAATCAATTATTAATGTCGACATACACATTTCTAGTTGAGTTGAAGAAACAAATCTCATATCATTGAGTTGAACTTATATCTTGAAGTTGGACATTTGCCAAATTTAAGAGTTGATATTCCTACTATAGCAGAAAATACATTTTCAAAGGCAAACCATTCAGTTACATTCTCCAACTTATTCGAGAAAAGGGGTCAAATACGTTAAGCATAGAACATGTAGATTTTGTACCCTGTATAAGAATCAAAGGTAATCGGGATTATTCTATTTCAACGTATGCAAACTTACCTATTTGTCTTAAACAATAGCGACATTTGACATCTTATATGCTCCGCCCCCATCACATGTGGGACTATTTCAGACATCCCACTGGCTTATCGAGAGAAATTACCCCCTTGATATCGGCGGATTTTATTACTTACCTGGCCAAACTGTCATATTTGGTTTACATAGAAACATGTAGGAACAATTTAATTTGATCGTTATAACCTTTTCATTATTAAATTGTCAACCTATTACAACGTCTTGAAATAAAAAATAAAATGAGTTAACGTCTTCTTGCTTCCTTTTCAAATTTTATAACAGCATATATGCTTCTTTTTTGAAAATGAGACAAAATGTAATTATGATTTATTTTCTGTATGTTCAATAGAGCGTACTATTGTACCCAATACAGCATATTACTGTACCCAGTTTATGTCGCTATATCAGCCGGCAGATGTTGGTCAGTCCCGACATGTTTATATACACATAGTGATATTGCAAGTTAAGTGTAGTTTAAATTGTTGTTTTTATTATGCCCCACCCCCAAAATTTTTGGGGTGGCATATAGCAATCGCAGCGTCCGTCCGTCCGTACTTCCGTCTGTCCGTACACACAAAAGGGTAGTTAAGTGTCTAGGAATTAGGGTTAGTAATTTTTATGGACAGTTGAAAAGCAATTGAAAAATAATTACGTGGCAGTTTCTAGACACTTAAAAACAGCTTTTATGTGGGCTTTTTTTCTTTTATGTGGCTAAAATTTTCTAAAATTTAGCCACACAAGTATACGATTGACGCAAAGAATCCACTTAAATACCCATTCGTGAGAACGTCCGTCCGTCTGTACGTCTGGAGCGGCAGTTGTGGGTTGCGTTGCCAGTACAGAATGGCATTGTGTTTTTTTTTGGTACTTATGGGGTGCAATTGCACCCCACAAGTGCGAAAATGCGTACAGAATGGCATTGTGGGGTTAATTCCATTTTTTTCACATTTTTCTTTTACTTTTTTTACACCTTTTTTCATTCTTTATTAGTGTCATTAGGGTTGGATCTCAAGGTTTGTGACATTAGGGTTAGAAAGAAAATAGGTTTTGTTTTGTTTTATGAAAAAAAGAGGTTTTATAACATATAAAAACCGCACCCCACAACATCACTTCCACCAGAACGTCCGTCCTTCCGTCCGGTATTTCGTGTCCGGCCTATATCTTTGTCATGCATAGATGGATTTTGTTGATACTTGCTACAAATGATCAACATAACATGACCGACGTGTCGGGAGTAAGACCCACACCCGTACCTCAAAGATCAAGGTCACATTTTGAGTTTGTTTGAATACACTTGGAGTCTGTGTGAGATTTCGTGTCCGGCCTGTACTTTGTCATGCATAGATGGAGTTTAATGATACTTGCTACAAATGATCAACATAACATGACGACGTGTCGCGAGTAAGACCCACACCCTGTACCTCAAAGGTCAAGGTCACTATTTGAGTTTGTTTGACAACACTTCGAATTTGTGTGAGATTTCGTGTCCGGCCTGTAACTTTGTCATGCATAGATGGATTTTATAAATACTTGTTACAAATGATCAACATAACATGACCACGTGTCGCGAGTAAGACCCACACCCGTACCTTAAAGATCAAGGTCACAATTTGAGTTTGTTTGAATACACTTTGAGTCTGTGTGAGATTTCGTGTCCGGCCTGTAACTTTGCCATGCATAAATGGATTTTAATGATACTTGCTACAAATGATCAACATAACAGTGACGACGTGTCGCGAGTAAAGACCCACACCCGTACCTCAAAGGTCAAGATCACAATTTGAAGTTTGTTTGACAACACTTCGAGTTTGTGTGAGATTTCGTGTCCGGCCTGTAACTTTGTCATGCATAGATGTATTTTATAAATATTTGCTACAAATGATCAACATAACATGACAACATGTCACGAGTAAGACCCACACCCGTACCTCAAAGATCAAGGTCACAATTTGAGTTTGTTTGAATACACTTTGAGTCTGTGTGAGATTTCGTGTCCGGCCTGTAACTTTGTCATACATAGATGGATTTTAATGATACTTGTTACAAATGATCAACATAACATGACCACGTGTCGCGAGTAAGACCCACATCCGTACTTCAAAGGTCAAGGTCACTATTTGAGTTTGTTTGACAACACTTCGAGCTTGTGTGAGATTTCGTGTCCGGCCTGTAACTTTGTCATGCACAGATGGATTTTATAAATACTTGCTACAAATGATCAACATAACATGACAACATGTGACGAGTAAGACCTTGACCCGTAACTCAAAGATCAAGGTCACAATTTGAGTTTGTTTGAATACTCTTTGAGTCTGTGTGAGATTTCGTGTCCGGCCTGTAACTTTGTCATACATAGATGGATTTTAATGATACTTGCTACAAATGATCAACATAACATGACGACGTGTCGCGAGTAAGACCTACACCCGTACCTCAAAGGTCAAGGTCACTATTTGAGTTTGTTTGACAACACTTCGAGTTTGTGTGACATTTCGTGTCTGGTCTGTAACTTTGTCATGCATAGATGGATTTTATAAATACTTGCTACAAATGATCAACATAACATGACAATGTGTTGCGAGTAAGACCAACAACCGTACCTCAAAAATCAAGGTCACACTTTGAGTTTGTTTGAATACACTTTGAGTCTGTATGAGATTTCGTGTCCGGCCTGTAACTTTGTCATGCATATATAGATTTTATGATACTTGCTACAAATGATCAACATAACATGACGACGTGTTGCGAGTAAGACCCACACCCGTATCTCAAAGGTCAAGGTCACTATTTGAGTTTGTTTGACAACACTTCGAGTTTGTGTGAGATTTCGTGTCCGGCCTGTAACTTTGTCATGCATAGATAGATTTTATAAATACTTGCTACAAAAGATCAACATAACATGACAATGTGTTGCGAGTAAGACCCACACCCGTACCTCAAAGATCAAGGTCACAATTTGAGTTTGTTTAACAACACTTTGAGTCTGTGAGATTGTGTGTCTGGCCTGTAACTTTGTCATACATAGATGGATTTTAATGATACTTGCTACAATTGATCAACATAACATGACGACGTGTCGGGAGTAAGACCCACACCCGTACCTCAAAGGTCAAGGTCACTATTTGAGTTTGTTTGACAACACTTCGAGTTTGTAGTGAGATTTCGTGTCCGGCCTGTAACTTTGTCAGGCATAGATGGATTTTATAAATACTTGCTACAAATGATCAACATAACATGACAATGTGTCGCGAGTAAGACCCTGACCCTTACCTCAAAAGTCAAGGTCACAATTTGAGTTTGTTTAACAACACTTTGTGTCTGTGAGATTTTGTGTCTGGCCTGTAACTTTTTCATGCATAGATGGATTTTAATGATACTTGCTACAATTGATCAACATAACATGATGACGTGTCGCGAGTAAGGACCCACATCCTTACCTCAAAGGTCGAGGTCACACTTTGTGTCTGTGAGATTTCATGTCCGGCTTGCAACTTTGTCATGCATAGATGGATTTTTATAAATACTTGTTATAAATTATCAACATAACATGACGACGTGTTGCACTTAATACACAAACTCCCACTTCAAAGGTCAAGGTCACAATTTAACTTTGTTTGACAACACTTTCAGTCATTTTGACATTTCTTGTCCGATCTGTCATCTATGGATAAATTTTAAAAACACTTGGCTCAGTTGATCAACATGACAATTAAGCGTCGCATGCAAGACCCAGAACCTTTCCTCAAAGATCAAGGTCACACTTTCAATATGTTTGATATTGTGTGTCTGGTCTGTGACTTAGCCTTTAACTTGGCTGAATTTAGCAAGATGACATGACGACGTGTCATAAGTAAAACTTAGACCTTTACCACAAAGGTCAAGGTCACACTTTTAGTATGTATGACAACACTTTGAATCTGTTCGAGATTTCAAGTCCGTCCTTTAACTTTATCATACATGGATGGATTTCAAAAACACTTGGCTCAATTTATCAACAATTGATCTGTAACTTTGTCTTACATTTAGGTATTTTAAAATAGCTTGACACAAGTGATCAGCATGTCATGATGATGCTTTCAGCAGCATTTAATTGTTGAAACACCCAGACCATTACATGAGATGTCAAGATTACACAAAGGTCAAGGTCACACTTTAATGTAAAAAAAACTATGAAATTGCATGTCTCGTCTGAAACATCAGTCCATTACTCTTTATATTCATGGATACATTGCTACCTATTATAACATAATTATATTGTTATTTTTCAACGACCATTTGGGGGGCATGCGACACTTACCAGTGACATTTCTTGTTTAATATGTATTTTACTTATATTCTAAAAATTCACAAATACTTCTCTCTTTAAATGTACCGCGCTGTGGTCTAGTGGTAGAGCGTCCGCCTCGCATGCGGAAGGTCGTGGGTTCAATCCCCGTCCGGGTCATACCAAAATCTTTAAAAATGGTACTAGAAGCTTCCTCGCTTGACGCTCAGCATTTAGAGGAGAGTTCTAGGTCTGGTCGGCCCGGTGTCAGTATAATGTGACTGGGTAGAGTATCATACCATGTGTCTGCGGCATGATACTCCAGTGTGACAGCGCTTATAATACTGTCTCAAGTAGACACCGTCGCGATATGACTGAAAAATTGTTAAAAGTGACGCTAAACACCATACAACTACAACTACAACTTTAATTTCATATTTTAACTAAAGAACGTTCAAAATACTTCATTTCAAGTACATTTCTTTTGTAATCCAAAACATTATTCAATGGTGTATTTCTTTCACACAAATTTATGTTTTAATGTCTTCGTTATGAAATAAATCAGTGGACATAGAAAGAAAATTGATTAAAGAGTATGTATAATTTGGATAATCAATTTATATCAATAAAAAACAAAACAAGTGACTAAATAACAACAATATTTTACGCGAGGCATATTAATTGAACAAAGAGATTTGATCATGTAATTGGTTGATAAGTATGTTAATACAGCATAATTAGCATATCATTGTTTTGAATTACCCAATTTAATTATCCTTTTAAGATATTTTTAAAAATGCACAATAGTGCTCTTTTTCTTCTTCAGCTTTTAATTCAAAACTTGGTTAATTTCAGACCTTAGTATACAGATTAGCAATATTTTACATAGGGCTTTATTATATAAAATAATTTTGCTTTACATTGATATGCATAAAGAATGAATGAATGAATGAATGAATCTTATAATTATTTTAGAATGGCTTTGTACAAGTTTAAACGTTCATATAGATGTTTTGCTATATGACGTGTATATAGATTAGACAAAAATAAAGATAATAACTATGAAATGAATGGTGTTTTGCAGAACGAAAATTATCTAATTATTTAAAGAAATATAAAAGTACTAATATTACTTTTTTTTGTTTAGTAATCCGTTCTGAAATAGATATTCTAACTACAAACATGTTTCATTTTGTGTATTTTTATGTTTGTTTTATAGTCATCTCATTGATATCGTGTTATTAACTCAATACAAGTTAGTTATGATAAACCAATATTACAGCATATTGAATTTAAACGTTTTCCTGAGATCAGTAAAGTAATATGTAAATCTAATAATCCTTGTACAAAAAAAGACAGAGACCCCCCACCTGTCTGTTTTTCAAATCTCAAACAAAGGAATAAGCCAGTGTTTATTTATGACCTTAATTATCAACTACCCCTGCTTGGAGGCAAAACTTGTAATTTTATTGGGGGTAATAATATAATTTACTAGGATGTAGTTGAGTAATTATATTTCAACACAAGTTTGTTGTTCAGTTGTTTTTTTTAAAATTGACATTTGATTTAACATAGATATTCAGATAAATTGATAACAATTCAAATTTCATAAACAGATAATAGAATGGGAGGAAAAATGTTAGCGTTTCCAAATGAGTGTATTTCTCAATTATGCGATGGCTTTATTAATCAAATGTAATGGTAATAATTCTTAAAAACAACTTGATATTTTTCTTGACTTACGTACAGTTTTAAGTTTAATTTTTCAAAAAAAAGATCCTCCTTTATATTGAAGTGGTATGTGAAACATATTATTCTGTTATAACAACATAATCTTATGATATTATAACACGAGGTTCTTAAAAGAAGTTGTTAAAAATGAATTATGTTCAAATACCGTTTTAGGTTTTATTGAAAACACATGTGCTAATATACAGATATCTGTTTCAAACAAAATTTTATATAATTATATAACCGTAATAACAACAACATTAAGTTTAAAATATCATTTGAATATCAGTACACTTGTCCCGTTAACTCATAAAGTAATGCGTCTGACTATCAACCCTCGGGACGTGAATTTGAATCCCCACCCGGCACTAGTCTCTGTGATTAGTGGAGCGCGTGGCCCAGTGACAGAGCACCGAACCCATGAAGAGAGTTGTTGGAGAGTGTTGTGGATTCGATCCCCCGCAACGACCATGTGTGGTATCCTTGAGCAAGACACCTTTTCTGCATATACTTAGTACTGGTCATAAGTTGTGAAGGGTGGCAGTGTTCGTCTAAGGGGCTGTCTCAATATCAATTACTTCTTGTCGCTAAGGTTGTAGGTTTGAGTCCCACATGCTCCAAAAATGTAATGTGAGAAAGTTTGCCAGTTACTTAAGGAAGGACAGTTATTCTACTCAGATTCATTCCGAGGTCTTCCTCCACCAATAAAGCTAGGATATTCCATATATAACCTGAAATGTGTTGAAAATGGCATTGAACCCCATTAAAAAAATAATTATATATATGTGTATATATATATATACATCAATCTATAGGTACAGTGCAACTTTGGTATGAATCCTCTGGCAAATGAAGGTGCTGGAGTGCATACAATCTATAAGGAAAGTCTTACTTATTAATAGTGTACATGGATGTTAATATCTTCCGGGTTCATTCATGATGATCATACAAGTTAAAAGCATTTTCAAGAATATGTATAAATTAAACAGACAATAACATACAACAATTATCTTTACAAAAATATTTATTTTCAGTTTTAATCACATCAATACATGTTGTTCTGTACTTTACTAACGTGTTTAATTGCTATCAAAATTAACAAGCTATATCAATAATTGGGGCAAGCAGAAGTTGCCATGAAAGATGTTATAAGGACTCATAATTTGGGCAAGCAGAAGTTGCAATGAAAGATGTTATAAGGACTCATAATTGGGGCAAGCAGAAGTTGCCATGAAAGATGTCATAAAGACTCATAACTTGGGCAAGCAGAGGTTGCCATGAAAGATGTTATAAGGACTCATAATTGGGGCAAGCAGAAGTTGCCATTGAAAGATGTCATAAAGACTCATAACTTGGGCAAGCGGAAGTTGCCATGAAAGATATAAGAATTCATAATTGGAGCAAGCAGAAGTTGCCATGAATATGCTATAAGGACTCATAATTGGGACAAGCAGAAGTTGCCATTAAAGATGTTATAAGTATATTAATTGGAGCAAGCAGATGTTGCCATTAAATAGGTTATATAGACTTATAATTGGGGCAAGCAGAAGTTGCCATAAAAGATGTTATAAGGACATATAATTGGGATAAAAGATGTTGCCATAAAAGATGTTATAAGGACATATAATTGGGACAAAAGATGTTGCCATAAAAGATGTTATAAAAGACTTATAGCTGAGGCAAGCAGATGTTGCCCAAAAATATGTTATAAGGACGTATAATTGGGGCAAGCAGATGTTGCCATAAAAGATGTAATAGACTTATAATTGGGGCAAACAGATGTTGCCATAAAAGATGTTATATAGACTTATAACTGAGGAAAGCATAATGTGCAGTAATAAATACGGCAT
The DNA here is from genome assembly GCA_029582155.1 of Panopea generosa. Classification (NCBI taxonomy): domain Eukaryota; kingdom Metazoa; phylum Mollusca; class Bivalvia; order Adapedonta; family Hiatellidae; genus Panopea; species Panopea generosa. The sequence continues at coordinate 37,134,266 of CM055908.1, forward strand.
TATCAGGCACTAACATGGTTTTCTTTATATTCTAATACATGTATCAAGCTGCTACCCAGGCTTCTTAAGCTGAAGAATCATTTTTATCACGCAACTAGCATAATATTCCAAGCTGTAGTATGCTAGTAACCGGAACTACTTTTTCCCCTCATCTATTTTAAGATTTGGAGTTAATGCAGTAATTGCAAGGAAACTTTGTGATTGAAACATTAGGTAAAAATATACTTTAGGTTAGAAACATTAACACAAAGCAAACTCAAGACCATCATAATATTTGGTTCAATTATCATACTATTTCTTTGCTGCAGGTGATTCACCAGCACGCATTATAGTTTTCGAAATTCATCTGCTAACAGCTTGTAACAATAAGAAACTAAATGCTCACCAAAGGCTTGCATTTATTACTTTTCTTACACTCGCCAAAATACAGCTGACATACCAAGCTACTAGCCATGTAATTCTTATTTATTTTATTAACTGATATACACATAAAATAGAGCTGCTCAATGAATCATAAGTCATACATTTATAAGGCTTGTAAATGTCAGCGAAGGCTCGAGCTGCTAACCATGATGTGTGATATTGATTTTATATACATTTTCATTGCGGACATAGTGATCCATTGTGGATTATAATTACTACTATGTGACACTGAAGTAATATCAGCACTACATTTCACAAATCCATCATTGATTAAATACATGTTATTAATACAATTATTACTTTGTCCAAAAAACAAACAACAAATTGAAGTACTTCCACATAATCATTTATTCAATATTGAGTCATGCGCTTAAAATTAATGAAGGAACATTTTCCAAAACTGAAGCCTGTTTCACTAATGTTGGTAAAGTTTGAAGTTGAAATTCATTTAGAGTTTCACTCACTTCATTTTACAAGCTTTCCTAAGCCTTGTAAATAGTATTCTTTTTAAAAATCTGCTGAAATACTGCGGAAATGATAAATTGCCACTGTGTCAGGATTTTTTTAATGAAAATCTAAAGATTTACAAAGGTCAGTGAAACTGGCCTGTTTCCTAATGTTTCGAAATGACTGACATACTGTTCAGTTGGGTGACTGTAGACAGTCTTCAGCTCTTGTGTGCAGCACTACATATTCTATTTTTCTACTTGACAATGTCACTTGACAGCGGCGCTTTGTAGAACTAGAAGATAGTTGATACTGAATACAAGACTGGTATATATACAGCTTCATCCTAAGTACAAGATTTGCTTCATTAGTGCAAATGAGTACAAAGTGTATATGAAATAAGAAGGAACTTAGGTACCTTTTTGCACCAATGGGGCGAAATACTAGTATCCCTTGTATACCTAATACCGCGATATACCTATTACTGTGAATGCCCATATAATAACAATCTGGGATAGACATGCACAAAGCTCCAACTTCCGCTAGCGTCGGCATTTGTTTGCATTTCTTATTGGCAACTGTTTTTTACTTATCACACTTACATGTAAGTAACGTTATTACTGTTTAGTATTGATGCCATTCTTTACATAGTCGAAATTTTTTTAGACTGGCAGTATTAGGTATGACCAATATATGTGTAACAACTGTGACTTAAGTTGACTGTTAAAGTTTCTTTGAAATATCCTTTCAACTAGCTTACTGGTCCTTATTGCATCAATTCATACATTACACATTAGAACATTTAAATACAATGCATGATTTTAAAATCATTATAATGACTTGTGGAGAACAAGAATGTCCAAAGGTCAATTGAGGGATAAGTGGACACATGTTGCATAATTACATGTATATATACTGAACGGAACAGCTAACCCACCACTTTTGTATTTCCAATATCTTCGTCAAAATATGGCGAGACTATTATTAAAATTTGTATACAACACTAACAGACAAGTATGTATTTGTGCATAGCCTAAATGTTCTTTCTTATCTAAATCAAAATTTCAAAGAAATGGCTTTGATACTTTTTGAGAAAATATGTAAAATGTCAGGTGCATAAAGGTCAGGTGGGGGGTTAGCTGTTCCATACAGTATAATATGTTAACAGAGCGGTAATAAATAAAGAGCATGCAGTACATGTATATGCTTTAAAAAAACAGTGCATGATTATCAGAAAAATATATATCACAGAAGAGAAAGTTTTGATCACAAATTAACGACCAAACAGGCAATTAAAGAACATGTAAACCATATTCCCCGCAATAAATGCCCCTATGGGTGATGCATTTTACAAATAAAGGGCATTTATTCGGGTGCCAAATAAATTAAAAAAAATTTTAAGATATCTGCAAACAATGTTTTATTGTGATATAGCACATACAAATTATAATTTGGTTTCTTTTAACTGAGAACAAATTTTTTTTTAATCAAAATTATTGAGTGCATTTATTAGGGGTGGGTGCTTGTATGGGGAATATGGTACAATATGTAAGTAATATATATATATATGTAGATAATACTAGATATGTATAAAGTTAATAATTATATAGAAAAATAACAAAACTGTAAAGTACCCAGAATGCTTGCATTTTTTTCACAAATAATATGTATATTCATCACTTTCCGTAACATATAAAATACAAAAGGTATAATTTCAAACTTGATTTATAACAAATACATGTATAACAAATAAACAAAGTGTACAAATATATCAAATTAACACAGTGTCCTCTCTATCCAACAGACTAACTTTTGATGTAAATGTTCTAAATGATTAAAATACAGGTTGTTAGTTAAATATCATATCTCAGAAATGTTGACATTGAATGTACAACACTGGCCCCAGACTTTCACAGAAATACAATATTGTCAATTATTAGTAACTGTGACGTTCACCTTCAGTGAATTTATCTGAAAACCAATCCAAAGCTTCCTTTTTATTCTCCTTCTCAAAGGAACTTATTCACAATATTTCATTAAAACATCTAAAGTTAATGAGCAGAAATAACAATAAATTAAACACATCATGACCAAAACATATCCATCTTTATTTATGCAAATTATAATTTAACAAACTAAAATGGTCTATTCAGTGTCAAGGGAGACTCTATTGTGAAGAGTGTTATATAACTGTCAAATTGATATTTTTTAGAACTATGAACAATGAGGCACTGTAGTTTTTACACATTATTACACAACATATATTTCAGTTTAAATCTCAGAAATATCATTAAATCACAATGTCATGTTTTCTTACATTCTACTTAATGTTTTGGCAGTTTGCCAAGCAATTCTCACATATAACTTGTCTGTCGTTATTTAGCTAAGCATGTGAGTCTGTTTTTACACCAAACCTGATGTAGTTTACACCATACCTGATGTAGTTTACACCATACCTGGCATAGTTTGTACTAACCCAGATCCTGTCATGAAGAGATTTATAGGGTTGTTGCCATCAGTGATGAGTGTTGTCGACATGCCAAGACTTGATAGCAGTTTCACCTACAAATACAATATGTACATTGAACCAGTTTCACCTACAATATAACCAGTTTCACCTACAAATACAATATGTACATTGAACCAGTTTCACCTACAATATAACCAGTTTTTACCTACAAATACAATATGTACATAGAACCAGTTTCACCTACAAATATAACCAGTTTCACCTACAAATACAATATGTACATTGAACCAGTTTCACCTACAAATATAACCAGTTTCACCTACAAATACAATATGTACATTGAACCAGTTTCACCTACAAATATAACCGGTTTCACCTAAAAATACAATATGTACATTGAACCAGTTTCACCTAAAAATACAATATGTACATTGAACCAGTTTAACCTACAAATATAACCAGTTTCCACTATATATACACATTAAACTAATTTCACATAAAGATATATAAATTAAACCAATTTCATCTACAAATAATAACAGTTTCAACAACAATACATTACACAATGTATACATTAAATCAATTTCACCAGTAAAATACATATACAACCACTTTCACCTACAAATACTATAATATACACATATAACCAGTTTCACCTACAAATACAATATAGATATATTACACCAGTTTCACTTACAAATAAAACCAGTTTCACCTACATATACAATATACATATTACACCAGCTTCACCTACAAATACAATATATATATTACACCAGTTTCACCTACAAATAAAACCAGTTTCACCTATAAATACAATATACATATTACACCAGTTTCACCTATAAATACAATATACATATTACACCAGTTTCACCTACAAATACGATATATATATATAACACCAGTTTCACCTACAAATAAAACCAGTTTCACCTACATATACAATATACATATTACACCAGTTTAACCTACAAATACAATATATACATTACACCAGTTTCACCTACAAATACAATATATACATTACACCAGTTTCACCTACAAATACAATATACACATTACACCAGTTTAACAGACAAATATAACCAGTTTCACCTACACATACAATACATACATTACACCAGTGTCGCCTACAAAACCCATTCCAAAAAAAATATCTGCATATATGCTTAGTACTGGTTCTATCCAGGAAGACTTCAAACACAATATGTATAATTTGTAAGAACTTGTTTCACAATCCAAGCTAAATAAATACTACTATAGTTTAACATTACTAAAGACATGAATTTAATTTCACCAAATACACTGTCAGATTAAAATTAATTTTTTACCTGAGTAGCAGGGCCAGATGAAGCAATGGCTGCCAGTGTATCTGCTCCAATGGCATCAACTGTTTCAGCAAACTTCTTCACTTCGATGTCCGCTAAACTCTTGTCTTTATACATTTCTAAGGTATTCTGACTTCTCATGTAGGATAACTCTGCCTTCCTCAACTAATAAAACAAGTTTGTATAGCAGAGTTACATAACTTTCTTGTATTACAAAAAAAAGCACAGAAGACTCTGGTTCAACTTTGAAAGGATTAACTGCACTAAAATTGAAATTGCTTTTTACTCCATTATAAACCAGGCACAGTCAGTTCAGTGGGTAGTGCATCTGACTATCAATATGGGATGGTTGAGTTTGAAGCCCAGCCCAATCACTGTCTCCTTAATGACTGATAAGACATTGTGCCTCATTGTCATTCATCTTTCACTGCTGATTCAGGTTGGAAAGTTTTCAGTTACCCTGCAGAGATGGATGTGTTTGAGTACTGGTTAACCTCCCAGTATCCCAGGAAAGAGCGGTTAGGTCAACTGATCATCTGCCCTCGAAGGCATAAAAATGATGCTAAATATTCAAATCAAAATCCAAAAACTTTTTTATAATGCATGTTTATAACAAATAATTTACGATCTAAATTTACCATTCTATGTAACTTTAAGATATCTGCTGTTTCACTGGAGACAGCCTTAGTAGGTCCTTCATGATCTTGTATTCAGAAATGATTTTTTTTTGTATGTTGTTGGCTACAATGTGCAACATATTTAAATAAATCAAAAGATGTGAGTTAGGAAATGTTTTAAATAGACTGAATGCTTCATATCTTTTCAGTGATGTTTTTTTTTATAAGAAAAAATAATAAATAAATTTAATATTTTTGTTCCATTTAAAGAATAAGAAAAATACTGTCATTTATTTAATATCATACAATAGGAGATCGATTTCTAGATTGAATATTGATTTATACCTGGTATTGTGAATCCAATTTTGCATTGTGCTCAATCTCAAGGGCTTGCGCTTTGAGTCTTGCCGCTGAAATTTTAAATACAAACATTCTAAATTGTGCAAACTGTCTCCAAGGCAAACATTTTCAACAGTACTAATTATATGTGTTAATCACATTGTTGATTAATAATTATACTAAGTCAATCTTTTCATACTGCAGATAAATGTTTATTTATATTTGAATATGCATTGATTTGTGAGCCTCTGGAAGACATTGATCACCAAAGAGCATTATATCAATGGATACATAAATAATTTTATGGCTGGATGGAGACTATTATTTTGTTTATCTAAAAAGTGAACAATGAAAATTATCAACTTTGGCTGGTCCAGTAGTTTCCATAGCTATAGTCACATCTCTAACTTTCCTTCTATTTCACTTTCACACTCTATAAGAACTCTTTCCACCTGAGCCCAAGTCTCAACATTACCTTGTCCAGTAGTTTCTATAGCTGTAGTCACATTTCTAACTTACCTTCTTTTCACTCTCACACTCTATAAGAATTCCTTCTGCTTGAGCCTGAGATCAACATTACCATTTCTATTCACGTATAAGACGCATTCCTGTATATCAAGCATCCATGTTTTAAGACCAAGAACTAAGAAAAAAAATACAATTCTCCTATATATGTGTATAGAGTGCATCATAATTTTGAAATCTCGTCCCGATTCGGCTGTGGTGATATGTTGAAAGGAATACCTGACTCGATATGTTAAACAGAATTTGATTGGTCCGAAAAAAACAGTAGACTGGTACTTGCTCAAAAATACTGAATATGTTCCCAAGATTTAATCGAGTTATATTTTGTTATGAATATATTATTTTTTTATTTTTGACAATTTTTAAGATATTTTCTGAGGAAAATATGTGGTTACCCTAAAAAAGAGTCTTGACCATTAGTCCTAGTTCGTTAGTTTTTTTTTTTAAAAATCTTACACATTTTTTTTAATCATAGCGAAATACCACATATTATATTGATTTGATTTGATAAACTATAAACTACTACAAACTACACAAATAAAAGATATATGTGTGAATAAATACATTTATGAACATAACAGTACTGCATTTATTCCGCATTCGTCAATACACTTTCACCTTTACTGTAAACCAGTCTGTGTTATTTTAAATGTTATTTCCGATCATGATTCAAATAAGCAGTAAACACTATCTAATTTTTCGATTTATTTGACATGTTTTACTGCATATATAATGTATAAGGACTGAAATTTGAATAAAACATTCTCCACTAGGTAAATCATCACCTATAATTGAGCTCACATGAAAAAATTGTCCTGAAATTAATATCTGAACATACCGGTGTAGCAAAATCTTATCTGAATCGATAAATCTTTGAACAATTACATACAAAAAATTAAATCTTTTGTACTTTGTACATCGCGCATCCCTTCTCAAAGATCTTAAAATTTGGAAAAAAAATGCGCCTAATACTTGAGATAACAGTACCTTGTCAAGTAGTTGATTTAGCTGTAGTCACATCTCTAACTTACCTTCTATTTCACTCTCGCACTTTTAAGAACTCTTTCCGCCTGAGTCTCAACATTACCTTGTCCAGTAGTTTCTAAAGCTGTAGTCACATCTCTTATTTACCTTCAATTTCACTCTCACACTCTATAAGAATTATTTCTGCTTGAGCCCAAGTCTCAACATTACCTTGTCCAGTAGTTTCTATGGCTGTAGTCACATCTGTAACTTACCTTCTATTTCACTCTCACACTCTATAAGAATTCTTTCTGCTTGAGCCTGAGTCTCAACATTACCTTGTCCAGTAGTTTCTATAGCTGTAGTCACATCTGTAACTTACCTTCTATTTCACTCTCACACTCTATAAGAATTCTTTCTGCTTGAGTCTGAGTCTCAACATTACCTTGTCCAGTAGTTTCTATAGCTGTAGTCACATCTGTAACTTACCTTCTATTTCACTCTCACACTCTATAAGAATTCTTTCTGCTTGAGTCTGAGTCTCAACATTACCTTGTCCAGTAGTTTCTATAGCTTAGTCACATCTCTAACTTACCTTCTATTTCACTTTCACACTCTATAAGAACTCTTTCTGCTTGAGCCTGAGCTTCGGCCTTAGCCTGTCCTGTAGATTCTACAGCAGCAGTAACAGATTTTAACTGGAGTAGTTTACATCGTTCTTTCTCCGATTCCATCTCGTTCATCAGCTTCTGTCTCTCCAGGTGACCTTTGGCCTCTTGTTCTGTCCTCATTGCCTCATGCTGAGCAGCTGCCTCAATGGAACTGAAGGAGAAGACAGAAATAAGAAACTGTTATATTTGGATATACTGTGGTCTTTATAGCGGAAAAATTGGAATAGCTTTTTAGGATATATCAATGTAAGGTAACAGTTAGTTCTATTTATGCAATGATATCTTTTTAATGATTAAACATCATTTTTAACAAGTTACAGGTTATATATTGCATTTAACACCTTGTGGCTATTTCTAGCCAGCTGTTAGAAATAAACTTGGATGTTTTAATACCTTGTTGCAATTTCTAGCCAGCTGTGAGGAATGTCTCGGATGTGTTAATATCTTGTAGCAATTTATAGCAAGCCGTGAGGAATCGTCGGAGATATTTAATACCTTGAGGCTATTTCTATCTAGCTGTAAGGAATTGTCTCAGATATTTTAATACTGTGTGGCTATTTCTAGCCATCTGTAAGGAATAATCTCAGATGTTTTGATACCTTGTACCAATTTCTAGCCAGCTGTGAGGAATTGTCCCGGATGTTTTAATACCATGTGGCTATATCTAAAGCCATTTGTGAGGAACTGTCTCAGATATTTTAATACCTTGTGGTTATATTAAAGTTATTAACCTACATGTATAAAAATGACAGCTGTATTGTCTTTACAAACCTATACCTAGCATATATCTATATAGCCAATCATACTGAGTTACATAAAATACTTGATATTTCTTACTCTTTAAATTAAACCAAGATATCTTTGTAGTCAGGTAAATATTACTTAACCAAGTTGTTCACTTGCTGCTGTCACCCAGAAGTCACCATTTATTCTTCTATTTCTAAATATTTCCCTTGGGGAGACCTCTGTACCCCCACAAGCAAAAAGGGGATTCCCCCTGGCACATCTTCCCCCTGAATAAATTTTAAATTTGTCATGCTACACCTTTGACGTATGCGAGGACTTGAGTAGACTAGTTACCTTGTAGCAATCTCTATGGCCAACTGTACAGACTTGAGTAAACTGTCACTCATTTTCTTGTCCACTGGTTCTATACTCTGTACATCAATTGAAGATATGACCTTAATAGGAAAAACAAAACAAAATATATGTATTAAAACAAAATAGTCAGCAAATCATAAAGTATCTTATTAAATAATGGAAAATTGCACTGAAACAAATAAATTGTGCTCCCTAAAACAGAATACATTAACTTAATATTGAACATTAATTAGGTAACAATGACCTTGACCCCATTTACCTCAAATAAATCTCAAGATTCAAATTTCATTAACATATCTCAAATATAACTAAAGTTATTGAGCTGAGACAGTTTTTATACAAAAGGTAGACATCTGTGTTTATGTTTACAGAAAGTAGATATCTGTGTTATGTTTACAGAAGGTAGATATCTGTGTTTATGTTTACAGAAGGTAGATATCTGTGTTTTTAAGTTTACAGAAGGTAGATATCTGTGTTTTATGTTTGCAGAAGGTAGATATCTGTGTTTATGTTTCCAGAAAGTAGATATCTGTGTTTATGTTTACAGAAAGTAGATATCTGTGTTTTATGTTTACAGAAAGTAGATACCTGTGTTTATGTTTACAGAAAGTAGATATCTGTGTTTTATGTTTACAGATAAGTAGATATATATGTGTTTATATTTTCCGAAAGTAGATATCTGTGTTCGATGTTTGCAGAAGGTAGATAACTGTGTTTATGTTTACAGAAAGTAGATATCTGTGTTATGTTTACAGAAAGTTGATATCTGTGTTTTATGTTTACACAAGGTAGATATCTGTGTTTGTGTTTACAGAAGGAACTTATCTGTGTTAATGTTTACATAAAGTAGACATCTGTGTGTTATGTTTACAGAAAGTAGATATCTGTGTTATGATTACAGAAAGTTGATATCTGTGTTTTATGTTTACAGAATGTAGATATCTGTGTTTTATGTTTACAGAAGGTAGATATCTGTGATTATGTTTCCAGAAAGTAGATTTACAGAATGTAGATATTTATATTTATGTTTACAGAAAGTAGATTTTTGTGTTTTATGTTTACAGAAAGTAGATATTTGTGTTTATGTTTACAGAAGGTAGATATCTGTGTTTCATGTTTACAGAAGGTAGATATCTGCGTTTCATGTTTACAGAAGGTAGATATCTCTGTTTACATTTACAGAAAGTAGATATCTGTGTTTTATGTTTACAGAAAGTAGATACATGTGTTTATGTTGACAGAAAGTAGATATCTGTGTTTTATGTTGACAGAAAGTAGATAAATGTGTTTATATTTTCCGAAAGTAGATATCTGTGTTCAATGTTTGCAGATGGTAGATATCTGTGTTTATGTTTACAGAAAGTAGATATCTGTGTTATGTTGACAGAAAGTTGATATCTGTGTTTGTGTTTACAGAAGGAACTTATCTGTGTTAATGTTTACATAAAGTAGATATTTGTGTGTTATGTTAACAGAAAGTAGATATCTGTGTCTATGTTCATAAAAAGTAGATATCTGTGTTTTATGTTAACAGAAAGTAGATATCTGTGTTTATGTTAACAGAAAGTAGATATCTGTGTTTTATGTTTACAGAAGGTAGATATCTATTTTATGTTTACAGAAGGTAGATATCATTGTTTATGTTAACAGAAAATAGATATCTGTATTTATGTTCACAGAAGCCAATACATTGTGTCTGCACTTATGTTTATGAAAACCACAGTTTCTGTGTTTATGTTTATATATCTGATACTGCAATGATTGGCAATTAACTTTATTCTATGGTCATGAATCTCCCACTTCTGAATGTGTAGGGAAGTAGTCAATGACTTACAGAGATGCTGGTCAGGTCAATAGCTATACTTAGCTAATGTTTATTGTTTTATATCTCATGCAGACTATAAATAAAATTTTGTATATTGTAGAGATAATATCTGTCTAGTACTGGTTGACCGTCCAGTGGATTACAAGAAAACAAATAGATTTATTGCCCTGTCATTAAATAACTGAAATACTGTTGAAAAAAGAAGTGAATAAAACCCATGAATACAGACATACCAGGTTGTTTTCTGGGAATCGTATCTCAGTATTCAGCTTGCCCAGTGGTTGTATTCCAGAACAATGCATTCTTGATAACCTGTGCCGAGTGTTTGTGGAACTCATCGAATGTGATCAAGGCCACAGCGGCTCGTATCTTACTACCTGCACAACAAAATATGGGACAATCTGTCAACCAGAGAAATATTTTACCTTTCACAATTAAACTTCAAGAGTCAACTCTTGAATTACTGTATTTATATATAATTCTAAGACTGGTTAAAGGGTCCTCCGTGGCCGAGTGGTCTAAGGTGATGTCTCAAGATCACTTACTTCTCACCGCTAAGGTCATAGGTTCGAGTCCTGCTTGCTCCAAATACTTTATTTGAGATAGTTTGCCAGTAACTTGCTGAAGAGTGGTGGTTCTACTCAGATTTATTCTGAGGTCTTCTTCCACCAATAAAACTGGATATGCCACATATAACCTGAAATGTGTTGTAAATGGCTTTAAATCCCATTAAAAATTAAACCAAAAATATACTGGCCATATATTAAGATAGTTACAGGAAGTGAAGTCAAAATCAAGGATGAATTAAATTGTCCAGTTAAGTTACCATACCTATCTGACTACAGGCGAATCCTATGAAATCTGGAACTGTAAATACTTTAGCCTCGCTCTCTGTATTTCCTTTTTCATACTGAAAATAACAATCCATGCTATAATACAAACCTATTCTAGAGATGGGGTTTACACTTTACACAATCCATGCTGTAACACAAACTTATTCAGAGATGGGATTTACACTTTTTACAACCCATGCTATAACTGCAAACATTATTCAGAGATGGGGTTTACACTTTACACAATCCATGCTATGCTATGACACAAATTTATTCAGAGATGGGGTTTACACTTTACACAATCCATGCTATAACAAAAAACTTATTCAGAGATGGGATTTACACTTTTTACTATCCATACTGTAACACAAACTTATTCAGAGATGTGGTTTACACTTTTCACAATCCATGCTATGACACAAATTTATTCAGTGATGGGGTTTACACTTTACGCAATCCATGCTATAACACAAACTTATTCAGAGATGGGGTTAACACTTTTTACTATCCATGCTGTAACACAAACTTATTCAGAGATGGGGTTTACACTTTACACAATCCATGCTGTATCAAAAACTTATTCAGAGATGGGGTTTACACTTTTTACAACCCATGCTATAACACAAACTTATTCATAGATGGGGTTTACACTTTTTACACAAAGTGATTTATCTCTGAATGGCATAATCAAATGTAAGAGAAGGCAACACTTTGACAAATAATCATTCATCAAAATAACTTTTTTTTTCAAAACAAGTTCAATTCATAATCTTTAGAGTTATTCAAATGATATATTGAATTTGAGAATTTTTGAAAAACTAAACAGAATTTAAGTGGAAGCTCCACATCCTCATTTTTACTTTATAATTATTACAGGTTATATCAAGTTTTATTGGTGGAGGAAGACCTCAGAATGAATCTGAGTAGAAGCAATGTCCTTCCACCAATGAATGGCAAACTTTCATGCATAAAATTTTAGGACCAAGCTGAACTCATGACCTCAGCAGTGATAGTTAAGTGATCTTGAGACAGTTTCTTAGACCATTTGGCCACTGAGGCCTCTTTCTAAAGATCTTCTTAAAAAGTCCCAAAATATTTCCCGTTTTGTCCAACATTTACCGGTACTATCATATCAAACCTATCATATATTCAAAGGCAGACACATAAACATGTAGGTTCTCTGACAATTGAATTTAGATGCTGTCCTCCATGCCTGTGACCTTGACCTTTAAATACACATAGTACATTAAGTAGACGATAAAAGAGGTTAACTAGCGATAAGATGTATCTGGTTGAGATATTGGTTAAATAGACATATCATTACCTCAAAGTGGTTATTAAATGCAACTCTCAATCTCAACCTGGCATGGTCCATTGTCTCAACCTGCAACATACATACAACTATTACATTTTCATTAAATACCATTTTTGACACATCCTGGTTTAAACAGAAACTGGTATATTATTATCCGTTTTTTTTAAAGAAGCAAAAGCAATTGTAACGTCATTTTCAACATATTAGAGGTTTAATATCAATTATGATATCAAGTTTTATTTGCGGACACGAATGCCTTATTTATGAAGAAAGACCTCTGACTGTGAACAAGTAAGGTGGAGGTATCTATTTGATGTTATAGTTAATCATCCCCCCATTACATCCAGTCTTGTGTAAAATCTCAATCCTTCCACACTCACTAGTTACCTCATAGAACAAGTTTTCTCTACCAGAGTCTGAGGTTATAAAACTTTGTTTCATGCTCAACTGAAGATTTCATGCTCAACCCAAAAATGATTGAATTCATTGTAACAAGATAAATTAAACTGTATTTACTTTCTACTTTTTGTATGATTAAAAACTGTAACAGTTTAACTTTGGGATCTGAACTCGTGAAAAACAAAATGCATTTAAAATAAATACATATAGTAGTTCAAGTCATTCTATACTCAAGAGATATGAAAACACAACCCATGGTTTAGAGGGGACTTGCTTGGAAAAGATAAAAGTGACACCAATGCAGGAGATACCAAATGATTCAGCTTTTAACAAATTAAATTTGAATTCATCAGGAAATCACATGATCATTGTAGCCGTGCATGTCAATGTTGGGGAGTTAAAACAGGTACTTTCACTGATCTGTGACAACCTATCTCGTAATCTTGGTTTGTTACTGTGGTACAGTGAATTGGCTGAACCCTTGTACCAACAACTATGTTTGCTGTTAATGTTGCCATCAAGAAGTGATATTAGAGATGGTGTTGATGGATAAAAAAGTTGTACACATTGTACCTGGTCATGGATGGTCAGATATGGAGTCAGTTATGTTGAAGCATTGAACAAGTCGAGACATTCTTTAACAGTTGATGTTAAAATGTCTAGCAAGTAACAGTTTGTATTTATCCACTTTGCATAAGTCCTAAAATTCTGTTTTGAATATTGTTATTTAATCTTGACATTTTTAAAAAGAAAAGGTAACTTTTCTATTTATATTCTCATCACTAGTTCACTAATACATGAATTGGTACAATGTTTATATCAAACCGAACAAATGGTAAATATGCGAGACACACACAAGGGAATGTATCGTTACTGCCCTTACAACTTAATAGTTGATTGCACTCCATAATTTTTCAGTAAATAAATTGTACTTAATATGGAGGTCCAACTTTTATGAAACAGACAAAAAATCTCCAAAATCTGTTTTGCATTTTCATATCAATTAAATGTTCTATAATTATTCATACACTTAATGGTACAAAGGGTGTGTTGGACTAATTTAACCCTTATAAAATTATTAATATATTGTGTTTGACAATATTTCAAACATAAAAACATAACGATTACATTGTTACCTCCAGCTCATCTGTGATAAAGTCAGGACCCAGCATTAAACACAGGGATTTCATAGCGTTCGACTTTTTGGGTTTTCCAGCTAAAACAAAAAAATAAAACTAGAGGTTGTTTTTGACGAAATACATTATGTTTCACCACCCTGTTCATCTTGTCGCAAAACTTTTCTATAATTGTAAAAGTGACCATTGACCTCTTAAGTTATGGACTTTGGCATTGTGCATAGAATGTTGCCATTATGTAGAGACCAATGGTGTGACCTTGGCCTTTAAGCTTGAACTTTGGCATTGTGCATAGAATGTTTACATCATGTAGAGACCAACAGTGTGACCTTGACATTTAAGCTATGGACTTTGGCATTGTACGCAGAATGTTGTCATCATGTAGAGACCAACAATGCAACCTTGACCTTTAAGCTTTGGACTTTGGCATTGCGCACAGAATGTTGTTATTACTTGAAAACCGACAGTATGACCTTAATTTGCAATACACAAATTAGAAGTTAAAGACAGGACACAACCATGGGACAGTATGGATGGACAATACAAATTGCTTTAATATACTGTTATTCTTTGATACTTTTTTCACCCATAATTTTGGGAGTTATTGAGTATTTATTGACTGAGTGACGAATGATGTACTGGTAGATCACAATCAACTACATGTTACTGATCTGCAATTGACACTTGTTTCCAAATGGTATTGCTTTGATAGGAGTAGTCATTCAAATGACATGGAAACATACCTACATAGATTAACAAATGTATAAATATTTTTGCCTAGTTTTGTAAAGTCATTGTAAATTTTAGTGAAAACTTCACTACAGCACATTTCCCTTTCCAACGTCACTTTATCTACCTTTAACTAGATAATTTTACTCACTTAATATACAATCTTCAGTAAATATTTACCACTTAGGCTGAGTATATTGAAGTTTTCATGAGCACCCAGGATAATCAGATCTGGACCAAACACAACACGTGCAGTCTTGTCAAGATAGTTGTTGATCTGAACAGCCGTGTTTCCAGGACAACGGTATTGCACTACACGCGTCTTGTTACGGCCCTGAAATAAGTAGCAATAACAAAGTTACAAAATGGTTTGAGACGATATAATACGCAGTCAAACCTGTTTAAGTGGTCATCTCTATTAAGCAGCCACTTGTCTTATTTGCTAAAATCCATTTCTATTTTTCAGATCAAATTAATCCGTCTTAAAAGGTCAGTTTTGTTCAATCCCTTTACTGACCGTTCAAATTGACTGTATTGACTGTAATATGAAACTAGACCTATCACTGAAGTAGATTAACACCCTCACATTAATTATTTCTGTGAAATATTTGTGTCAATCACATCTACATTGTATGCAAAGTATTAAACCAAATGCATGAAAACTGTGAAAGTAGTTCGCTCTTCAGGAATTGCAGTATGGTAGATACCGCAATATTTACAAGGGCAATAAAGTCAGTTTCACAAAAATTGTCTCAAATACATCTACACTTGATGTTGATCATGCATGCACATTGACGAAGTCAATCACCTGATAACTGTAGAAGTGGTTATAATTTCAACAACAACTATTTGTCATTTTTCAGTTTTACCTTCAGTATTTGTGGATCTACAGACTGCTCAAAGTAGGCCAATTTTCTGATATCTCCTGTACCCGTGCCACCTCCATGCCTGTAAAAACAAGAAAACTTCATTTAATAGGGTTTAATGCCATATTCAGCACATGTATTATTTATTATATATATGGTCACTCCAACATGTCATAAATAAACAATCCAATCATAATTATTAGATTTTGTCAAGTTCCTTAATAAAGTCAGTTAATATGAAACCTTCCACATTTGGTGTGAAGTTTGTTTCATTCAAAAAATCAAATATACACGTAATCAATTTTGAGTGCATGTCCAGTGGTAGAGCATCAGAACCAGGATTGGAGGGTTGTGAGTTTGATCCTAAGTCATGTGTCGTGTCCTTGAGCAAGACATTTTATCTGCATATGCTTAGTAATGGTTCTACCCAGGAACACTTCGAGTTTGATTTGCCTTAGTTGTAATCAAAGTAAAATAAGTAAGTTTAAAGATATAGATCAAATATGGACACAGACTTGAGCATTTCTTCCACTTCCTGGGACAGTTCTTTCTTCCAGAGCTCTTCCGTGGCCTTCAGCATGTAGGACTGGGGGCCCATCACTGACCGCACCTACCAATACATACAGCTTAATAGTCTAAATGTCAACATAAAAAAACATGATAAAGTATCAACAGAAAGTTTGTTGCTATGCAATGCATTTAGCATGTTTGTTATATAATTAAAAATAGGCCCATTCAGTCCTATATTGCTCTACATGGTTCATTCCGGTCAAATATGACCAGTTCAAAATCTAAGTTTGAGACTTTATGACAAATGTATAATTGTAATAATGACCTTTGAAATGATAAATTGATTATAATCACTGGCTGTTTTGGAAGAAAAATAATATAGCATTTATGCCAGCATTATGAATCATAATATTGTCAATGTGTTTAAATTCTAAAATTGCCAGTTCTGTGCATCTGAGCACTGTGATTTTTCAAGTATCCAATGGAAATAACTTATTTCAGAACTAGTCAGGTTGAACAATTCAGGTGAGCTTCTATAACTATAAACATTCTGACCATGTTTGGTTACAATCTGATAAAAAGGTTATACAGTGTGTATACTGCAAATATCAGCACATTTCAATCAATCAAGGGCAATAACTCTTGTCAATACCAGCCTGATATGGCCTATTTCAACAACTCATCCATGCCTTCATGGTCAATATAATATATTCTGATGAATTAACTGAGATGAATGAATTATAATAACATTACCTTGCCCGACTGAATATCCTGTACATATATGCCCTCATTTTTGCTTAGTGGGATCTGCTTCCTGAAAATAAAATGATCTTGATGACCTATATACAGAATGCCTGGTGGTTCTACATGTATCTATATTGATTATAGGAAACATAAATGTAGCTGACTAAGACATGTGACTGCTTAATCAAGTCTCGGAAATCTAACAAATGGTGACCGAAAAATAATTTGTCAAACTACTTATTTTATAGATTGTCATTCGATTGTTCATTCGAGAAATAGAAACATTAAAGAATATTTCTCTTTAAAATATATCGGCATTTAGTTGCAGTACAAATAATATTGATAGATTTTTAGCTTTTACAAAATGTGCTTGGGAGTGGTTAAGTGTATCAACAATTTAGATTTTCTTATCAATATCAGATTGACTTGTTATCCAGCTACAGACAAGAAAAAAATCTTTAAAAACAATGGACTGCAGATAAGAAATGTGAGATTAAGACAGGACAAATTCAGTCAGTATCTTTGTAAGTATCCTTTAGTGTCAGGTAAGTGTCATTATTTTTCTTTTATTTCAAAACACAATATTGTAAAAAAGTCATTTCAGATTTAGATTGGCTATGCAGAAATATAAAATGAAGTATGTAATGTGTTTATAGGTGTAAGTCCACCATTGATTTTTGTTCTTTATTCTATTGTAAATAATAAAAGTTTGAAGACTTGTCATTCATAGAGAGACCCAAATGAAAGAATTTTACTGCTTGTCACTCACTACACTACCAGAATATGATAAGAAAAGTAGGGGTCATGTGTCATATAAGAGATTTTTTTCTTCTCAGTGTGCACACTGTTGACAAAGTGAAAGTAGACTTTTGAAATCATGTATTCATATCCCCAATTTCCAAGCATCAATTTTTTTTTTCTAAATACACAAATCAAACATGACAATGCTTTCTAAATGTTCAAAATACATCAATAATGCCATTCAAATAAAAAAATGAGCATTAAAATAAGAAAAATGCATTTTTAAAGATGAAGAAACAAGGATTATTTATAACCGCCATTATTAGACTACCCCACAGAAGCATTTCCTGTTTCCAATGGTGGTACTATGCCTTATATATTACTAATACAGGTGTATTTACCTGGTCTGGAGAACCTGTACCTCTATTGGTGGTACATACTGTATAGGTCCAAATACCATCCATCGTTCTCCACATGCTCTCTTTACTGCCTCACCTATAATGCAGGAAAATGGGAAAAAATCAGGAAGATTAGGAAACTTTTAAGTCTTTTCCTTCCATACTTTCAGCAATCATTTTCTGATTAATATTGGAAGCCTTGTTTCTGAGGGAGGTTTTCAAGCATTTGAATTACTGATTAATATAGAAGTTCTGAGGGATCTTTTATGTGCACTGGGTATGGCTCTTCCTGCGCATGGGACCAAATGCTTTTAATCTCCTCCAAAGGATTGCATGCTTTCGCAGTACCTTGCTGGAATAAGGCATTGTGGGAGCGCATTTGAAAATCCCCGAACGAACCCCCACCGGGTCTTAGTTTTGATGCACGCATGCTAACTGCCAGACCACTGCGACTTCCTGATGCTATATAAGGCTTATGGTTATATATGACATCTTGTTTTATGGGTGAAGGTAGCCCAGCAGGGTTTTGATAAGTACCTGGCAAACTTTCTTATGTAAAATCTGTTTTACCATTGAAAATAGACTAAAACCCATGAGCTCAACAGAGGTGATATCAAACCTATAACAACACCTCCAACTATTAAATCATCCCTGGAAGTATTTGGAACACATGGTTTACCTCCTTATTAAACATTTGCTTAGCAAACAAATTGATCATACACTGCATATGCAATATTTAATCTTTTATGCTTCTTGCATTATTATAATTATAATCAGCACATACATGTAGAAATATTTGTCCTAGTTATTAGTCAACTGGGTGACCGGTTGACTCTCTTTGTTACAGATTTCAGGAAGTAGTCACTGGAGCAATGTAATATAGGGAGTAGTAATTTTTGAATGTGTGATAAATATACTGTTATTATGATTTACATATGTTTGGTTTTTTATATGCTGATGATGACATTGTCATGGTGATTATGCATAGTTTACTTATTGTTTCAAACTGGGACAGAAATAATGACAGGTCCTTGTTTGTTTGGCTACCAAAAATAGGAATATGATTTACTGGAATAAAACCGGAACAATAAGAACATTGGTATTTGTATATTACTCAAGTTATCTTGTATAATTTATGCCGCAACTGATTGCTATTGCGACGTCCATTTGACAAGGCAGACATAATCTACCAAGTTTGCACTAAGGCTGTATAAATTGTCAGTATTGGTGTGCAATATAGTCCAATCGGCTTTGATGCTTTGTATTAACCCTTAACTCCATAGATAAGCATTTTCCCGCATCAATCACAGAAGGCCTTTGAAAACAGTGCAGGTTTGCACTGCACTGTTTTCCACTCTGTCAGTTAATATAAACATAATTCACCCATTGCTGTTACGTGGTGAATTAATGCTTTCAATTTGGAAGAGTCCAAGAAAATGCTTATGGAGCAAAGGGTTATTATTTATAATATATAATTTATAATGTGGCTAGAATAAACAACAACACAACTCACATAAACTTGGATAAAGCATAATCTACATACCGTCATTGTTTGTGTCTGTAAACTGCTCCCCTGACTGCAGAACCAATGCCTCATCCTCGGCCAACACGTAACTGTTTTGTATACCTTTCTCCAGGCGCTCACCTTACAGACAACAAACTCATGTAAATCAATATGTCTAATAAGTATAAATGAAATTGATGAAAAGGCAAAATGAGTCATGAACAAATTTAGAAATAATATGACAGCATTAAGTTGCTACATCAATCAGTGTCTATGGCAGATTCATATAAGACATTTGGACATTGTAAATAGACTATTAAAGTTCAAAGTTCAACAATTCCACTCACTTTAGTTTATACTAATTAATCTTAGCTTGATTACAAAGAGGCTTAAAGCTTATATGAACCTCTCTCTAGTCTGCTTCCTTGGTAGAACCAGTACTGATTGCAGTTTTTTAGAGGCATTGGGTTGAGTTGGTGATCAAACCTGCAACCTCTGGCTTCAGCGGCCAACACTCTATCAACTTTTTAACTTTTAATGACTACTTTAGGGAAACTCACCAGGCTGTAAGAAGAAGGAACAGCAGCCCTTTCTGAGAACCCTTTTACTGAGCTGTGGTTTACAATCATCATCTACAGGGTCTAGCACCACACAGTACTGCCCCTGTTTTAGTATCACCCTCTTCTCTATGGATACCACTTCCTATATATAATATATATATATATATATATATATATATATATATATATATATATAAACAAGTGTTGTACAAAGTGACATACTCTATGAATATCTAATTATTTATATATATGTATATATATGAACAAGTGTTGTACAAAGTTTCATACTTCTAAAGTCATCTTTTACTTTATATATATATGAACAAGTGTTGTACAAAGTGACATACTCTATGAATATTTAATTATTTATATATATGTATATATATGAACAAGTGTTGTACAAAGTTTCATACTTCTAAAGTCATCTTTTACTTTATATATATATGAACAAGCCTTGAAAAAAGTGTTTTCTCCTAAAAGTCATCTACTGCTTTTATATATATGCACAAGCCTTGTACAAATTGTCATACTCCTAAAAGTCATATACTGTTTTTAATAAGTTGGGTAAACAAACAGGGACAGGCAGGGATGACAATATAGTAATTATTTTAGTATGGCCTTATTTATACTGTATGTCATACTCCTATAATCATCAACTGCTTAGTCTTAAACTTGGACTCAAAATATATGCATATTTTTTATTCAATATAAGAATAATTCAATGCAGTTTAATGCCATTTTCAGCGCTAGACTGGGTAACATATGGCATATACAGTTTCAATGATGAAAGAAGTAAATATAAGTAGGACACCATCCATCCGTCCAAAGTAAACGTCTAACACTGCATGAATAATATATTTGTACATACCACACCGATCTCTGGGCAGTATTCATCTTGCTGTTCTCCAGTAAGCAACCATTCCTCTCCTGCCAGCCTGCAAATGTCAAATGTTAAGGTAAAAAATAGTGAAGGTCAAGTACGAATTGTTCATAAAAAATTAATCTTACAGTCCATATGCACTGAAATATATCAAAGCTGGTAATAAAACTGGCTATAGATTTCCCACCAAGCAACTGTGACAATTTAATATTACGAGAAATTATCCGAAAGCTTTATTAAAAGACAGCATTTAAGGTATCTTGAAGCCATATAAATTATTTTTAAAAAGCTTAGTGTACTAGTGATTCCCTTACAGAAAACAAACTCCAGTGAAAAAAAAGTGCTTATATGAGCTCACTATCAGCATAATCATGGGCTTGCATGTTCTCTTGTCAGAATCATGAACACAAATAACTTGGTGGTCACGATAGTAACAAAGTATGTATTAGCATGCCTCTTGCCAATCAAGACAATAAACAATTTATACAGCTTAAATAACTTTGTTTCAAGAATGTGTTGTTTGCACTTGGCATAAGATCATAAAAGGCTTGACAGTTTTTTAGTTATCTCAGTTATTTTACATAAATTATGACTTCTTTTAACTTAAACACATCACACTCGAAGTCTTCTTGGGTACAACCAATACTTATCACATGCGAACATGTGTCTTGCTCAAGAACACTACACATAGTTGTGGCTGATAGTCAAATCCACAACCCACAATCCTAGGTCTGACTGCTCTACCATTGGACCAAGTGTTCCACATGTGACAATTTCAGTATCAACTGCCAGTTGTTTCACATGCATGTACACAAGCAGGTTTGATAAGAATACCACAAGCTTGTAACACACTTGTGATGAGCTTATGCCATGTTCGATTGAGCTGACCGCAGCAACCAAGATGATCCTACCAGAAGGTTATCATTGTAACCTGCCTTACACATCAAGCTTTAACCTACACGGCGTTGTACAAAGTCAGTACAAGCTTCTACCTGGTACTTCATCTTGAAATGAGC
Organism: Panopea generosa; assembly: GCA_029582155.1. Taxonomy (NCBI): domain Eukaryota; kingdom Metazoa; phylum Mollusca; class Bivalvia; order Adapedonta; family Hiatellidae; genus Panopea; species Panopea generosa. The sequence goes on from CM055908.1 coordinate 37,156,609, forward strand.
TTGATTGTCCCAAAACAAGTGTCAGGAGTTAACTATTGAAATACAATGTCCTGTACCATTGACAACAAGTAGGATTCAATATTTGCTGACAATATTTTGAGAGTTGTTTAGAAACGGAAAAACTGCTCAAAATGAATCATGAGAAATGTGAACAGGTAAGTCGGCTAGACAACTGCTGGTACTCCATGGGTATGATTTATTGTCATAATACTGAGCACATTTGTGTAGTATATAAATATACACAGCCACTACATATAAGTCCTGTATGTGACTTTGACTTTTAAGGTACATACCAAGCTGTCATGCAAAACTCTCTGTCATCTTATACTGAAAATGTCTGTAAAGTATATATAAAAATACCCAGCCTCCAAATGCATAAGTCCTGTTTGTAACTCATACTGTTAAACGTAGCCACCCAGTTGTTATGCACAACACTGTCATGTTACATTGAATAACTTCTATGAAATTATTAGAAAAACGGTCCATGCATTTGGAAGTTACAGGGTGGACACAACCAACAATGCAGTATATGGAAATACACAGCCTCAGTATGCCTAAGTGTTGTAAATGACCATTGACCTTTCAGTTAGCCATGCAGGTGCTGTGTATGACATATCAACACTGTGTGCTGTTGGTCAATTGCATGTGGAAATTACAAAGCGGACATAGAAATCTGGATGGAAAGATGGACATACGGACAAAATTTAGTTATCATAAATTGTATATGTTCCCAAACTGGTTTTTAACATGTAAGGGGTTATTATTTTAGACAAAATCTAGATTTGGAAATGTGGAAAGTCATGGTTTAGTTTTATGTCAGTTAGTTTTATCACATCATTACGGACTGTGTTACCTTTTAATCCCCAATGTATCGACATGTGTCTGCTGTGCCCTCAGTCTCAGTCCAGAGTTGATGGTCAGCATCTTCTTCTGTTCTACTTGTACAACCTGAATCATGGTACACGTATGGCATATGGGATACACATATTAAGTATTTGACTCAACCATAGATTTGTGGGTGTTTTTCAAATACAATTTTAGTTGTATCTAATCTTGATGGTGTGAATTATAGGTATTGTATTATGGGCATTAACAAAAAACACACATGTGAAAGCCTGAGAAATGCTATGGCTAAGTTTCAATTCAGCTTTATCAGAATAGAGGTTATTTAAAGAAATTGTAAACATAGATTGATAAAGAGAGATGCTGAGCTGAGCTAAAACACATGCAGGAAGACAGTCCAACTAAACGTAATGCCAAACAAGTGGAAAATGAAGCGATTTGCATGATACATGCAGGCATGAATCAATGTGCCGTTTCAGTACACTTTAACCAGAATTTAGGAACAACGTCTTCTAACCAACATTTCTGATGTCGGTTCAGCTCCATTTAAGATCTTCCAGCTACATTAGTTCCAGCTACATGCATGGGACAATATTCCACAGAACGTCATAACAACATTTATAACCTCCTTGTGACGACGCTGTCAACCATGCATTATTTCTGTGGAAGGACACACCCATTACAGAACATTGTGACTTAAATTTGTCATTAGGTGTTGCCAAATATTTCCTCATAATAAATGATAGTCAAAAAGATTGATGGATTGTATTTATATCTATACACAAGTGGTCAAAAGGGTAGACTCTTCAACAAAATTGTTTCAAAATGTAACATTTCTTAAGCTTCTCAGTGGTGTATGTACATTGACACTGACCTCATACCAAAAGAAAGATGGTATTTTTTATCTAATAAAATCTACAACAATATGTGTGAGAATTGCTGTGTGACTTTAGCTTAAAAAAAATATATATATATAGAAAAATAATGCTAAATATTCAATTAAACACTTTAGATTAAAAATAAACATTTGCATGTCTTACCTCCTCACACACTCCAGGCAGATAGGCCCCAGGCTTGTTTATGAACCATTCTTCTCCAGTAACACGAGGCCTGAAATGGATTACCTATGTGTTACAAGTTTTGAAGATAAAGCTATAGAAAACAGAAGGGTCTAATGTTGACTATGTTATACAGAGTTCCAGGATGCAACAGTACATCAAATACTGTCTTGAAATCTATTACAATACAACATTATTATTAATTTGTACTTAACATACTTTTAGAACGGGCCTATGTGATTACTGATATATGACATTGCATCTCGTTTTCATTCGCCTCTCATTGCTGATTCAAGTGGGAAAGTTATAAGTTGATTGCAAAGGTGGGTGTGCTTGAGTACTGGTTAACCTTTCAGTATCCCAGGAAAGAGTGGTTAGGTTTACTGATCGTCTGTTAACCCTTGAAGGCATGAAAAAGATGCTAAATATTCTAAATTTAAAAATAAAAATAAAATATTGCCAGATGTGGAGGGTGAGGGAGGGAGGAGCTCATGATGTTCAAACAATAATACAAAGTATTAACCACACACTAATAATTATTGTACTGTGTTCCATGATACATTAATAAAAGTTCATAATTTTTATTTAAATGTTCATCATCCTAAAACATGCTGCATGGTTTTGATTAGTTCCATTCATACATTATTCATCTATAGAGGTCAAGGTCACTTAAAGAATGACTACATGGTTTTGAGTAGTACTACCAGTAACACAACTAATGGACCAAATTTAACATTGTGTAGGCTAAGTTATTCATCCATAGAGGTCAAGGTGAAGGTCATCCCAAAAAATGCTTCATTGTTTTGAGTAGAACTACCCATTACACAACTACAGATTAAATTTGATGACTCTATGTCAAACAGTCTTTGAGAAACAAAGCTCAATGCAAAAACTTCACATTGAATTTTTGAGGCCATTCACAAATAAGTTTCATCCATGTCTCTTCTTATTTTTTATCAAAAATACAAGACAACTAAGCATTTGCATAACTTTGAAACAACCCTCACATACTGGTAAATTCAAATTTCTGACCTGAGTCAGGTAAATTCTACTTTCTGTTTTGAATCTATAAATATCACACAATGTCATTCTTAATTACTTCCTGGTATTTATCTGCAGCCTACATTGATAAACATCTCTTGATAAACCTGAATACATAATAAAAAAATATCTTAAAGGGACACACTGCAATATTAATAATGCAAATGTGAAATTAGAATATCTCCTATGTACAGAATGAATGAATGAATGAATGAATGAATGAATGAACGAATGAATGAATGAATGAATAGGGTTTTACGGCGTACCAACACATAATAGGTTATTCGACGCCAACAGGAAGGAAGATTCCAGGTTCACTCTACATGTACAAAAACAACAAATTAACATACAGATTAAAAAAAATACATCAACAAATGAATATGCAGAATGAACCTAGAACCTTGATACCTGCAGAACTGCAGAGTTTCAGCAAATTCTATCGTATTACTCAATTTGTTGCTTCTTACAACATGCATAAGCCACAGTGATCCTATTCTTGCCATCACTCATGGTTCCCTGGAACCACACAGGGGTTGATAATTTAACCACAATAGTGAACTTGACAAAAAAATGATAAAATGAACATGACACCCATTCCGAGGATTCCTACCCCTCTGCAGAGATCGACAGTGATTCTATTCTTAGCCGAAACCACACGGGCTTCCTATGTACAGACCCTAAATCTTATTTCTATTTTGGACAGGGGCACAACTCTGGTGAATGGTTAAATTATATATGAGATCTTTATAGCTAAAAGTGCAAAATAATATTTTAATTCCTCAAATTTTATTGGTATGATAGAAAAAAATCAAAAGAAAGTATCAATTTGTATTTTTATAGATTTTTTTTAAAACCAAAATGTTCAAAGCTTATTGAGTGTTTTACAATAACATGATTTCTAACATGAAGTTTAACCCTTTACTTCATATAGACACCTTTGGACATCTCTAATATAGACGCCTTTGGACACCTCTAATATAGAAGGCTTTTGAATTTTTGGGTGAATTTAATATAATGTTCATATTAACTGACAGAGTGGAAAACAGTGCAGGAAGTGTTCAGATTGCTCGTTACGAGCAATCTGAACTCTTCCTGCACTGTTTTCAAAGGCCTTCTGTGATTGGTGTGGGGAAAACGCATATTTATGGAGTAAAGGGTTAAGGAAGTAAGAAATGGTGGGGAGTAATATTGTCAAATGGTCACAGATTCATAAATCTTACGGTTAATTTGTTGTGTTAACATGAGTAAAACTGCGATGTGTTCCTTTAAAGGGAATATATCAGGAATTTTCAAAATTGTCCTATAAACATTTTTTTCCAATATATCATGCCCATACACACTCACTGAACCCATTTTTGCCAAAAGGTATATTATTTAAACATGCTAAAATAATATATTGAAAAGTGATTTCTTAATGTCATGATGCGAAGGTCATCAAGCAGTATTTAAGAGCTGTCTATTTTAAGAATGGAGATTTCATTTCAAGTTTACCACTCCAATTAAAATATTGATTTTGTCATGTTTTGGTGGATTTATTCATGATAATGAGATGCTTTTTTCTCCATTTTAAAAGTAATTTATTTTTTTATGACATTTTCCTGATATACTCCCTTTAAGCATGACTGTCACAAATGTAATCAATACACACCATCATGATTTGTGGAAATACAGGTATAAGCTAAGGATATATTTAGATTATAATAGTTAGGTGGGTTTTCCAATACTGTATAATCTTTCAATAGAGATAATATGCAGACTGATTTTGAAACTGAGAAGGTAGCAACACAGGCACTTTTGGCTCAGGCCTGCACTTTATCTCAGATAAATAAAAGAAATAAAACTGTGTAAGTAATTGGCATGGAAATTAAGAAAAAGATACACACAAAACGCCTGAGAATGCACCATTGTCCATTTACATTTTTAAAAAAAATCAGGGGGAGGACCCCGCCCCCCATCCCTAAATATTTCAAGGCCTGCACTTTTAAATTGACCAATTGTACAACACACAGGCATCTATTGCTTACATGCTGTGTTTACGCCATTTAAAAGTAAAAAAAAATTAGTTACAAAAAAACTAGACTGGTTTACTGTATTATTTCGTATAACATATGTAAAATACGGTGCATCTCAATTAGACACCATCGCAATATAACTGAAAAATCATTGAAAACGACACCATACAACAACAACAAATAGATCATGTGTATTAAATACAATAAAGTATGGCATTATGTTTCATTTATTAAATCAGTTAAACCATGCTTTTTAAATCAGTTAAACCATGATTTTTAAATGCATGTTTCGAGAAATATTTAGGTCCTTAAAAGAACCCATTTATTATAATGTCCTCCTCTCCCTCTCCTTGTTTTCAGCAATTCAATACCTCTATTTTATTTCAAATTAGTGCATTTTGTGATTTCTAAGTGTCTGTGAGAAATGGTTTAGAAGCGAGCAGTGCCCAGTGCCCACTCAATCAAAATAATACATTCATCAATGGCAGATCTACTCTTTAAAACCCAGTATACCACCCCACTTCCCCTTGCCCTAAACCCATATTTTAATAAAATCCACTATATTTCTACTGAAAAACATGTGTACCCTTTCAGATATTGTGTTGTGCCCCCCCTAAATCCACCCCCTCCCCCTACTAAAATCATGGATATGCCCCAGTTCATCATATCAAATATATTTTTTTCTATAAATAACTCTTGTAAGACACAATTGCTGGAAATTATTTAAAAAGGAAAAAAATCAAAGAAAATATCAATTTTTGTTTTTAAAGACTATTTAATTTTACTCATATTTTCAAAATTTCTCAAATATGCAGTTTCAAAAAGAAAATATTATGTAGGGGTGGGTGTAGGGGCCTCATTTAGCTGTATTTGGGAAAATACATTTTTCCCTAATTTAACTGAAAATCTCGCCCCCTCCCCATTCCCCACACAATCACTAAATTTAAATTTTTTTTTACTAAGGCCGTAAAAAATTAATTTCTAGATTATCATCCAAATTTTTGGCAGGCGGGGATGATAATCTAGCAATTAATTTATCATGGCCTAATTACTCTTTGGGGGCATTTTTTTGTTAAAGAGACTATGGAAACCTACAACTGGTAAGGCTAATATCCCTTCTTTTTAACTTCTTATACATGTATTATGAGTTTTTCTGAATAACCACAGATACGATGTGAATGGAGTGCATGGTCTAGTGGTAAAGCACCAAATCCATGATCGGAGGGTCTTGGGTTTGATCCTCTGCCATGACTATGTGTGTTGTCCTTGAGCAAGACACTTTTTCTGCATATACTCAGTACTAGTTCTACTGAGGAAGACATGGGGTGTGATTTGTTTAAGGTGTAAGAACTTGTTTCACAATCAAAGTAAAATAAATAAGTTTAAACTAAACTATATGATGCGACACGAAAACGAAGCGAAAATTCCTCCCTCAGAGGAAAGTTACCCTTTCAGAGGGCCCTGGCCCTATTCCAACAGAGTGATGGGAGGGCCCTGTTATGTTTAGTGAACACCCCTCATCATGCAGTTTCGTTTATCTAATACAATGTTGGGATTTTAATGAAACTATTTTTATCTTAACAAAATTCCCACTGATTGCTATAATATATCATTAAATGTGAAAGTTACTGCTTCAGTCAAAATGGCAGGTTTAGCAAGGTAAGATGTTGTTTTATATTTTCACTTCAGTTATTCAATTTGGTCAAAATAACAAATTTGTAAAATAATCTTTTTATTTTCATTTAAAAAAATAAAAAATAATAATCTTTTTTTAAAAAAAAACATCGAAAATTTAAAAATGAAAATAAAAAATAAAAAAACAAAGTCCTCCTCCTCTCCCCATTTTTAAGAAAAATTGGATGATAATCTATCAATTAATTTATAATGGCCTAATTGCAATAAAAGAACAAGAGGACCAACGTTTGGGCCCTGATACACTCCTCATCTGATAAATGCTATTTTTCAGCACTGCGGTGGCAATTTGAATATTTTATGAAAGCCAATGTTTGTTTGAATATGAAGAAGATTTGAAGAAGAAGATTTTATTTCCTTGTCATAGGTCAACTGGGGTTGAGGCCATCACAAATTAACTGTACAAAGTTTCATATAAATATGCATTAGTCACAAATGGCCACGAGCAAACAGATAACATAATAACAATAACACAAACATGTGTGTGTTCAATGGCACACGAATCATATGAAATATCTTTAGCTATCTATATTTTTAAACCTATTCCTGTGTAAAGAATGCTATTATGAGCTAGACATTAACTTTATACTTTAAACTTATTTAACATCATTTATATGCCATCTAGGGCTAACAGAAGCTCAATTAATCCAATCCACTCTTTCCTGGGATCTGGAAAGTTAACTAGTACTCTAGCACACCATTCTCCAGAAGTAACTGATAACTTTCCTACTTGACTCAGTAGAGAGAGAGACAAATGACAATGAGGCTAAATCATTTTAGCTAATGTGAATCTGCCATCACATGAATAGGTAAAAGAAAGCCTGATCTAATATCATCTGTCACATGCACCATTACACATTTGATTCATATATACATGTCTCTCTTTGTTGCTTAATCTAATACAAAGTACAGATTTTTGTCATTCAAGGCGACTGTTAACTGATTATGAAAAAATATTTACAAATGATATTTGTACATAAATGTATCTAGATACATTATTCAACAATGTTTCTGTCCATAGATCAAGGAATGTACCCTGCAATACGATCGATGAAGACTCACGGAAGATTAAATTGTTGGTTCAATCTGCCAAGATGGGCAACTGGGATCAGGTATGGGCTATTGTCGGGTCTCCAGACAACCCTGTAAAAGGATACCTGCTTAATGCCATCCCCGAAGAACCGACGTTGGGGAGTTTTGCATCAAGCAGTTTACTGGAAAAAGCCTGAAGTACTGCGGAAACTGTTACGATATTCTGAAGTTGACATCGACATGAGAGCCAAGCAATGCACTTCTGAAGTAGGTGATACAGGCGGTAAAAATGCTCTAGAAATAGCAGAGGCATATGGCTACACAGATGTTAAAAGCATTCTCTCCAACCATACGGTACATGGAAGCAGTCATTATATTGATACAGTTGAGTCGTGGAAAGAAAACATAGAAAGCATGGGACTTAGTCTGATACAAGTATCATTGGCAGCCTACAAAGCAACGTTCCATCCAAAAATGATCGATCCAAGATGTTCTGTTCTATCGATTCTTCGTGACATTTTTATAGAAATGAACACAAAGGAAGACAGATGGAAAGCAATTCGTGACAAAGTCTGTGATGCAGTCTATGTTATTTGTCAAGACACCTTCGATAAACTGAACAAATGCAAAAATAGACATGAATTTTACATGGCCATTATCAATACATACACAGAAGAAGTGACATATCTCTACACATATCTCAATATAGCCCTGCGTCGACAACGAGAGACCCACTACCAACCAACAGCAGATGACCTGGCACTTGGCCCATATGTGGTTGTGTATCAAATGCTGTTGCTATTCTGGGAATGACCTTCAACGTGAAAACTGCATAACATATCGCAAAATGTTACTTCAGAATAAAGATTTGGATAAGTACAAAGTAGGGACAAAATTCGCTTGGCTATCTTTTGTTTCAGTCCTCAGCAGTCCTGGCAAACGCTGTACCATTCCCAACATGCGGCCCAGAAGGAGACAATCCAATAGTATTTACAATCGACAACAGAGTGCCGAGCGCATGGCAACCAAGAAACATCGAGATATATGCATGTTACATGGAGAAGGAAAGAGTATACCCAGCAGGTGCCCAGTTCTTAGTCACGGGAAGGACAGTTCATCATGGTGAAACACGTGTAGCTCTCAAACTTATTTGAAATAAGTCTATAAGTGTGTTTTGAAGTGTCATTTTTTTTTCATTTTAGTTTTAAGCCGAGACAGAAACTTCCCAGAAATCACATTGTGGATTTGGCTGAAACTTTTACAAAAGCCCTATTTGGTCAAAGAGATTTCAATTTGTTTAAATGGTTATATTTTTCATCTTAAGAGACAACGACGAGTACAAGAATAGACAGTTTTCAAAGGTTCTCTTCTGTGAAACTATACATGTATATAGGCTAGCCAAAACTACAACAGTTACAAAATGTCTCACAGGAAGTTTAAAATTAATGTAAAATCAGACAATTCAGTTTCCAGAACATTATACTATGTCCTCTGTGGTTGGATGGTCTAAAGCGCCATCTCAAAGATCATTTACCTCTCATCGCTAAGGTCGTAGGTTTGAATCCCACTTGTTACAAAAACTTTATGAATGATGATGGTTTGCCAAATAATTAATCCTTTGTGTGCTATTTTATCAACATTTAGCAGAGAGATGCAAGTTTCCTATCCTTCTATATAGTAAGTCCTTGGTCTAATGAATAAAACTTGCATACCCATGTAACTATGCAGATGGTGTCGAGGAACTAAATTAATTGAATTTTAACTTTATTATGAAGACAAAACTTCACAGAATCACCCACTTGCACATGATATAATTGGCAATTTTTGTTGATGAATTATTCTGTGTTTTAAGCAAAACCATGAATGTTCACTCCTAGTACCTGGTATTGCCAAGAAAATGTTTTATATGTTGAAGACATTTTAACAATAAATCAAGTTTGTCAAGCATTAGGTAGTGAAGTTCTGACACCCAAGTGAAAATCACTGTTACACTTTATTTCAACAAATCAATATTGACATTAACATTGCATAATAACCTTTAACCTTGACATTCATATCATATAGAATGTACTATGTATGGAGAACTGGGAACTTGGTCTGGTAATATAAGACAACCCGGTTCAGGGCTTTTCTGACATTTTGTATTTATCCGGACAATAAATCTGGAATGTTTAGACAAATGCATGTGTGCTTCAAATGTGATACTTCTTTGGTATATAACAATCTTAAGTAAAAAAACTTAAGCGATTTTGTTCCATAATGGGTAAAATGACCATTTCCAATTCCCGCCAAACTAACCATCTTTTCTAACACTTTTCTTTTGACAGCAACCTGCAGAAAATCTGTGAAGATTGACTTATATCATACTTTATTGTTTGTTCGCTACTTACTGATCAGCCTGGTTCTTGTCTCATAATATATATTGAGAATACTACTGCATTAAACCCTTAAATTCCCTCATCAATCATATAGTGATTGATATGAAGATTAATCGGACAAAAAGTTTACACATGGACTGACAAACAGACAACACCAGAACATCTGCATAGGAAGCAACTCCATATCAACTTCTCTATATTTATATTCAGTAGAACAGATTAATTAAAATCAAACAATACATTATGACAAAAAAAACTGCATAAATAAACAGAGCCGTAACATAGTAAGTCACGTTTTCCAAATGGAAGTAAAATAAGTAAACCCACATTAACTTGTCTATATTTCTAACCTGCCGAAGCAGATTTGATCGAATCAATCAGTACATGTACGATTGAAAAACGTGTTAGCAAATGTACAGAAAGAAATTAAACCTGTATAAATGAATAAATGTCCGTGACAAATATGTATTCCATAAAATTGAAAAAAAAAAATATGGCACAGTCTGAAACTGAACCTGGATCACTGTTTTTTAACTATCTCTACCATTTTCACAGGCAAGTTTTATCATAAATATACAACATGTGTCCGGATAGCTCAAAATTCTATTTTTAACGTTTCGAAACAGTATTTCATTACACAGTGACCTTCACATGACTACATCTTCGCTGACGTGATAAACAACATTTTAAATCCTGGTTATCCCATCATGACCCGCTGAGCTGGATTACACAGGAATACCAGGGTAATCAATATCTTGCATTTCAACAGGATATAAACACAAAAATCCTGGAAAATACTTACAATCTTCAAACCTTTCAACAAATTGCAGAGAGTGTTTATTTTTGGAAGCAGTATTTTTTTAAAAGATGGTGTTTAGAAAACCTTATTACCATGTGCAGTACTATGCTAAACTAGCAACGGATTGATATATACATGTATAATATATATATGCAGTGTCCAGATAGTGACCATATCCTGAACAGCTCTAAGCCTGCCATATATGGTTATATCTTATGTTATTAATCTAACAACCATTAACAATCTGATATAAAAAGAGTTTCATCAACCAAGTGAAATATTTAATTAGCATGTCTGAAGTGATTGGATGTTAATATATGGCGTTTCTTTCTCATTTCCTAATGTGGTGTTGGTGACCTGATTTTTTCAAGATTACACATACCTGCCATTTTTATCGGTACATTCCTGTAGTGCACGTAGTCGCAGCGCCGAACCTGTCCCTATCACGACCTGGTTCTATACTGGATACCGTCTCCTGAAACATCAATAGCAAGAGCTTCATAACGTGACTCGTAGCTTGTACATGCGATTGTTCCAAATCATATATACATAGGCTGTATCATTATATTATATAACAAGAGGTCCATGAGTGTCAGTATCACCTTACTGGATAGATCACACATATGAGAGGGGTTATAAGAATCTAACATCGGTTAGAAAATTCTGTCCCGAGGGATAACTGGCTGGAATGAGGCTCCGTCTGATTCCTGCATTAACAATTATCCTTTTTATCCAAAGCGGAAAAGCCATGCAGAATTATGATTCTTGCATTCCAAACAAACTGAATAATATATTTAAATTAATTTGTCATTATATTTTACCATGATTACTTTTAAGAAGTCAAATAATATAATTTATGTCATATATTTTTTTATATGTCGCATCAAAGACAGCCCTAGCTCAGTTGATAGCTGTTCCAATCCCACCCGGCTACAGTCTCCATGATGATTGATTTACGACATTGAGTCTCATTGTCATTCATTTCCACCACTGATTCAAGTGGGAAAGTTATCAGTTACTTGCAGAGATGGGGAGATTCTCTATTTACTAATGATAGCAACAACATATTTGAGAATAATCTGAAGTGTTCTTATCTCTCACTGCCATATGAACACATCAAATTTTTTTGGTCAGTTTTGTTTTCTGAAGTAGATAAGTGCATGTTATAAATGAAATAAATTACCAAATATGTATACCGGGTAGATCAAATCTAAAAAGTTATTTATTACAATTTTTTTTATAATAATTTATAATACCTTTATCTAGAACATGCTTGGATTTCACTATGAGAGTAAATGTGAGCAATTTAGGGTCATCATGTCCCTCTTGTTTATTGTTAAATCATTACTTACAGTATCCGAACACATCTTGAGATATACCGGACTTAGTTGTATAATTTAACTCAGAGAAAATATATCCTTCTCACCACGAAAACTGTCGGGAAGTACAACAA